>JARFJB010002299.1:0-285000 GCA_036346205.1 Vesta saturnalis | reverse complement strand
TCTTGTCGCAAATGTTTCTTCTTCTGTACTCTTACAGCCTTTTAAATATTACTTGCCATTCTTGCCATATTTTATTACCATAAACATGCCCAATTTTTGCGATCATTTTCATTTCCATGCGTTTTCCAAACTGGTAACAAGTCAACGTGCAACTATATGGGATTTTCCTATGTTGCGTGATGATGTATACCACAAGTACATCGGTAATTTTATATTTTTGAAATATATAGCTGTTTCAAAAATATTTGATAAAAATCATTTTTACAATAAACTTGACATTTTAAAACAACTGGATGGATTCTGCAGAGCCGGTGAAGATGTTTCGTTAGAGAAGGTGAATAGTGATATCTCAATAGCTGATCAATCCTCACAAGTAGAAGAATGTTTCACTGAAGATCTAGTGGATGAGTTGAAGATGAAATAAGCTATAATGTATTCAGCCGATGAGCATTTCACTGAAGAACTGCCTAAATCAAGCATAATCGTGGAGGAGAATGTGGCACCAAATGAAGATGAAATTCAACTGGATGATATAATGTTACCATTAAAAGTGAAGTTGCGTGGCAGGCCCAAGGGCCACTATGTGATTATGATTGGGTTACAGAAGAAACGAACAAGTCCAGTAGAATTTACATAGCAATCAGAAATTTCCTGAACCAGTTTACTGACCTGGAAATCACTGAAGATGCAATGAAAGATGACTTTGTTATTCCAGTTGAGGATATAACCACTGAAATTCCAGATTTCATTTTAAGTATTTACTTTGTGATTTTGTAATGATCCTATCAAATCTTATTTCCTATTTTCTTCCACAACTGTTCTATCATTTTCAATTAATGTTATCAGTTGTGGACTCCTTTCCTACTCCATCCCATTTACCTATAAATACCAGATCCCCTAGCATACAGATTGAGACACTCAGATACATCCATTCATATACACTCAGATTCATCCATTCATACACATTCAGATTCATTCATTCATTCTCACTCACACTCGATACTTATTCCTTCACCAGCTTCCTGTACCTGTAATATTATCCTATCCCGCAGCCAGACTATCCTGACCAGCAAATAGTAGCAAGACCTGTACTCGATAAAACACTACTAGCCCGACGAGAATACTGTCCAGACTCCCGTATCAATTTATACTGCACATATATTATCCTGATCAACATCTCGTACTAATTTATACTGTACCTATATCCCTTTTACAGACTTACACAGATACACATTCAGACACATTCCGATTCATTGCAGACATTCATTCAATCATTTTCACTCACACCCGACACTTCATTCCTTCACCCCCTTCCTGTAATATATTTTCCGGTACATCTAGTGTTATCCTCTCCCGAAGCCAGACGATCCTGACCAGCAACTAGTAGCCAGACCTGTACCCGATAAAACACTACTAACCTGACCAGAATCATGTCCATCATCCCGTACTAATTTAAATTGCCCCTGTATTATTGTCCTGACCATTATTCCCTGACCAATATGCTAGCCAATATTACCAGCATCCCCAATCAAACTATCCATGCATATCACCTAAATGCATTCCGTATTACTATCCTGGCCCGCATCACGCATTTACTCATATACGCGCACGTTTAGGTAAAACATTCTTGGTGGCCACCAGCCCCGAGAAATGTTCCTAAACGTGACAAGGGCACGAGGTACTTAGTTTGCCGGAGGTTCTGCCCCGTAGAGCTGAACATTTCAACGTCAATAACCATCCCTTTCCATATGAGATTCTTACACTAAATAGAAAAGTCACATCATTTATGCTATCTTGTTGGTGGTGAATCGCACCGAAAAGAGCACTAAATGGTAAGATAGGAGAAGTACCTAATTATACGGAGGTTAGGCCCTGAATTATTAACTACTCCTACTACAGACACACCTACCCTAACGATACTAACCCTCTCAACGTTCCCGGTAGTTTAGAGTCCGAAGACTCTACTACAGTTCACCACGTGCCCGTCGGAATGTTTTGTCAATATCTATATAATTGTTCTATTGCCAGCATTCAAGGTAACCGCCCTAGTTACCGGTTTAATCATAAACAACCCCTACCTGTATATAAAACACCTATTTCTAGATATGATGTTATTCATAAGTAATGCAATAAAAATTATTTCCTGTTAACAATGCCTGACTGGAGTTCCATTCATTTAATGGAAAGAACAGCTGCATATTACCAGCACTCTAACTTTCATACTTAATTTCAAATGTAAATGCCACACTCACCTGTAAATATTTCCCTTGTAAGCCTGACTCCAGATTCCCCGCATTTAATTGTATTGATATCACCTGTTCATTATAATTAACCGTTTTAGTAATGAAAATTACACACATTATTAATACAGCTGTTTAATGATAGTAAGAGGGCCATCCTAATTCATATAATTCACCAGCGAACGGCGTGCTATAATATTTCAACCCAGGGACCACCAGAATCAATTTTAGTTACCAATTTATTTATTTTAATTCAATATTTAATTACGTTTGTTTATTTTATTATTTTATTTATTATGCTTGTTTCATTTCATATTAAGATAACCGAATAAAATTGTTGTAACCTGTTGAGATTCTTTCTTCAGTTATTCACAAAGTAGTGACATGCTTTAACCCCACCCAGAAAGACAGAATAAATATGTAGAGTTGAAGAGCTTATACAAAGGGCCCCACGTTGGGCACCAGAGTGGAAAGGAGTGGACAACTACTAACATTTATTGATAACGATAGAACAGTTGTGGAAGAAAATAGGAAATGAGTTTTGATAGGAAAATTTATTTACAAGGATAGGAAGATTTATAGTAAGGATTTTCAGGATCATTACAATTTTACATACACACACTACCAAGTACTCATGTACAATTTCTCTTTCAGATCCGGCTGTGGAAATTTAAAGATTTTCTAAATTATTTACAGGCAAGTCATGGGCATCGCTTTAATTCGGACTGGAAGAAAAAAGGGCGACAAATGAATGGCAGGGCAGGGCACGCTGCACAGGTGTTGGAGAAGAGCCTTCAATAGTTTGTGAAGCATGCCTTTTTTGGTTTCACATAAAGCGTACATCTCTAACAAAAATTGGTTCTGCTTGTATTGTTACAATAATCAAAAATGACTAACATAATAAATATGAATCTGCAGAGAACGCTCACACTGTATAGTGGAAAGTTTTCTTATGGACATTTAGACATTCTGCATCCAATTTAGACACTTTTTTTTATTTATGCCTATGGGCCAATGCCATTCATAATTTGCTTGTAGAGAATACTTTGAAGAATTGAAAGATGATTCACCTTAATATCACTTTCCCAGAGTAAATTATGATTGTGTAGCCAAGTTGAGTAAACCTACTGAATATCAGCATTTTGCAATATCATTTTAATTAGGTACAACTTACGCAGTGCTAATCTATATTAGTTACCATAATGTATTATGTGCCATAATGCTCCTTAGTTCTAAGATTTTTTCCTAATTTTTACAGACATGCTTATTGTTCCTAAATGATTTATTTATTCAATAAATATATTTGCAAGAACCTTTGAACATTATCTCTTACAACTCCACAATTGATAGTCTATTCTGAAATGAATTGAGTTGTGCTATTCTTTCTGCAACAATTGTTTCAATTTCTATTCTTTTCATTTCATTTTCTAGTTTTGGCGAGTAAATCATCAGCGTATACTCAAATTCTATGCCTCTGATCTGATCTAGTTTTTTACCAATGTTTTCACATTCTACTATCGGCATTCTGAGAAAGGTAAAAGCAGCTGCCAAAACTTACACAGAGGGAAAGAATTTGAGTATATATAATGTTCCCTCCAAAGCATGGCTTCTTGTCACTAAAGTACTCGCAAACTAAACTCACCTGCATCGCCTGATTCTCATGGGAGAAATTAATATCTCTAACAACTACCGGAAATGCGGAAACCACGACTTAGTTACCAAAATAAACCTATCTGTTAATCCCAAGTTCTTATCATTGAAAAGTTCCTATCAATTCCCGTATTCTAAAAGTGAACGCACTGTTAATCTCGACAAGCAGATGCATCGGAAATACGAACATTCCAGAAAATGAGCAGACGAATATTGGACTTTAATCTGCGAGCTCTCTGTACTCTACTAATCATTTGAGCTTTGTATGTACAGTATGCCCAACTGTCAATAGAGAAAAGATTTAAAGCAGCTGGAATTTTAATAAAGTTCACAAAAATGCCTCGGTGAACTTTGTAAAATTTTTAAGCTTATCGCAGCTAGATAGGATAAGAATTTGTAATCCCTGGAGGCAAGGAAGGCAGCTTTGTGAACTGTACCACAATTCTTTTATCTATGCACAATTCAGCTCTCCTCCATCTGTTGAAACCGACCGTATAAACTGTTTATGTGTGTATTTTCAACGCCTTTTCTTTACGCTATTTGCAGCGCGCGATCCTCTGTTACCACTCATAACGGCACGCACTGCGCATGCGCCAAAAATTCCAATAGCTCTAATTTTGCAAAGCTCCCAATGTGCTCAGTTGTAGCTATTTGTCGCTACGCATAGTGACCTTTTATTTAAAACGCGACGTACTGGCGATTTAGCAAAAAAGAGCAAGAGCGATATTTTTCATGGGTCATTCACGGAATCACCCTTGGGATGCAAACCACAAATACAGCACGTGTGTCTTTATGTATGCGCCATTCATTGATACGGCCTAATAAGAATGATAAACAGAGTAGGTGTCGGTTTCGAATGACTCATAATATTTAAGCCAATGTGTGCATTTAAGCCAAAGTGACGTTTTTAATTTTTTCATCACTTCAATCTTACAAATCAAAAAATCGAATGCACGCGTTACATGTTTTAAATTATAATTTAATAACCTTCAAATGAAAAGTCTGCGGTGTGGAATGTGTTTACTGCATATTAGTTATTACTTTTAATCTTATCTACTGTCATAAATAAATGTCGACCTAAGCCAAAAGGTTTGTTGCTTTGTTGGAATGAAACCTGACAATAAAAGCGCAAACGGTGGTAGTAAATAGTTATTTGTATTATAATTATAAGTAAAGAAAAGTATTGCTTTTCTTTACGAATCGCGATCTTTTCTTACTTACTCCTTTTCTTTCCTACTTTTCTTTAAGAACAATACATAAAATTTTTTCGGGCACTAAATGAAAATGGATTACATTTTATAAGAAATTATTTAAAAAATACATGGCAAGCGCGAGAATCAAATTGCCGTTTCCATCACGGCAGCAACTAAACAAAAATAGGTAAAAAAAAATAGGCAAACAAAAATAGGTAAACAAAAATAGGTAAACAAAAATTTTGTCAAGTGTTATCGCGTGAAAATAAAAATAAATAATGGAAATCATCATGAAATATCGGCATTAGCGCTTGAAACTATTGCTAGTTTATTACCCTTGAAATCACGAGATAAATATGAGAAGACCTACAATATTTTCAATACTTAGAGGACTTCAAAGAATGTAAGGGATATCGACGAAGAAGTTATGCTTGCTTTTTTTCATGAAAAGGTTAGTTTTCCTGAATACATTTATTTATATTAAGTTTTATCTTTATGTTTGATTCAGGCTGAAAGACTGAAATCTTCCACCCTGTGGTTGACATATTCTATGTTGAAAAGCACGCTGAGAGTGAAAGAAAACGTCGATATATCGAATTATGGGAAGTTACAGTTATATTTAAAGTGCCAAAGTGAGCGATATGAAGCAAAAAGATCAAAAATTCTATCGCAGGATGATGTGTCAAATTTTTTTACAGAAGCGCCTGACGATACCTTTCGTATGATTAAAGCGGAGTTAGTTTTCGGTCTGTATGGGTCATGTCGTAGTGAGGAGCTAAGAAAGTTAAATGAGAGGGGTATAGAGGATACCGGCTCCATTTTGGTTGTCACCCTCCATAATACTAAGGCAAAAAAGAAGCGTATATTCACCGTTATGACGGAAATCAGAGGAATTAATGAGATTGAGTTGTACAGGAGGTATGTAAGCTTGCGTCCAAAACGTATCAATCACTTAAGATTGTTCATATTTTATATGAACAATAAATGTACAGTGCAACCTGTGGGGATCCTCAGTTTCTGCAAGATGCCGAAGAAAATTGCCCATTATTTTAAATTACCCAGACGGTTACACTGGACACTGTCTACGTCGAACGTTAACTACTTTTCTTGCTGAGGGTGTAACGTATATCAGGAGGCTCAAAATTCATGGAGGATGGCGATCAAACACGACTCCAGAAGAATATATAAAAGAAAGCAATAACAATAAAATGACGACTTCGAAAATGATTTTTGAGCAGCCAGCATCGTCAAACAGTGGATTCCAGAATCCATCAGATGTTGTCCTAGAACGTACTGAATTACAGTTGGTTCCTGCATGTAGCGATTCATCATTTTCTACGTCAAATAGAGGAGTTCATCAGGAAGTTTTATCAAAATTAATGATTTCAAGTTAAAACATTGTACAAACATAATTTTTTCTAAAGTTAATAGTTGTACGTTTAACATTTATTCCAATAAATAATTCATAATTCTTTATAAAGGAAGGGTTACTATAAAGAAATGGTTCCTATAAATAAAATAGATACTTTTCTTTACCATTTGTAATAAGGAAATATGGTCCATTCCCATTGAGTGCCCGAAAAAATATATTTAGTCATTTTACCCAGTCCTTTTATTTTCTTTAAATTTACAAGACAAGTACTACTTTACTTTATTTTTTAAGCTGAGAAACAGCGACAAGTAGCGACATTTTGTAGAACTATACCGATATTGCAACGCCGCGTTATGAGCACACTGAATGCTCCGCTACGTTAACGTAGCATTAGTCACTTCGTTGTATTTAACCCTAAATTTTATTAACCTCAAAAACTTTACCACAGAATAAAAGTACTTTTTATTCTGTGCTCCTACCTTGATATAAATGCTAATAATATATTATAAAACATGGTAATAGCGATAGGTTTTGAAGGAAGCGCCAACAAACTAGGGATAGGAATTATCAAAGATGGATCAGTATTAGCAAATTGTCGAAGGACATACATAACTCCACCAGGTGCAGGTTTTCTTCCTAAAGAAACTGCCCAGCATCATAGACAGAATGTACTGATTGTACTACAAGAAGCACTTGTTGAATCTAAAATCGACCCTAACGATATTGATGTTGTTTGTTACACGAAAGGTCCTGGAATGGGTGCACCCTTAGCTTGTGTTTCAGTTGTAGCACGAACGGTAGCACAATTATGGAATAAACCTTTACTGGGAGTTAACCATTGCATTGGTCGTATCCTTTTTTTATATTCATAATGTTCGTAATTTAAAAGTATTTATTCTTAATGAAAGATATTGAAATGGGTCGATTAATAACTGGAGCAAGTAACCCAACCATATTGTATGTTAGTGGAGGAAATACTCAAGTTATTGCTTTTTCAAGAAGACGTTATCGTATAGTTGGAGAAACTATTGATATAGCTGTGGGCAATTGTTTAGACCGATTTGCAAGAATACTTAAATTATCCAATTCTCCTAGTCCTGGTTATAACATTGAACAGTTGGCCAAAAAGGGTAAAAAGTGCGTTACTTTACCATACTGTGTTAAAGGAATGGACGTAAGTTTCTCGGGTATCTTAACATTTATGGAAGAAAGAGTTAATACATTATTAGCAGAAGGCTATACTAAAGAAGATTTATGCTTTTCTCTTCAAGAACATGTATTTGCTATGTTAGTGGAAACATCTGAACGTGCTTTAGCTCATTGTAACTCAAATGAGATGTTACTTGTAGGAGGAGTAGGATGTAATGAAAGACTACAAGAAATGATGGGCATTATGTGTGAAGAACGAGGAGCAAAAGTGTTTGCTACCGATGAACGATATTGTATTGATAATGGATTAATGATTGCTCATGCTGGTGCTGAAATGTTTAAAAGTGGCACAAAAATGAAATGGGAAGATTGCACCATATTACAGAGATATCGTACTGATGTGGTCGAAACTACTTGGAGAAATGAATAACAAAATTTATGTTACCATTTTTAAATAATAACTAATTTTTGTAGTTTTTCTAACTGTATGTGAATGCTTCATAAAATATATTTTTAATATCGTGTGTCACTATATATTTCAAGGAATTAAATTTTTTTTTGTTTTGGTTTTTTTGAAAATTGAAAACTAGACCTGATTGTCCCCAAAACTTTAAAATATGAAAAATATTGTGTTTTTGTCAATTCAATTTTCCTTGTTCAATTTATATTATCACATTCCTCCATCAGTGAAATATTCAATTGTATCATTTTTTCTTCAAACCTACATGTACATATGACATAGAATAGGTATAAAAGATTATGCAATTGATTTTTTTTTTTCACTAATGCAAAATGGTCTTACCGCATTTTACATCGTTTGGCAAAGTTTCGTCAAGATTGGCTACGATGTCCGTGTGTGGTATGTTAGTATCCACGACATCTCCAGAACGCCAATCTACTTCAAATTTCGTATTTAAGATAGTTTTCATTTATCTTGGAGCTGATTGGACTTTGCGAGAAGTTCAGCTGCATAGAGGAGGGGTTTGTTAGGTTGGTTTTTATGAATTATTTCTGAAACAGCTGTATATTTCAAAGATATAAAGATACAAACAAAGAGACCCTAAACATATCAATTATGTTCTATGCAATTTTTTGATACGACGCTTTACTTTGGTCCACAAAAAGTAAATTAAGTTTTAAGATGGTCACCACAGTGATCAGTTAGGTCCAAAATTAATTAATTAGTTTACAGAATGAGCAATTAGAATTGCTTTTGGACAGCAACCTACCTTATAGTATTAAAAAAAATTGTAGCTCCTCTTACTTAGTTTTAACAAATAAAAATGTTTTAGTTTATAATGTAATTACTGCTTTTGATATGTTAGGAAACCTAACGCGTTCTTGGTTCACTTGTGTTGTATATTTTCAGTGCTAAATAGAACAGTTATTGTATTTATAAGTAATTATAAGATTTTGTTTTGTGGGCCGAGATCTAGACACAAATGCGCATAAACTACAAAGGATATTAGCACTACCTGTCACAAGAATTTTGCCCTACTATAGAAATTCCACCTTTAGTAAAGGATTTTTAACATGTCAATCATCGTATTGCCACCGGATCTACAATCTTACTTCCTATCTCAGAAGAAAGAGTGCTTTGGTTTTTCTCCATTTTAGAAAAATGGTCATCTTGGGCAGATTTGAACCTGTGCTGCTAGGGTGAAAAGCAAACACTCTAACCATTCCATCACCGAGATATAGTTATTATTGTTAATAGACAGTTTTGATTAAGCTATACTCAAAAAAGTCCCTTTCCAACTAAAACTTTTCCTATGAACTATAATTAAAAACTTGTTTACATATATTTTTGGATATCAGCATAATAAAGTCGATTTTCGATAAAAAAATTATTTTGAGGTTGATATGGGGTCAGAAATATTTTGGCCAAATACGTTAATCCTCGTGACAGATAAAATCATGCGGTCAAAATGTACTATGTCTATGAAAGTTATAGTCATAGACAAATTTGTCTAGGGTTATACATAGTAACAACCTTTAAGAAACCAAAAATAAAAAAAAAAAATGGAAATAGAAAACTGTAGTATGTATGTACCGGCTTCAATATATTTTAACCATCCTATGTCGATACAGTGTTTAATGTAATTTAATAAATATGGGTATAATGTTAACTTAGTTTCTTTACAATGAGGCCTACTGCAACAAAATCACCACAGTTGGTTTTTGGACGCAAAATAGTGTAGATTTCTGCCTAAGAAAATTGTCCTGCAATCAAATCATTCCGGTGTAGCACTAGAAATCTTTAGGTCAATTATAATATTACTTTTTGGCCAACGCTTAGTCACCGTTGGTCATGGATATTTGTTGTAATAAAATGTTCTTTCAAGAAAACCGCCTAGATATATATTATCAATATGGGGTTTGCATCTTTATTCTTGTCCCTAAGGCAGTTACTTGGTGTAAAACGGAGTAAGTATTATGTAAGTAATTTCATCTAAACAAGATCGAAAACGATTGACCATTTACATTTGTACAAAAATATTTGGCGATTCCTTTAGGACTTTAAGTTAGACGGACGGACAAAATGAATATTTAAAGTACACACTTACATTGTTGTATTGTACGTTTTTAAAAACGTACAATTTGAAATGTTAGATTGAATTTATGTAATACAACAAAGAAATTTGTTCTAAACTAGATCTAAAATGTGATTGTAGATTGGAACAAGAATATTAATTATTTCAACTATATCATATATACATATGTCAAAAAACAAAACCGGTTTGTAATGTTGCGGATTTCTCTGGACGCCGGATAATCCATGGCATAAAAATTAGCGTATATTTTCAATATATGTCGATCGAATTTTAGAGCAATCTTTATAAAATTTAGTAATATATACGAAAATATCCTAGCAAAATTTTTGCCAAACAGTAAGTTACAATTACCCTGAAAACAGATTTTAACGGAATCCATGCGACGTCCGTATACTGGACGTCCCATGACTTCTGACATCGGGCGAATAAGAATTTTTTATACACGGACTTCCGATGGATAGAAGGACAGATATATACAGGATGTCCCAACGCCCCGAGAAAGCTCCATAACTTGTTTATTATTAGAGATATTGAATTTTTCTTTTTTTAGATTGTAGCTGCGTTTCTGCTGCAGATTAAAAAAATTTTGCAACCTATACACAAGGTGTCCCAATACTAAAAAAACACTAATGTTATGTTTTTTAAATGGAATCTGTCCAGCTTGATTTTATTTTTGGATTCTATGATAAATTCCGAATCACTTTTATATAGGACTTTTTACCTATTTGTCATCAGTTTTGATTTGTGGCGCTTTTCTGCCAGAATTGCGAAATACAGAAGTCTGTTCAGAAATGGGTATCTTCCAAATCCTTCCATATAAGTCGAAGTAATTAACGCCGTTTGATTCCTGAATGTTTGACGCATCTTTTAAGTGTTATACTTAATGCGAATTTTTAAACATGACAAATTAAAAACTCATTTTTTTCAAACGGCACCCCCTATTTATTATTATACTGCTCAAAAGCTTTTTTGACAAGCTTTCCATCAATATAAGATAAGATAGAGATTAATAGACATAAATACATGTTAACTTTAAAAAAATTCCTATGCCGCCCGCTTCTATAAAATATCAATAACACAGTTTAACCGTTTTTGTTATATTAAGAAACTTTATGAAGAAAAGTTATGTAAAATTAAATTTTCTTTAAAAAATATGTCATAAAATTAACACGTTAAGCCCCAGGGTATATAAGCATAACTTTGGTCTTGGATCAGACCACTTTTTTTCAAATGTTGGCATCAAAATCATGTTACTTTTGATACTTACATAGCGATTTGTGGCTCACATTTTTTTTATAAAAAAGGGTGTGCCCACGTCAGGTGCACACGGTCTGATATAAAATTTTTCGTTCTTGTTTTTAGTTTAGACCGTGTGCACCAATTTGTCCCACACATACTATAATGTATAAAACAATATATTTCAACTAATACATATGATATTCTAAAACAATTAGACATTCCAAATAACAATACTTCAAGTCTGTTGACATCATAGAATGATATAAACTGAACACTATCTAAAACTACATTTAGTTCTATGTTACCAATAGGCGGCTATATTTGGCAGGACGTTGAAATGCCCAATTATTTCTTAATACTTGTGTGGGTATCAAAAAAACACTCTATGCACATAAAAGCTGTTGAGGGGCAGCCTGGACAATACGTATGCGCTTTTTTAGCATTTTCATTGCGGATTGTCTTCCTTCTCGTTCTGAAAAATGTTTATAACAGAGTGTACATCTTCCTCTATTCTCTTTTTGTGTAATGTAGTGTCGCACGCCTTGGTCTTGATCGGGTACAGGTGCTCCAAGATTTAACAAAGATAAAACTATTTTTTCTCGGAAAGAAGCAATAAACTTTGTCTTGCCTGTAATATGTTTGTACAACACCTGTGCATTCACAATTGATGTATTGGTTAACAGTTCAATAGCGACCTTTCTGTATCATTTAAGACTTCTACGGGTTGGAGAACTACACGCAGCCTTCTAGTCTGACACGTCGATAAAGGCCTTTGCGCATTATATTCGACAACAGTCGATGGCTTACTAACAGGTCCTCGGCTGGTCTACACTTTGACCATTGAGGAAATATCCTTAGTCGTTAAAAAGAGAACGTCTCTCTTATCTTTCCATTTACCAACGATAACCGTGTTGCTCTGTAAAGATTTCATTTCCCCTCATTTTAGCTTCGCATTTACAACAGCTTTAGGATTGTGTTTCCTATTAGCACGTAAAGTACCAACTAAGTGACTATTTTCACGGTTTAATTCGTGTGATAGTGCAACGCTTGTATAAAAATTATCGGTGAATAATGTTCTTCCGGTATTCAAAAGCGGTTGCATGAGTTCCATGACTACACTAGAAGCTAAAGATTTCTCTGAACGCTGTTATTTTCCCCCATAAACTTTCACCGCTTATGTATAACCTCAATCTTACAAGTCTCGTCAATACACACAAATTCCTTAGGTTTATAATTTTTTTTAAATTTATTATTCATCATTGTTTTCAGAGGTGAAATTTTGTACAGTCTGTTATTTGGTGGAATATGTTCATTATCAGAAATGTGGAAGCAATGTAAAAATATTTCGAATCTGTTTCTGTTGAATCCACAACGTTTGTAGATGTCACTGTTATAGAGTGAATTGTTGCTCCAATAGTCCCTTAGTTCGGGTTTTTGTCTAACCCCATCCACATTATAACAGCTAAAAAACGAAGTAATTCAACTCTATTTGTATCCTGCCATTTGCTCAAAAGCGAATGTTTTGAAAGCGATTCATCTACAATCCCCTCAACTACTTTTTGCTCGGCGTATCTATTTGTTTCATTTACTAGCATATCTTGTATGTCATGATCAACAAACAGCAAACAAAAATCAACAGGTTCATGAGCATTTAGTTGCCCGTCTTCAATGTTGAAAGCTGGAATGTCTGTAAATTCAAATTTATGTAAACCTTCTGCACCATCTATTTCTTGCCACATTATCCTATCTGCTGGCAAATTACGATCACCTGAATCGGCATTTTCATCAGTTTGTTCATTTCCTAAATAATAAACAAATCAATCAAAACAAAATAAAATGATTCAAAAAATAAAACTTACCGAGTACTACATCATCATCTGAATTAGAAGGACCTGCTTCAGTACACAATTTTTGTTTTTTTCCTGGTCTAACATTTTCGCCCCTTTCTATAAAGTAAGCGAATAAACAAAACACAAAACTGTATTGTGAATGAAACAACTTACATATAAAATTACTTGGGCCCGTTTTATCCTCACTACTCGCATCTTCATTATCATCCGAGCGGTAAACAGGATCAGCATCAAAGTTATAACCCGATACATTATCTTCACTGGAATCAGATTCTTCTAGTAATCGCCTAAGTTCATTCTCTGATAATACTTTCTTGAACATTTTAGGAAGTTATTAACACTTTTCTATCACAAAAAATTAATAAAATTATTGCACACGGCGTTTACCCAACGAAATACAAACGTCAACAAATATCCCTAAGCTACAAAAAATTGTTTCGCCGGACCACGACGAATTTCTGTTTTCTATAGACCAGAGCTCTCTAAATCACCATATAACTATATAAAAATTGCGTTCCTAGCGCGGCCACAGACGTTTGACCATGATAATAATTGTGGCCAAATTGGTGCACGCGGTCTGTAGCAAAAGCATTTTGTGCACCAGTGGGATGCACATGGGGCTTAACGTGTTAATCGTTTTCAGATACTGAAAATATTTGAACTAACACTTAAATTCTATCTTAGGAATTTCTTTGCCGCTAACTTAAATTGCATAGAACATAATTCATCTATATATTTAAAGTCTATATCAAGATACTTTTATATTTTTGAAATATGCAGCTGTTTTAGAAATATTTGATAAAAAGCAAAATCGCCCTGATAACCCCCTCCCCTCCCTCTACGCCTCTGGATTTCTCCAAAAATCTAATCAGTTTCAAACCCAATGAAAAAAAACTTAAATATAAAATTTTAAGTACGTAGGTATTTTCGTTCTGGAGTTATCGTGGATACTAACTACATCCACACATCCAGACATCATGGCCGATCTTGGCTAAAAGTTGTAAAATGAGCTAATAAGCCGATTTGCGATAGTGGAAAAAAAGTCGATTGCATAACCTACATATGTACTAGTAGGTTGGAAGGTAAGTATGGATATTAAGTTAAGACCAAGTGTAAAAACTTAAGTTACCAGCTTATTATTTACGTGTCATTTAACTACGACGCACATGTGTTAAAACATTGAAAGGCCGTATTATAACGAAGTATTTTGTACGAAAAAGACCTTAAGGCTGTTTATTACGTTCTAGGGACGACTGAATTCCGCTAGAGCGGCGTTACTAGTAAATTTAAGTATTATCGAGCTTTAGTCATACCTTACCACTAGCAGGTAGGCACAATAGGGTGTTAGACCCGTCTTTATACCTCTTCTACTAGCTGTTTATACCTAAAGTGACTTCTTATTTTCCGCAAACAAATATTTCGCCAGTTACATAAATCTGAAATGCAAGTTTGGAGTAAATGCACAAAATATACATAGTACAGTTCTTGTACATTTTTTATATTAAAAAAAAGATCAGTACATGAAATGCCCGTAATAAAAGTTAACTAAATAAAAGAAGATAAGAACCACGTTAAAATTTTATTTGTATCACAAATAAAAACAAATTAATTTTTACGCTGGTTTTTTTCGCTTCGTTTATATAAACTGGATCGCGTACTTTAAGACCACGAGGAATTCGTCCATCTACAATTTCTGGCAACATGTACTTTATAAAAAATAATTTTAGTTTTGATAACCGTGTTTGTTGCCAAAAACGCCTGCCTATCAAATTTTTTTCTACATGGAAATCGTTTTCTGTAAAAATTACAAAATCGCAGTATCCTCGTCCTGTTCTATTCAATTGCCCTTGGATTTGAAAATAACAATTGTGATTTTTCTTTAATCTAAAACAAATTTGGTATTATTATTATTATTATTAGTATACTTACAGTCCGCGCGGCCAAAGAATGCCTGAACGTTGGATGCGCATTCGTCCAACTTCAAGTCTCTTAAGCGCTACATGTCAGTGGCGTCGCCACCAAAAGCGCGTTCCGTTTATTATCATGTATTACACTAATTAACTATTTATTTCTGTTATTAATTTACATACGTACTTGTTTATTTAACTTTATTACAATTATTGCAACAAAACGACAGTGAACCATTTTGTGTCCTATGTGAATTTTAAAGCTCATAATACTCAAATTTATTAGACAAATAGGTATAAACAACAAATACTTTCACAATACATAGTAAAATACATAAGTAGTTTTGCGGCGCATGTAATGCTAATGGCATTTGTTTAAATTCTCATTAAAGAAATCCTAATAGTTGACATTCCTTAGTATCATTAACTACAGATTAGCAAATATTCAAAAATGTTTTTATTAGTTTTCAACTGTGATTTAAAAGCGAGTGTAGAAATATGAGTTCTACATTGGGAAAAAGTGGCCAAGTAATAAATGGTCAAACGCGTGAGGTGATAATAATGTGTACAGTTATTTGAAAAACTTACACCCCACATATACCTTGAAACAATTAAAAGAAACCGTGTCTGAAGCAACAAAAGTGTCTGTTAGATCAGTGGCAAATATTATTAAAGAGGGTGAAGGTCCAACAGAAGAGGGAAAACCAAGATTTTCAACTCCAGGCAAGAAACGCCCACGTCCGTCTCCTGTGACCGACTTGGAAGATTTCAAAAAGAGCCTTTTTCGCAATATAGTATATAATTTTCACAAGACCGAGGGTGCACGGGTGACAATTCCTGCTCTACGCGAGAAACTCCACAATGACTTAGGTTGGCACAGTGGTGGTACATCTTTACGTGTTATATTAAAAGACCTGGGATTTCAATGGCCTCGAACTGAGAATAATAGAAAACTTTTAATAGAGGAGAACGATATAAGGGCTCTAAGAATTACTTACTTACAAAAAATTTAATTCTACCGAGAATTAAATCGTCCAATTATCTACATGGACGAAACATATGTTCATAGTGGACACACACAATCAACGTCGTGGAGTGATGGCACAACTAACGGACTGCTGTCTGCAATTTCCAAGAATGATTGTGGGAACATGCAGGAGGTGAAATGGGTTTTTTACCAGGTTGTAGTCTGATATTTAAATAAGGAACTAGCAGCGGAGACTATCACGACGAGATGAATGGTAGCAACTACGAAAAATAGTTACGTGAGAAACTTTGACCAAACTTGCCTCCACAATCGGTTTTGGTTATTGATAATGCGCCGTACCATAATGTTCAGGTGGATCGTGCTCCAACAAGTAATTCGAAAAAGGCAGATATGGTGAAGTGGTTAATAGAGAAAAAGATACCGTTCACTCCTTTGATGTACAGACCACAACTTTATGAAATAATTAAGCTACACAAAAAGGAACATATAACGTGCAAGTGTGATTGTATATTAAGTAATGAAGGACATACGGTGCTGCGACTACCTCCCTATCACCCGGACTTAAACCCGATTGAGTTGATTTGGGCTCAATAATGTTGCAAAGAGAAATACCACCTTTAACTTCAACCACGTTAGAAGATTGTTGGAAGAAGAATTAGCGGCTGTTACTCAAGAAAACTGGCAAAAGTGCTGTAAGAAGGTAATCGACCAGGAAAAAAAATATTTAGAGAACGAAATACTGATTGACGTACAAGTCGAAAAACTGGTGATAAATTTGGAGGACGATTCAGAAACTGAAAGTGGCTTGTGTAGTGATGAATAATTGTGTGACTTATTTGTTAGTAGTATTTAATATTATTATAGTAGGTAATTATCGCCGTTTGAGTAACTTTTCCCCAAAGTGTATGGAAATATAAAAATTGATTACCTAAGAAATATCATAATTCTTTTAAATCCTGAATAATACTCTTAAAATACAACCTATTCTGTTTCAATAATTAAAAATCGAACTTATACTTTTTTTATTTTCATAAACGATTAAACTGTTGTGTTCATTTGTGGTTCAAATATAAAATTTATTACTTGTCAACATGGTTATTTTTTTATTTTATAAATGTTTAAACTATTACTGTTCATATGTAATTCAAATAAATAAAATATTTTAAAATTTCTTGTGGTTTGGTGACGAATAATTGAGAACGCGACACCGACGCCAATGGTAATGCTTTCAGTCGCTATTGCGTTAACGAGTGCGGCCGAATGCACGAACATCCATGTGCGACACGAGGCGTTCTTTGGCCGCGCGGACTGTGTATAATACTTACTGAAATATCCCCATATTTTACTTCAAAGCACCAGAATCTTTAATGTTGTTTGTTCCTATAGAAGGAGACACTTAACTTCCATTAATCCATCGTTGCCAATTAAAACATCTGGAGACTTGCAGCCAAAAAGGTATTATATGAATCAATAAAAAGTCCACACTTTTCGACCTTCACGTTATACGTATTTTCGTATTTTTTATGACAACGTTTTCGTAAATTCGACCATACCTTACAGCAGAAGTTCGCAATACTTGACTATAAAGCAATCTTTTACTAGATTGTGGCAAGGGGTGGATGTTCTCCGTTTGACAACTATCCCGAAGTTAGAAGCAGTCAAACAATCTGCTCTTTCATAGATTTTTTTTAAATAAACATCACACGCTTGTTTTAATTCGTCTTCCGCCAAATCTTCTTTGTTTGCTTCTGGGCCGTAATTGCAATCAGAATGTATGCCAATAATTTTTTTTTAAGTTTAATCGGAGCGTTTTGTAGCTTTTGTTTTCTGTTGTTGCTTACTATACGCCGCCTTCCGAATACCTTCGTTGTAACATAACCTGGTGGTCTTTTATATAAGCTATGCCATGTATTGAGATGCCAACTTAGACCATGTGTGTATAAAATTGCTGCAGCTTTGGCTCAACCTGTGTACGACAATCCTTTGGTGAAATTGATATGTTTTTCACCTGTACGTTTCGATACCAAAGACATATATCTAAATGTTGAAATGTACATAAAACAACTATTGTTAAACATCATATTACCTTTCCGCGTGATTAGTAGTTATTGAAAGCAAGTCTATTTACTTTTTGCACCATCGGATCCAAAATTTTTTTCATTTGAACAAAAAAATCGGTGTTGTCGATTGTTGCAACTATATCTTCCCCGCCAACATTTTTTCGTTTGCAAAAGGTTTGACTACAAATTCTCAACGTGGCACAAGGAATCCATCCAAGCGGCGAAATCGTTCCAGAATGCAGAACAGTCTGTAGATATTCTATTGCAAAATGGGCCCAGGCCGTTATAGTAGAAACCGAAAAATTTTGAAATCAATTGTTTCCACAATTATATTTTGCGGAACTCACGATCTGCCGTTAAGAGGAAAATTGAACGATGAAGGTAAACTTATTTATTATGCAGAACCTCATACGAATGAGACATTTTGTCTTTATTTTTAGGTATTTTGCATGACTTAACATTAAAAATTGACTCCGGAGATGAACAATTGCGCCTACATATGGAGAAAGGGAAGAAGAACGCCCAATACACCTCGCCAAGGATACAAAATGAAATATTGAACATATGTGGTACTTCGCTAAAAGAAATTTTAGCAGGAGAAATAAATAAAACTTGTTCATATAGTATTTTGGCAGATGAAACCGCAGATATTTCTGGCAAGGAACAACTCTCTGTAGGTGTCAGATATTTTGACAATGTGCATGGAGTACTGAGAGCAGATTTTCTTGGTTTTGTGGTTCTAGAAAGCATGGATGCACCAACAATCGCCAAATCAATCCACACTTTTATCCAGAACCGGAATTTAGACCCAGATAAATGTGTGGGACAAGGATACGACGGATGCTCCACAATGGCTGGTAAAGATGGGGGCGTTCAAAAAATTTTGAGAGATATCTACAAAAAAGGTATATATTTTCATTGTGCAGCACACAAATTGAATCTTGTAGTCAATGATTTGAACAAGCTTACTGAAATACATAATTGCGTCTCAACGATTAAAGATGTTATCAACTTTTTCCGAGAGTCGGTGCTAAGACGCAAGTATGCACCAAATATTCCAATGTTATGCGAAACTCGTTGGAGTCAGAAATACAAGAGCATATCTGTGTTCCATAATAACTTTATTGAAATGGTGGAAGGATTAGAGACGCTGACTAAAGAAGGAAATTCAAATACAAAAAAAGTCGCCTTTCAATTGTTGTCTGCAACAACACAAACTTCATTTATATGGTCACTGTGTATAATAAATAAATCCAGCTCTCGTTTGGAACCTATCGCAAACATATTGCAGTCTAAACACATTGATATAATGAAGTGTGCTGATTACATTAAAAATATAGTATCCGTAATCAAAAAGGATAGAGCAGTTGCGGAAGAGGGAGCTGGAGAACTCTTTGATGAAGCCCACGAGATTGCTCAAAAATTAGATATTGAACTTCGCCTACCAAGATTGGTAGCCCGGCAACAATACAGAGCAAATCATCCGTCGACGTCAATGGTTGAATATTTCAGAAGGTCATTATATGTTCCTTATCTAGATTCGCTGTTGGGATCGTTGCATGCTAGATTCGGAGAAGAACAAACTCCTGCTTTTCTTCTCATGGCCCTACATCCTGCAAATATTGTGGAGACGGGCCTGCGATCGATAGATTTAAAATCTATAGCGGATTTTTACCATATCGACGGAATTCAACATGAGGTAGATATGGAAAAATCTGTGGAAGAATAGAGGAGATTGCAAAGAGGTTGATTTAATAGATGCAATCAAGGAGGCAGAAACATTTTGCCCAAATATTCACCAAGCGCTACAATTCCTTGT
The DNA here is from genome assembly GCA_036346205.1 of Vesta saturnalis. Classification (NCBI taxonomy): domain Eukaryota; kingdom Metazoa; phylum Arthropoda; class Insecta; order Coleoptera; family Lampyridae; genus Vesta; species Vesta saturnalis. Next base: position 264,978 of record JARFJB010002299.1, on the reverse strand, counting down.
GACCATGTCCTACACAACTGCAACCATAGAACGTACGTTCAGTACATTAAGGCGAGTGAAAACGTGGCTTCGATCAACAATGACGGAAGACCGTTTAAATGGTATGTTAGCAAAACATTATTGCCATTTATTAGGTACTTAGAACAATATTTTGTTACAGGATTATGCATGCTTAGCGTACATCGAAAACTCCTGGAGTGAAATGATGAATTTGTTCATATTATTATTAACAAATTTTCTGAGGATCCAAGGAGACTGATTTTATTGTAAATTAAAGGTACCTACATCACATAGACAATAAATATTAAAAGTGTTTCCAAACAATTTTCATTTTTGCCCCCCCCCCTAGTTAAAAAGCTGCGTATGCCCTTGATTAGAAGTTTTCTCAATTTTAATGAATACGTTGTATTTGCAGCAAGATTATGTAGTTTATCACTTACACACCGAATCATGTGATGCGCACATTCTATTTTCCTAACCTATCGTCCATAAAACATATTTTCTAAAATTATGGAATATACATTCGAATCTTCATCACCTTAAAAATTTAGTGCGTTGGTAAATAAAATCCAAAAAAATATGACAAACTGAAATATGTACCGATGTAATATTTGTACATCAGTCCATGTTGTTCTAAACTTTTGAAGAAGCCTTCAACAATGATGTCGTGTTCCATGGCGGTAGATGGTCCATTCAAATTTAGTGCACATTCATGGTACCTTTTGCTTTGTAATGTAGGCATAAAGAACACATTTTGTTACGTACACCAAAAAACAATGGTTTTTTAGTGTAAGATCCTATAATTATTCCCTATAAGAAAAGCCATGTCACCAAAACGTTTGTATTAACAATTCTTATATACCACGCATGAAGAAACATTGTAACCATCATGGCCATATGTTCTCTTACTCCAACCGCTATCTCCGATTACGGTAATGTACAGAATTTCCTCAGCAGTGATATGTTTTTTTTCTATACCTATTCGCTTTTCATCCTCTCCAGCAGCTTGCATTTCATTTTATACAAATGATGTTCCCACTCCTAAAATACAGATAATGCACATAAACCAATGTTTTACTAAACTATTCATACATACTTTTGATTTATGATTTCCTCCAATTGCCTATGACCTACACCTATACTTAAACTTCCACAAACAAATGCATCCATCAGACCTGAGTCTAAGCGATCAGTAGTTACAACATTGCATTGTAACCACCATGACCATATGTTCTCCTACTCCAACCGCCATCTCCGAATACGGTAACGTACGGAATCCTTCTTGCATTTCTTTATACAAATGATGTTCCCACTCCTGAAATACAGATAATGCACATAAACCAGTGTTTTACTAAACTATTCACACATACTTTTTTCCCAACTGAGGTTTTCTTTGCAAAAGTATTTTGAGCAATTACGGGGACATTTAATACACCTATGATTTCCTCCAATTGCCTATGACCTACACCTATACTTAAACTTCCACAAACAAATGCATCCATCAGACCTGAGTCTAAGCGATCAGTAGTTACAACATTGCATTGTAACCACCATGGCCATATGTTCTGCTACTCCAACCGCCATCTCCGATTACGGTAACGTACGGAATTCTTCTTGCATTTCTTTATACAAATGATGTTCCCACTCCTAAAATACAGATAATGCACATAAACCAATGTTTTACTAAACTATTCACACATACTTTTTTCACAACTGAGGTTTTCTTTGCAAAAGTATTTTGAGTAATTACGGGGACGTTTAACACACCCATGATTTGCTCCAATTGCCTACGACCTACACCTATACTTAAACTTCCCCCAAAACATGCATCCATCAGACCTGAGTTTAAGCGATCAGTAATAGCAACAGCTTTCCTTTCGCAACTGTCGCAATAAAAATGTAAGAATTAAATCATTCCTAATTTTGTTCCTTTTACTATTTTCATATACCCCATGATACAGATAAACCTATGAATTGCAATTTTTTCATATTCTTTAAACATGTGAGCTATGTTTACAATCCTACGACCCTTTATAATGTCATCTAAAGATGGCTGTTTGTTTTTATCAACTTCTGTGTAAAGAGGTGGAACATATTCATCGTTACTGGAATTTGAACTATGTGCATCCTGAAAATTATTAGTGGGTTCTTCGGAATCATGATTATTGTCAGCATTGAACTGTTGAGTACTAAAAGTAAATATAAATGCATATTCTAGTAAAACATTTCTTTCGATAAGTGTGATCGTGTCAGAACATAAGGGGTGTCGTATAACTACAGTCGGCTATAATCACTTATACGTTAGTGATATTATTCATTTGAATTTGGTCAATTGTTATTTTGAAGTTGATATGGTATAGTAATTACGTACAGACTTGCACATGAATTTGGTTTTCTTCAAGTACACATCATGGTTTTCCAGTTCATTCAATGTGAAATTCCTTTTGTGTAACCTACAATCATTCTGAAAACCGATTATGTTTTGTAATTTTTGAATAATTTGTAATTACTATTAAACCAAAATTAAAATAGAAACGAATGTGAACTGCACTCTGAATAAATTTAACTGAAATAAGCTCTCATTGTCTCCTTATTCATTCATGTCATAATGTTTTGAAATTTAATTTGCAAGTTGGAAAGAATGTTTTTTTTAATTCTCTCTTACTACATCAATTTCAATTTTTATTTAAACACACATGTATTATCTCGAATAGTACCTACTCTGAATATTGACGTGCGCATATTTTCTTAGATTTGTTTTAGAATAGTAGCATTCACAACAAACCAATGACGATTAACCAAGAATAGACCCAGCATTCCTTTTATAAGGAATTGTTTTGCTCCAACATAACATAGCTCTCTGGCAACGACACTGGCATACATTTCTGGAGGGAGTGTGGTTATTAATAACGTCAATGTAACCAAAAAAAAAACAATTAAAAACAACGCATATATCATATATTTTTTTAATTAAAAAGTTGTAAAATGTGCAACAGTATTTGCGCTGCAGGTTAATAAGTAGACAAAATATGAATTTTCTAATTTTTGCTTACTAGGGGTCTTTGCAAATATTTAACGTTACGTCTATGGTTTATTTACTTACCGATGAATGTAACGTTACGACTTAAATAGTCCATTTTTCTACATACTGCACACTGTCTCACCATTATAAAGCTTTAGTTATACTTATTATCACTATAAACAACAAATAATAACGTTGCACTTATCTAAGCCTTCGAAAAAACACTGCAATAATAATCAGTAAAATAAGATGTTCTCAACTATGGTGGCAGCCATCTTCTGGCAGTTTGCGATTATGCTGGGACATACACAATCGTAAACAAATAGGTCTATTCTTAGTTAATCGTCATTGCAATAAACCCTTCCCACAAATGTTTACGTTATGGACGTGAGTGCGGTATCGAATTTTTTGGCTTAAGTATTTAGAAAAACCTGTAACGATTAAAGAACGGTACAAACATAATGAGTGGAGCTTCTTCTTTGGTGATAAATTTCACCAAGCCAGTTCTTTTAGTTTTTCTGAAAGATGATGACGTGTAAGACCAAATATGAATCGAACACAATCATATATTGTACAGTTTGTATTCCCATGGCCCACACACATTATAATAATTAAATTGTGAAACTATCAACGATTCACATAATAGCTTTTGGGATTTACTGGAGAAGGGATACGTTCTGGGAGGATATAGCGTTTTTAGCATACCGTAGGCACTACGAACACAGCTAGCAACATGTTCACGAAACCGTAGATTATGCCCTATATACAATCCTAAATTTATAGCAGCATTAGTGATAGGTGCAGGAGTATTATCAATACATAACTTAAAATTATCAGCACATGATCATGTATCTCGACCAAATAATAAAGCAACCGATTCCTTTGGATTGATGAGCAAATTATGATTTTTAGAGCAAGTGTATAGTAAATTTAGGTCTAGATTGTTTTTTATAAAGGCACCTTTTAGATTATGCGCAGAGAAAGAATAATATAGCAGTATAGCGTATCGTCAGCATACAGATAATAGTGCAGTATGTTTTGAGCACACGGTGTAGCTGACTAGTATACAGTGAATATAACAAGGGTCCAATGATGGATCCCTGGGGAACACCAGATTTAACAGGTAACACATCCGACTACAAATTTTGTCCCAATTTGACCAATCGGTACCTTCTATTTAGAAAACTCGCTATAGGATTCATCGCAGATGTTCCAAAGCCTAAGTATTCTGGCTAATTAGTTATGCTATAATCAATCATCACAAGTGCAGTGAGATTACCACTGTCTAAGGCACACAGGATGTCGTCTATAATGTGTAGTAATTCTGTGGAACAGCTGCAATTAGATCTGAAGTCAAATAAAATGAAATAAAATATTATGTTGCGTGACAAAATCACAAACTTGCATTTCTAAACATTTTTCTAGTACCTTAGACAGTACTGGTAAAATACTGATGGGTCTTTTTAGTTTTTGGCAAGTGTTTAACCATAGCTATTTTCCATGCAGATTGAAACTCGCTAAGATATCGCTGTTTATTTAATGTGTGATGTATGGGCAAGATAATTTATTACCTTTATACTAAAAGCATCAACTCCCGAAGCATTTACTTTTATAACAAAAGTTATATTAAAAACATCATCACAAGTGACAGTTTTAAATAAAAATTGTGGAATATTCATATTTAATTTCGTTTGCTTATATGATGCTACGGTAGTGTTAATATTTCCGTTAATAACTGGAATGGAATTCATAAAGAATAAATTGATCTCATTTGGATTTTGTAAGTTTGTCCGTATTTCATTCCTTCTTTTATTGATCATCCCACATTTGTAGAAACCCTGCCATTCATCATATCGCTGAATTTGAAAATTTAAATACGTGCTCTTATAGTTCTGCACTTCAATTTTGGTAAAATTGTGTAGTGATTTATAATGTTGCCAATTTTCCATTCTTCCAGACAATCTACTTTTGCGTAAGGCAGTATCTCTTAATTTTCGTCCAACACTACTGGCGAACCAGCTGATTTTCGCGCAGCTCGTCACGACTCATTGTGTCGTTCCAAAAGTATTTTACCTCTAATATGCATGTCTGTTAGTTTAGGTGCCGCTCTCACTGGATATTGTTTATCGTGAAGATTCTAAATATTTGAAAGAAAGAAATTCTCCTAATTAATTTTTGAAATTATGTTTTAGTAAAATATTCCGGACAGTTTTGATAAGATGAGGTGTATCAAACATAAATACAATTTTTCTGTGACCAAACAAAAAGAAAGGATTTTCTGGTGTAATTACCAAATTTTTAGTTAATTCTATATTATTGGAAAGTAAATAGAGAGTGGTTGTTTCCAATTACTTTTTATCCCTCTAATCATAAACACCATAGCTAATTTTGCAGCTTTAAATTTTTGTATATCTACACCATTGTCTTCAAAACCAACTATATAGTCACTACCAATGCTGTAGAATAAATTAACCTTAATACTAACTTTGTCAAGGCAAAGCAAACAAACTCTATTTTCTTGCATTTCGAATAATTGCCAATTTTGTAATCCTGGAAGCGTCTTCAAATTTCTTAGTAATTTAAGAAATGTTGATGGTGAAAGTAAACAAAATTGCTGCATTAGTTTTGTTTTATAAATATTGGGACCAGCAAAATATAGTTCCAAACACTTATTTTTAAATTCCAAAGAATATCGACGCCCTTTAGAATGTTTTTGTATTAATAAAATGTACGTGTTTATACAATCAGCCAAATCCGTAGGGCAAAATTAGTAAGTAAGGGATTGGTATTGTTCCAAAGATACATTAAGATTATCCTCATCAGATAATTTTCTCAAATGCCATTGGAGTTTTTCATTTTCATTTCTTAACTTTTTTATGCTCTTCCGGAGTTTGTTTTTGCGTGGTGTGCTATTTGATAAAGTTGTTTCAGTTTATGTACTACCGGGAGAGACAAGTGGAATATGAACCGTAGGTGGTGTTGGGAAAGTTAATGCATTCAAAGTGTTTGTTGAAGTGAAAGTCCCCATAAGCAGTATATTTTGCAAAATTTCTATTTGACTACCTGCCTTCACCACCATCACAACTGGAACAAAAATATCTCTCATTATTTTACTATATTAACCAGAACATTTCTGAAAAACTACGGCTATTTATATTTATGCAATTACACAGTTATTGAAGTAATGCATAATTATGGATTTTAAATAGATACCTACATAAACAACACAAAAACATAACTTACTCAGGCTTTGCGGATTAAGACAGTAAGTGTGGTCGCTGATTGTTATGCTGCTTGAACCTTCCAATGAAGAAAACTTGGTTGGTGTAACTTGGTATAAAAAAGAGGTGTAAATGGTATAATAAATTTAATAATAAATAATAATGAAATAAATAAATAAGAGTAAAATTCTCCAAACACACAAATCGTCAAACTGACTGGAAGTACAACCATTCACCACTAATAATGCCTTTGTCCCAGTCGGTAGTTTAAGTAGGGGGGGTTCAATAATCTTGATTTGCTCAATTACCACTAAATCTGCTCGCTTACTTCCACCGAACATAAATAATAAAAAATTGTAATGTAACACTAATAAAATGATCTCGGACGCCAAGTTATTTTTTTTTAATTATACCCGGAATAACTAAACCGAGTTTTACACTAAGACTTATCAAAATGTAAAACAATAAAAAAATATACAAATGTTTATTGACAGTTAATGTGACATGATTAAATAAAATATATCTTAAAAACTAATTGTAAAAACCTTAAAATACTAAAAAAAATCTTTACATAAATACCTTTGTAAAATTTTTTGTACACGAATTTTTTAATAACCTCTGGTATCTAAATGTTTACGAAACGGTCAACCAAGGTGATGTCATCCTTGCACCATTATGCGCAATATCTTGAAATAATGTTATCAGCCACACCCAAAACTGGAATTATCCTTCTTAAAATTGAATAATCCAATATTTATTGCATTTCTTGAAATTTCAATGCATAAATTACAATCATAAAATGAAAACGTACGCAACAGTAAAATTAAATGCGTACTTAAAATGTAATTAAATTGTAAATCGAAGTAAAATAAAAAGTGCAGTAAAAAAATAAAAATGCAGTAAAAAAAAGTGCCTGAAAAGAGCAAATGTTTTAATTTTTAGTATTACGAGTTAAAAGATATCTTACCATTAAATTAATGGCACTTTCACATAAATTTTAGGGGAAAAACCACAACAAAGCTTCCCGCTGTAATGTGCATCAGCAAGTGAGCAAAATGGATGCTTAGGAAGTTAGATCATGTCAGATGATGTAGTCCTGCGCAAAGGGTTAAGTTATGACGCGTTGCGCAAATCAAATGATCAGAAAACAATTTATGGGAATATAAACCTTTAAGAAGATATGCAAATTAAGTTGCCTACCTATATTTCAATAATTAAGAACTTTTTCTTATATTTACAACAGAACGAATGAAAGACCTTAAATTAAGGTATATATACAACACAAGGTATATATACAACACAAAAAGGGTTGTTACAGTTGGTAGCAAACGATTTTTATAAATGACATTCGTAAACATTTTGTTTTCAAAATGTAGTGAGCATAGCCTATAGCTACCTAGTTTTTTTATTTTCGGAAGTAAGGCTGCTCTCCCACAGGCATGCCCTGTAAACTATTATCTTAAAAATTAGCCATTACCGTATTCTATACATATGTATAGGGACTATAATGTAACTTAGATCGAAGCGTAATCTACTTTATTCTTATTTCCTTTTTAGTACAATCACGACTCCCTTTAAGCGCATGAAAAAAAATAAGTATTACAAAGTTGTCTTACCTTCGTTCATCCTTAGGAAAATTAAAAAACCGCATTTCACTATTATAAGTTTTATTTATACAGTTTGTTGTTGCACAAACTACACCGCCCGGTTTACGTATATTTATCATAGTTACCTATTTTCTTTTTATATTAACTTATTAACCATTTTAATAACTAAATACCGAATACTAACTAACTTACATGTACACTAAACTGATTACACACTTAAATATAAATTACATTAAAATTACAACAGTTAATAATTTTTCACTCTACCACTGTCTACTTCGATGCTTACACAGAAATAAATCCTTACCACGCTAATGACAAGCTTAAAACATGGCGGACTTGAGGTGCGCTATGATGTGCGCAGTCGGACCCCTACTCCTAGTTTGATTCTACTGTAATTCGTGTAATATTATTATGCTGTGATACCATATTAAAAATGATCTAGGTTATATTAAACACGTAAAACCATCGAAAATGCAACATGATTTTTTGTTGGAAACAATACTTACCAAGAAAGTGAAAAGGAATTTAAAAAAATATTAGTAACAATAACAATTTTATTAAATCTATACAAAGATTATAAATTATAAATTCGAATTTTGTATAAATTATGCTAAAATACTCAATCAAAAAAAAAAAAAATAAACGTGCAAAAAAATAAAATCTCTACTTCTTTAGACGTTTTAAATACTTCAATAAAATCTATAATCATTCAGAAAATAATCTATATATATATATATATATATATATATATATATATATATATATATATATATATATATATATATATATATATAATATACGTATAAATTCCGCTGAAATCTAATATTTTAAAATTGAGTTGGGATAGTAATACTTAACACAGAAAATCATTGTGTACTAAATTTTGGGAAACATAAACCAAATTTAGATTCAATTCCTGTGAAAATAGGTAAGGCAACTGAATATCCTCCTATGTGATCTGGATTTGTGGGTTTTCTTCCACCCATACCTACTGCTGGTACAGTTAGTTCAGAACCAGAAGGTCTCCTATAATTCCGTACAAATTTAAAATCATTTCTTTATGACGTTAATTATTACTTACGTTCCTCCGAAATCAACGTAGAACAACCTCTGTAGTATTTCATAAGTTAATAATGTAACACCAAATTGAGGTGAGGATCGGCACACTCGAGCTGTAATATGATATAAATATAATAAAATATAATTAACAAAAAATAGAGCCCAAATGAAGAAAATAAGAAATTCTATGAATACAAGTAGAGTTATTCCATATGACATCATACAGCAGTTGGGAGAAAAAACACGCTGTTCGAGAGGGCAAAATCAAAAAGATTTCTATTTTGAATTTTTCTACATAGACACTAATCTTTTTTAACTTTTGTGATCAAGAGTAATTGCAGTAATTTATTTTTAATAAAACAAAAATAGTATATTTCGTTACTAAGCCAGAAAGAATACTTTTTCCGGTTGTGACAGGCAAGACTGGAAAAAGCTCTTCGTGGACGAATACGAAACGATATTTTGCATTACACCTATTTACAAATTATAGAATTTTAATGTATTAAAAAAAATTCGTGCAAAGCAATTACCTACTTCTTTAGGTTGCTAAGCACCTAAAAAAGTGAAAGATATTTTCGGAGCTCTAAATTGACGTAGAAACAAAACAATTTGAATGTGTTGTGATGAAAAAACTATTTCTGGTTTTACCACAATTATTAATTTTTACCTAATATTAATTGCGGAGCCTTAGAAAATTTTATTATGGATGAAATTTAAAGCTTCCTTACAATTTGGCATGATATGTACAAATATCATTGATTTAAACTAAGTATTCTTGATTCGAAGACTTTCAAAAATTTTTACAAGTGCTAATGGTGTTATTAGAAATATAATTTTTGTTTTTATATTAATTGGAATGCTAGCCAATTAAATATTATAAGAATGCTGTAGCTACCTAAGTTTTCGACGATATATTATTGTCTTTGTCAAAGGTTTATTACTTTGATTTGTATAAGCTTTTGACAAAGAAGATAAGTTGCCACTCTAATATGAGGTCTACATATAAGTTACTTTTCTAATATGAGGTCTACATATGATTATAATTCCTTTGTAATGTAACAATTCCCATAATGGAGAGCTAATTTTGTGATGAAGACTGGGCTAATTTACACCATCATGTTAATGCTACTTGTAATGAACTTCTTCATTAAAAGAAAGTAAATTAAATATTAAGTATTAATCTTTCCCCACCAGGTCGGGTGCTAAATTTGTAAAATATCATCAGAAATTAAATTGAATAGGTGATCTATTTATATTATTCGATTAATAAATTATAATAAATATATGCCAGACTAGCCCTTTACTGTATGAAAATCATCTATTTATACTTTGACAAACAACAATAATTCAATGAGCCTGAATTTATATTGAACAACTCAAAACTTACCTCCGATATCGAGTATTGATACTGACTTATGAATGGAGATGCAATCTAATATTTGTTCACCTGCAGATGTCTCGAACTCAAACTATCTCGATATTACTGCAAAAATAAAATGTTTCTGTAAATGAGGTCAATATTCAAATAAGGTCACTCAAGCTAACAGTTCTTTCAAGGTAGTTTTTTACTCCTTTATTAGTTTATTAATAATATAAAATTAATCACTGACTTATGGTTATAAACAGTAGTTTACTTCAAATTATTTAAAGCCTGAACTAGTATTATACACTTGTGTTATATACTCCCTTTACCTAGGAATAATGACAAATAAATTATACAGTTAATCTCTTTAAAACAAAAACAATTTAGGTATTGAAAAATTTATCTATACCACAATCAATTTAAATACAATTGAAGGGTTTATTCTCTACCACGATTGAGTCGATCTAAAGATTTCTTTCCCACTTAATATTGTGGTACTGTCTACTTAAATTTACAATCAATCTGGGACAATGAAGTCCAAGGTATAAATCGATTGCATTAATTCAAGTTAAACAGTAAATATAATAATCAATTAAAGAATCCATACTCATATTTGGGATATGTTATTAATAATTAAAAAATTTTGTCTTTCACAAATGAATTTTAATATAAATATGCTGACATATATATGTTTCGGCTATCTAATTTATATAGTCGAAACATATAAATGTCAGCATATTTATATTAAAATTCATTTGGGAAAGACAACAATTTTTTAATTATCAGTAAATATAGGTATAACAAATTTATTATGTAACATCACAGACATAAACATTACAATCTTCGATATAATCCTATCATGCCTAAATCCAGCTATACTTAATCTAAGTACATATAAGATACATTCAATGGTCGAGTTCTGGTACAGTACATTTACTCTATCAATAAGTTAACGAAAATAATTAAAAAAAAAAGAAATATATTTTCAGCACGCGACAATTGAGTTATAATACAAAACACAAAGATACCTTGTATCATTGGAGTACCAGTCCACTGTCAATTTTTTTTGGTTCATGATATGTTCCAACTCTAGTACATATCCCAAGGTAATTGTGGTATACAATGTTTTCAATCACCTCGAACTACAATTGACAAACCAATTTATTTTTCATTCAATACTTCCACAAACAAATGTCTCTTACATGAGTCACTATCAGATGTTTTCTTTATAATTGGAATACCATCCCAATTTAAAATGCCATTACTTAAAACGTTTACATTCACCTACTTGTTTGATAATTTCCAAGTTTAAATACGGTTTAATAATCCTTTGGCTTTCCGATTATAACTTAACCTTCACGCCATTCCCTTGTGAGGTAGACAAAACAATCCCTGCCTCTTATTTATTTTGCATTCACAATCTTTCTCTGTGCTTTCCTATCTCTGGCATGCCCTTTTGTTTTTAAAACTCCTTATTTTTCTTTCCTTTATCATAGATTCTACTACATTCAGCCAAGTTTTACGCGGCCTACCAGGCCCGGCCTTTCCCTTAACCTCACCCACATATAATTTCGTTAATCTTGCGTTGTTCATTCTCTCAATGTGACCAAACCAACGTAATGTACAACTTTTATATCTATCCATCATCGTCTTTTCCTCACCACACTCCGTCATTATGCATTCATTTTTTATCTTGTCCCTTCTCGTTTTACCACATGCGCTTCTCAGGAATCTCATACCCACGGCATTTATTTTTCTTTCGTGCTTTTTTTGACATACCCATGTCTCACTTCCATACAGTACTAACGGGACGAATACGCCATTATAGATTGCTCGTTTCGCAGCTAGACTCATGCTTTCATTTCTCATTATCGTCCACATACTTCCAAGTCACTTTCCCTCCAGCATTGGCCCTTCGTCCAATCTCGCTCTCAATTGTACCATCTGCAGTAAACATTCTACCGAGATATACCAGCTCGTCCACTTGCTCCACAATTTCATCTTACAGAGCAAACACTCTACTCTCCTTTCCACCTTCCCAATTGAACACCACAATCTTAGTTTTGTTCACGTTTACCATGCTCTCACAGACTGTATCAAACTTCCTCAGAGCGGTTTGCAGCTCATCCGCACTGTCACTTAATAAGACTGTGTCATCTGCATCCACCAGAAGTCGTACATTTACATCACCAACCATTACAGCATTTGTGCTTGTCTAAGACATTTATCCATGTATACATTGAACAACCACGGTGACATCACACAGCCTTGTCGTACTCCTTGCACAATATTAAAGTATTCACTCACACCTCCTTTCACCCTAACACATGTCCGACTACCGTTGTATACTGCCCTTATTCCATTTATTAGACCTTTATTTACGCCATATTCATTTAATATTTCCCACAGCTTCACTCTATTCACATATGCTTTCTCCAGTTCTACAAACGCACAGTACAACTTCCTTTTTACCTTTAAACACTTTTCGATCATCTGTTGGAGAGCAACCATCTGATCGACACATCCTCTCCCTGGCATGAAGTCACCTTGCACATCCCACATCTTAGTTTTGTGTAGTTTCTCGTACTCTATCAATCAGTATTCTTCCAAATACTTTACCAGGTACACTGAGCAAGCTTATTCCTTTGTAGTTCTTTCAATCACTCTTGTTCCCCTTACCCTTATACAATGGTACAATGATCGCGCTCTCCCAATCACTCGGCACTTTCCACACATAAGGCATACATTGAATAATTCACGCAATCTTCATATAAGCTTTGCACCACCATACTTGAGCATTTCACCAGTGATTTCATCTACGCCTGCTCCCTTGCCGTTTTTCAACCTTCCTACCGTTTTCTCTACCTCATTTATTCCAATATCCTTCTCAGTTTCATTCATCATTTCTTCTATATTCTCCTTATTTAACCCTTCAGTCTTACTTTCCTCACTACTGTACAGCTTTCCGAAATATTCTCGCCAGCATTTCCTCACTTCACAATCGTCTCATACTATTTCGTTTCTAGCATTCATCACTCATGCAGCGTTCTGTTTTGGGCCACGTTTTGTATTTTTGACCCATTTCCAGAAGAGTTTTTTGTTTCCTTCAAAATCATTCTGCATTTTCTCTCCTTCCACAGCCACCACTTCCTCTTTACTTATTCTCACTGTCTCCTTCGCTTCTTTGTTTCTTAATCTGTACACCTCATACAATCGCTTCTTCTCAGTCCCATTTTTTGCAGCAATCATTGCCATGTACGAATCTTTTTTCTTACTTATTGCCTTTTTTACTGACTCATTCTACCAAGCACATGTTTTCTGTCTTCCTACAATCACTCTTCCACATATTCGCACGGCACAATTGACAACAGAGTTTTTCAAGCTTATCCATGCACTTTCAACGTCAGTGTCTTTTATTTGTTCGTTCCACACTGTTTCATTCACATTCAACTCTTTACTCACAGCATCTGCGTATTTCATTCTCGCACCATTATCCACTAGCTTGTCAACCCTAATTCTGGACGTTCGTATTACGTTTGCTTCCTTCTCCAGACCCACTTTTGCCCTAAACACACTCTCGATACAACCAAAAAGTGGTCCGATCCACACTCCGCTCCGCGCATTACTTTTGTGTCTTTCACCAGGTTTCTAAGCCGTTCATCATACACTATCAACTCTATCATACTTTTAGATTCACCTCTTTGCCATGTATACATATGCACATTTTTATGTTTAAACCACGTATTTGATACAAACAGGCTTCTCTCCACACAGATGTTCAGCAGGTGTTCACCGTTCTCATTGACTCTTTGGTCTCCGAACTTTCTTAGAACGCGTTCACTATGTTTTCTCTGTACACCCATCCATCCGTTCATATCCCCCACTATAATCACTATTTCGTTTGGCTTACATACGTTCAACACGTTCTCTACTTCATTCAAGAAGTTCTCACGCTCCTGGTCTCTTTCTCCATTCACCGGTGCATAGAATGCAATAAGAAAAATTCTTCGAAACTCCACTTTCATTCTAACCCATATTACCCGGAGACATACCAATTCGTACTGTTTAACACATCTTTTCGCTCTTCCACTTATGATCTCCTTTTGCGCCATGCACTTCCGTCTCAACTCCTGACCATAGTGCCAGGCTGCCATCCTCCATCACGACAGCATCCTTTCCTTTGCGCTTTGTCTCCGATACACACAGAATATCAAGGTGTCTTTCGTACATTACATTCGCAATTTCAAATTCTTTACCATGCATACCTCTAACATTCCACGTACCGACACGCCATTCATTCCTTGCACAGTCGTCAGCAACGGGGCCTGTCCGTTTCGACCTTGACCGCCCCTTGTAGCCAGTTCGATCCGAGGCAATTGTATTGTTTTCTTGAGTAATACCATAGCGAGCAGACCGGTTACTGACCAAATCGTCCCCCGGACGATGTAGCATTCCCTACTAAAGGTATCGTCCTACTAGCAGACAGTTATTTGTCTACTGTCACGACATAATAGATAGATATAAATAATAGATCGTATACTTACTTTTTTTTCTTACCTGCCCTTCAATCACACCACGCGTTTCAACCATACTGCTCTATACGCTGTTCCTGGTTCCGCGCCCCTCACCGGACTTGCTGGTATTTATTAGCGACCAAATGATTCAATTATTATTTATTTATTTTTATTTTATTTTTTTATTATTTTTTTTAGCTTTTCGAGTTATGGTTATTTCAATGTCATTTAATGTTTATTTATCAAATCAGTTTCATTATTGTCGTGAGCCGTGGCAACTTAAATAAATATTTTATTAGTTCTCTATGAATTCATTGTTATTACAACAATGTTTACCTGTTCGAGTCCACTCCTTAGTCAAAAGGTTTACGTTTGCTTTATAATTTTTTTAAGTTAAAGTTTTAACAATCACATGGGTTTAATAGAGCCGTATTTTTCGTAAATACTGTAGCAATCCTAAATGTTATTTCGCGCCTATTTCAACTAAAGAGCCTTTTACTGGTTAGATTATCATTATCTTTGTTTATTATTAATATTCAAACCGCTGGGTATAAAAACCTGTTCAAACGCTTACCCTTATTTGATTGATTTAGAAGTTGTCACTTAACATGTATTAACATGTATTTACCTGAAAGCACCGAAATAAAGCTAATTATTTAACTTAAAAAGTACGATAGTCTTTTATGTTTAAATTTTTATTACAACAAATTTACAATTTACCCGATTTCATGTTTTATTGTTTTGAAAATAAAAGAAGGTATTTGAATTCAATCGAAAAAAGTAAACTTTTAATGTAAAACTTCTTTACATTTCGTATTTATTAAACTAATATTGAAAAGGAAGTGCAGTATGTTAATTATTTAACTTGAAACTATGCAACTCTATATAATTTACTCGATTCATATAAAATGCTATTTACTGTTTTAAATTTTTATTATTAAAATTTTCAATTTACAATTGCTGGTGACGCGCCTACCTGCTTTCCCTTTGCCTTTACCCGGTTTCTTGTTTTATTACTTGAATTACTTCAATCGATAAAGTAGACTTTTAGTAAAAAATGATTATTGTACAGAAGTGAGGGATACTAATTATTTAAATTAAAACTATGAGGATCTATTCAATTTAGTATGTTTAATTTGCTACTAAAAACTGAATTGCTTTATTTATTGACTTAATTCATTTACTGTCGGATTTAAGATGTATTTATACCTCAATTGTTAAAATTTTACAGAAACGCCCGGGTTTCCCCTAACGACTTGACCTTTCTTTCTTTTAACTACTAAAATGCGTTTTATTTATTTGAGAAAAGAAAACGTATTTCATTCAGAATTTCAATTACAAATCATAGCTAGTTATTTGTTTATTTATTTGCTTTTTTTTGCTTTGGAATGCGGATTCGATCCAGTTAAAATTAAGTTATTTTATTAGTTCTCTATAATTGATCGTCATTGCAAAAATGTTTACCTGTTTCAGTTCAAAACAAAGGGGCGGTATTTGCGCTTTAAGCTCACTCTACAATTCTACGAGTTTTAACAATCACATCTGGTATGGGTTTAAATCACATCTGGTATGGGTTTAAAAGAGCAGTAATTTTTTCGTAGAAATTCAACCCTACAGCAATCCCAAATGTTATTTACGCGCCTTTTTTTTGTACACGTTACAAAATTTTACTGGTTAGATTATTGTCTTTGTCCATTATTAATATTAAAACCCCTGAGTCTAAAATAAGTTCAAAAACTCTCCCGTACCGTACAGTAACTCTATTGATTTAGAAATTTTCATTTTAACCCGGACTTGCTTCACTAATCCAAGGTAGAAGCTGGAGCCATCACAAACACGTCCTATCGCTTTGACGACCACTAATATATGACCAACCAACCAATTGTGGACCAGATCAATTCTTTATTTACTTTTATATGAGAAGTATAAAACAAATTATTATTATTTTTTTTTTTATGATTGTGGACCTGAAAAGGCTAAATTAGGCCTATCGTGCTAAAGCACTCAGGAACACTCAGGAGGATGGAGAGAGGGATAATGAATTGCCATTTATTTATTTATTAGTTCCCTTAAAGGAAAGTGAGCATAGAACACTCATTTATCAATATACAACGTGTCCCAGATAACATTTCCAGCATGGGGATCTCGCTTATTATAAAAGATACAGATTTAGTTCAATTAGATGAATTACTCCTAGGATTAGTGAAATTATAGGACACTCTCCAATTTCCAAACTTCCATGTATTTTAAGACTTATGGCAAGAAAAAGAAAAATGTCAAATTTCTTTTTCTTGTAACATCTTTTTTGTTATATTCGACATATAAATTTTATTTGCACTTTCTTAAGATATTTTTTATGCAGAATTTAAATATCAATTTGGATTTTTTATTTGCACTTTCTATTTTTTAGTTTCAACCCCTAAATTAAATTTTTCTTTTGGAACGACAAGTCGGCTTTGAAGTAATTGATCGTGTTTTTTTATCCTCTTTACAATGATATAGCACATGTACTATCTATTTTTAAAAACAACAAAGAAAATTTAAAAAAATGTATTTTATTAAAGACTCTAACAATAAGCAGGCCGTGAAACATAAAAACACAATCGAATTTAATGTCACTTAAAAATTATTCGTTCCAGAATATTTTTGTGTCAAACATGGCTTTATTTACTAATACTGAAAAGTTTGATATGTTGAGTTGTTACATCTTGTCTCATAAAAACAGTTTAGAAGCTGAACGGATGTACTTGAGGCTGTATCCTGAAAGAAGGCAGCCCAGTGCTCGTACGTACAGAAATTTGGTAATTAATTCAAACCTACTAGAAATTCGAAATTACGGAATGAAGATGCAGAACTAAATGTATTACAATCAGTTATTGAAAATCCTTCAACATCTGTTGGAGAAATAACACTGGTATTTCGAAAACTACATCACAAAGAATTTTAAAACGTCACAGGGATCATCCGTGTAAGTACACCATTCTGCAGGGACTTAGAGATGGAGATCAGGGGAGAAGATTACAATTTTGCCAATGGTATGTTAATCAACGTGAGAATAACGATAATTTTCCAGCTAAGATTTTGTGGTCTGACGAAAGCAGATTTACAAATAATAGTCTTTTCAATCGAGACAATGTTCACTTTTGGGACCGTGAAAATCCTCACGTTGTTAAGGAAAGTCGGCATCAAGTGAGATTTGGTTTTAACGTCTGGTGTGGCATTTTAGGCGCTAAACTTATTGGGCCCATATTTTTTAACGAAACATTAAATAGTGAAAGGTATTTGAATTTACTACAAACTGATTTAGAAAATAAACCTGATGATTTACCACTGATTGAGAATATTAATATCTACTTCCAACAAGATGGCGCCCCACCCCACAATTCAAACATCATCAGCGAATATCTTAATAATCTGTTTCCAAATTCATGGATTGGTAATCGAGGGCCGATTTTATGGCCACCCAGATCTCCAGACTTAACGCCCTTGGACTTTTTCCTTTGGGGCTACGTAAAAAATCGAGTGTACGTGCAAACATTTGAGAATGCCGAAGATCTTCGTGAAGCTGTTCTTGCAGCATTTGGTAGCATTAAACGCCAAAAACTACGCAGAGCAATTACGTCGACACTACGCAGGGCACAATTATGTTTAGAACGGAATGGTCAATTGTTTGAACATCTTTTATAATTGGATAATTATCTCCAATACTATTACCTGCTTAACTCTTGTTGTTATCTATTATTTGTAGTTTTCTCATGTTTCACGGCCTACTTATTGTTAGAGTCTTTAAAAAAATACATTTTTTTAAATTTTCTTTGTTGTTTTTAAAAATAGATAGTACATGTGCTATATCGTTGTAAAGAGGATAAAAAAACACGATCAATTATTTCAAAGCCGACTTGTCGTTCCATAAGAAAAATTTTATATAGGGGTTGAAACTAAAAAATAGAAAGTGCAAATAAAAATCCAAATTGATATTTAAATTCTGCATAAAAAATACCTTAACCCTTTGCTTCCTAGTGGGCGCAGGTTGAAGACACTTGAAAATAAATTTATATTTATGTGTCTAGTGACTTCTAGCTGAGAACACCATCAATGACGTATACAATAAACGTGCCCCCACTATATTTTAACCGCAATCTTGGCGCGTAAACGTTTTCAAGGCATCAGAATTATTTGTTTGTGTAAGTGGAATGAGTAGGCGGATATTGTTAACTGTTTTTGTGACTAAATTAACATTGTACAAAGATGACTGGTAAGTTTTATCTGTATTTGTGATAAAAATGTTCTATTAGGCATTAGTAATGTTTTTTTGCATAATCCATGAAGTTTTACTATTTTTTATTGCAAATATGTGGTGTTTTCACCATGCGACCACTAGGACTCATCCCGATTTTTTTTCAGCGTTTGTGCCGCTTTTGAATATGGAAGCAGATGATCTTTTTCAGTATATAGATGAAATTCCTGATGACAACATCAGTGAGTTAGGTGATGTTAGTGAGGATGATTTAGAAAATGAGGTTTTTACTAATTCTAATGTGCATTTTGACATAGAATCTATGCCAATGATTATAGATAATGAAATTCCTCTTGATAGTGGCAATGATGATTTGAGTTCATGGGATAGTGACGACGAAGTTCCTCTTTCAGTAAGACGAGCTCAAGAGATTGCAAAAAGAACCGTGTGGACTAAATCGATTTCAAATTGTCTCACAAATATAAAAATTTTAATAAAACAACAGGACCACAGATGAACGATGCGATTGAAACCCCAACAGACATGTTTCTGCAAATGTTTCCAGAAGACCTTCTACAGGATTTGGTTTTCAAACAAATTTATACGCGTTGCAAAAGACGGTGGTAATACACATCTTTTCTCCTACTGATATAAAGGAAATGAAAAGTTTCACAGCTGTAAATTTGATAATGGGCATCAAACATTTACCGAGTTATCGTGATTACTGGAGCTCCGATATGAACTTAGAGACCAATATATCAGTTCAGTCATGTCACAAGATCGGTTTTCATGGTTATTGTCCCACATTCATATAAATGATAACTCGCTGCAGCCTGGCCGATTCTCCGAATTTCGACAAATTGTATAAGTTACGCCCTTCGCTAGAAAAACTTTCTGAAGTCTTTCTACGTTGTCTAGATCCTAGTAAAATCAATCTATAGATGAATCTATGATTCGTTTCAAAGGGCGAAGTTGTTTGAAGCAATATATGCCCAATAAACCCATAAAGCGAGGTTACAAAGTGTGGATTAGGGCAGATGAATCTGGTTACGCGTGCCAATTTCAAATTTATACCGGAAAAGTAGGCAAGGTAACGGAGAAAGATCTTGGAGCTCGGGTAGTGTGTGACTTGACCAGAGTATTAGTAAGCAAGGGCTATCACATATATTTCGACAATTATTTCAATTCTATTCTGCTACAAAAGAAATTGCAATCAGAAATGATTTACGCTTGCGGAACAGTTAGAAAAGGAACGAAGGATATACCTACAGACTTTATTGATGACAAAAAACTAAAAAAAGGAGAATTTGATTGGCGCGTAAGCACTGATGGACTCGTCTGTCTAAAATGGATGGATAATAGATCCGTTTACTTTTTGACCAGTTATCAAGATCCGTCAAAAACAGAAATGGCCAAGCGGAAACAAAAAGACGGTACTAACCAAGAAGTTCCTTGTGCGACAATTGTAAAAAAATATAATAAAAACGTGGGATATGTTGACAAGATGGACATGCTAAAATCACTCTACGAAGTGAATAGAAAATCAAAAAAATGGTAGCATCGGATTTTCTTTTACTTCGTCGATTTGTCATTGGTCAATGCATTTATCCTATACAACATGGAAAATGACTCAGCACAACTAAGTTTGAAAATGTTTAGGCTTTCGGTAGCATTAGGTTTAGTAGGAGCTCAGCAGAATTCTACAAAAAAAGGACGCCCATTATCTGAGGAAAACCATTTCAAATCCATAGTTCCCTTGGAAATTCGTCATGATGCTTGTGCACAATATGCCTGTCCATGGCAAACCAAGAAGATGTGCTCTTTGTAGTAGTAAACGGGAACCCCATAAGTCCAGATGGCACTATTCCAGGTGCGACGTTGGATTGTGTCTATCAGATAAAAAGAATTGTTTTTTAGAATACCATAGGAAATAAATTATGTAAAGATGCATTGGTAATAAACAAAATATTTTCCTGTAATTATTGCCGAGTGATTTCATAGTGAAGACACCTCCCTAAAGTTTAAATCCAAACCAACAAAAAAAAAATCTTAATTTGCCCTTCAAACATCATATTTAATAGAATGCACCAAAGTTTTGCCTTTTTTTTATTCAAAAAATAATTCCGGCCTCAAAGGGTTAAGAAAGTGCAAATAAAATTTATATGTCTAATATAACAAAAAAGATATTACAAGAAAAAGAAATTGGACATTTTTCTTTTTCTTGCCATAAGTCTTAAAATACATGGAAATTTGGAAATTGGAGAGTGCCCTATAATTTCACTAATCCTTAGGAGTAATTCATCTAATTTAACCAAATCTGTATCTTTTATAATAAGCGAGATCCCCATGCTGGAAATGTTATCTGGGACACGTTGTATACTTGTTCACTTATGCACTTTACATATTATTTATTGAACGTTTAATTCAATATCATACATTTTAAAATGACTGCGTTAACACAATATTTATAATTTTTATGCCAGTTTCTTTTCTATCAGAACTTAGACACCTTTCACATTTTCTACAATCACTAACAGATTTATGTAACCTTACTTTTAATTAACGCGTTCAACGATCAACAATTCCTTGTTGACGTTAAGTTCATACACACCGACATGCTGGTTTCGTGTAAGGGCTCAAGATAGACATTTTTAACCTTCATTTGGTACTTCTATTTATAACCTTTCGTCCCTTTGGCAGGAGGGATACTTTGTTTGACCAATGAAGTTCCTAATACAACTGAATTACATGTTTTTCCTGATCAATCAATTTTTGATTGATTTTATATAAAACTTTGTGGATTTCACCCTAAAAAGTGACGTCATCAAAGTTATTTTTACTAAATGAAAACTAAACATGCAATTCTAATGGACCAAAACATGATCTTTGACATGCTGCTTAATTTGCTTCATTACTTAACAATTTTCGTTAATTTTACAATAAATTTTAGCGATAAGTGGGGCCTCTATATTTTGCTCTTCAAACTAAAATAAGTCAAAAGTTGACCAGTGAAGGCTCGTTATCTCTTATGCTCCTGAATTGAATGTTATTCACAATTCACAATTATTTACAATCTATTTTCAACCCCTACCAGGGGCGTATCTTAATTCCTACATATTTAAAGTTTTATTACAAGCTACATGTTTATACATGTGTACTAATCTAATGAATATTATATTTTTATAAAATAATTCTGCATCCAAATTAATAATTAAAAAAAAAACAAAAAAATGTGGCCAAACAAAATGTTTCACTACACTTTACACGGTCTACGCATGATTTTCATCTATCATAATGGCTTTACAGTCAATATGATATGATAATACGAAATGATGATGAATAACACGTAACGGATTGATCATAAACAATTTGTGTTATTCCGGTAGATGCATATAGTTAAGGGACTAATAGAGAAATAAGAAAGTGTCCACCTGTGATTAGCAAAAGTAGTTAATTTTCTTACTACCATTAATTAACAGTATTAACATTCCCTAATATGGGAATATGGCATTATCACTCCCTCCGTTTCGCTTTGTTTCCTGAGAACATATTAGGGACTACTGAGCATGCTACTCAAATAATTTTACCTTATAATTAACGATGAAGAGTTCGCGGTAACGTTTTTAAGAAGACATCAGTAAAAAGGGCAACATCAACTAAGCGGAATTATTATTGCGTGAAATTTAATTCCAAATGTTGTTTTCCTAATTGTTTATTCATAATTATAATACGTACATTTACATTCCTAACATATACACACGTAAGATTAATAACTTCGAGTCTCAAGAAAAATTTAG
Organism: Vesta saturnalis; assembly: GCA_036346205.1. Classification (NCBI taxonomy): domain Eukaryota; kingdom Metazoa; phylum Arthropoda; class Insecta; order Coleoptera; family Lampyridae; genus Vesta; species Vesta saturnalis. The sequence continues at coordinate 242,155 of JARFJB010002299.1, read as the reverse complement.
TTTTTCATGTAATTGTTTTCATTCTCAATCACTTTTTTACAACTATTTAGTTGCCGCAGATATCATTTCTTTAGGTTCTTTCAAAGAATGTGAAGGATTAACAATTTTAAAATAGTTATACACATTGTAACTATTTCGTGTATTTGGTTACATATCGTTTGTCCACCTCTGAACCCTAACTCCGTTCCTTCCGATCCTATCCTGACCACACCCATCTTATCCCACCATGCATATATACGTATGTATGCTGGGAATCCATGATTGTGGCTAAAGGAGCTCGGAAAGCTTGAGCAGCCCGCCCTCCCCCTAGGGGAGGGAATGAAATACGTGACCATTTCCTTTAGTAGTATAGTATTTAATATTAATTGAATAATTCATAGTTTGATAAGGATATGACTGTTATATTATGATCATAGTTGGTGTAATTAGACATCAATCAATAATAATTCTGAAATGTTGATTTTGTTATAAAGGGTAGTTAATTGATGAATAATGGTTAATATAAAATACAATTTATAATATCACAATGTTTAGTATGCCAAAAAATTCTATAATTCGCGCCACTGTATGTTATTTGAAGCTATTAAAATACACGATTGGTGCCGACCGCGTAACGTCATCTACGCAAACCAAAACATTCTTTCTCCTTGAGTACAGGCAATATACAGAATATTTATCTCATATTTTTAATATACAGGGTGGATACTCTAAATGGAATAAATTCTATAACTCAAAGGGGTGAAGTCCGGGAGAAAAATCATGATAGGCATTCTTTATAATTGTTTCCAGCCCTCAATCTAGGGGTTACAGTTTCTCTATATATCCACCCCCGGGGGTGAAGCCACCCCTAACTTTTTTTTTTTAATGTAAGGGTAGGTCGTGTTACACCGTGTGAAAGCTTGTACTAAGAGGAATACAACGCAGCATTTATTTTCTCGGGCATTTGAAAAATAAATTGAAAAAACCTACATGAACAACTTTCTCTGGCTCAATGATATTTAATTTCAAAAATGATTGAAATGTTGGTAGGTAATAATGTACCGTAGTGATAACATGCATTTATTATCACAACAAGCCTGATCTTATCGTTGCAGGAAAAAATCTTTATCTTCTGCGTTTCTTACACTCACTAAATGCAGTTTAATTTCGACAATGCTTGAATGGTCGGTAGATAAAAATGTGCCATATTGATAACGTGCATTTATTATCTCAGCAAGCCAGGTCTTACAGTAATTGAAAAACGCTCTTAATCTTCTGTGTTCTAGTCTCGATTTTAGGTACTTGCTTGATTTGTTAGCGTCCACATCAGTAAATTACAATATTGTCTGTACCTTGTATTTTTCTTTGCTCGTTTATTTAAGTAAATAATTTCTCTAGTGTAGTTTTCACATCTTCACATCGTAGTAAATTATTTAGTGTGGCTTATGGTGACCAAAGTCACATTCAAGCTGAGGTAGCTGAATTATTTCAAGCAAATCATCACGATTTACCGCGGCTCAAGGCACAATTAGCGAAATAGAAAGGCGCTATAGCGAATTGGGTCATGTCAGGAATCTGACAAGACAAAGAAGAGAGGCAGTTGACGAAAATACAAAGCTGATTTTTTTCCCGGACTTCACCTCTTTGAGTTACAGAATTTATTCCACTTAGAGTATCCACCCTGTATACTATTTTCCTTGAACAAACTTCGTTGTTTGTTACGGGAATTCGATATTTATGTGTGAGTGTGTCTCAAATTTTTGTGAATTTTTTATTCAGATTCAGGTTAAAAGCCGAGATATGGTCATTGTCGTTTAATTTTATTTGATCTGACCACCAAAAGGGCTGTTGTAGATTGTGAAAATTTTTACAAAATGTAGGATTTATTTTAGAAAATGGATTTGTATAGAGTATACAAATCCAATCTCAACTAATTCTTAAAGCTATGTAAGAATATAAGTGCTAATCCAATATTCACATTTACTCATTTTACCAACTATATTAGCATTTACTGATATTTATATAAAAGACAAATAAAAAAATATAAAATATAATACCCAAAAGATAAGCATTTATATATGTATGATAATTGTGAAACTTTACATTTTCATTCATAATAGTATCTCATAGGGAACACAGTCAAAGCAGTTATCAGAGTTTGGGTTTTGTTTTGTTTTTCAAATAACGTTTGCTCAGACACGCTATGTGTAATGTGTTAATTCAACATTTTTATTATAGAGAACCTCCAGATAGGCATTTTCACTTACAATTTAGCTAGTCGAAGTACAAGGATTATAAACTGATTCCGTGATGCATGCTGCTCTATACAACTGAAAGACATAAAGATCAAATTTTGAAAACATTATTACTTATTATAGAACTCCATTTTAAGTTTTGCCCTCTAGAACAGTTAATTGGCATTGTATTTAATAATAAATGGGATTACTCTATTGTGATATTGATGAAGGAATGGTACATACCGACCGTGCCTTTCCAGAATGCTCTTGGTCCTTCTTCTTTCATTATTTTCCTAGCTGCGTCAAATACACCGGAATAAGTGGTTTGCCCTGTTCGAGCAACAACCTGAAGTCTAGTTTTTATAACATCAGCAGGGGTAACCAATGATGCTGCTGGAATACCTGCAATTGCACCAGCCAATAGCAAGGTTAAGGGGTGATTGTAACCGTTTTCATCTGCTAATGCTGCTTTTGTATGTGCATACGCAGGAAAATAAATTGCGCTAAAAGGAACATCTCTTAATAAACAAGCCTTTGCACCTTTATATAAACCAAAAATTCCAAGATCTTTAACAACATTCCATGCTCTAACTTTTTCACCACCTGCTATTTCACCTGCCACTTGTAAACGAATTTTTACTATTTCTAACGGATTTGTAAATACTACTTGAGAACCACCGGCCTATTAAAAACATCAATATACAGATTGTTTAAACAGAAATTGTAACTTACACAACCACCAGCAATGATTTCTCCATAAAAAGCTATATTTCCCTTTTTATCATAAAACTTATCTCTTACCAAGTCATTTACCTGCAAATATGTATTTACCATTATCATAATATTAGAAATTTTTACATTACAGTTAACTTAATGGCTTTTTCTGGAGCTACACCCATTAATTGGGGTATCAAACCACGGTATAATCCTACAAAACCTTCATGTCGAATAACTTTTTTGAAACAATCATAACTGTTTCTGTACATCAATTCTTCAATGAAGGAACCAGACCTTTGGTTTTGCATTCTCGTTTTAACTAAGTCAATTGGATAAACAGCAGTAGCACCAACAGCTAAAATTTTAACATAAAACATTGATTTAATAAATTATTACTTTAAATACCTCCTGCAATTGCACCTAAACTGAACCGATATACACTCTCTAATATTGATATAAATATGCTTCTATCTTCAGGACTCTAAAATTGGATTTAAATATGTTGCTTTCAAAGCACTTAAATACACTTACAGAAACAGCTTTAAGTTCTGCTAGTCTCATTGTAATTTGCTTAAAATATTGCTCAGGAGCAATCGAATATAAATCGCTATATATTATTCTCCTACAAAGGCCAAGTTTTAGTAATTATGAAAATTATAAATGTTCATATTGATTTAACCAACCCATTCCAAATTCCTTCCTTAGGCAATAGCCTTTAGTAAGCCGCATGAGCATTACAAACATAAAGTCATTTTATATAGTGTTTTTAGGTGTTCATGATAGTTCGTTTACTTGATTTAATGTAAATATTAATTCCAATAACCAGCAAATGCTATAAAAGTATTAAGTAACTAAATAGATAATGAATACGAGACTACTGATGTTTCATCTTCTTGGATATGTAAATGTCCTACATATGGTTAAACACATACTATCTATTGCATTATAATGTACTAATAAAATAGATATGTGACTTATAAATCGAATGAACATTAAAACAAACTACCAAAGTGACACAATGAATCTCAAATTGATTCAAGGTTTACACATTAATTCACAATAACGAACTGTCAATAAATTTTATTGAAAATATCCCGTCGTCAATAGCAACAGATATTCTTGGGATATTTTCTTACTGAATCCCTCAGGTGCTTGAATTAATTACCGGAAATGTCTTCTCGCTCACGAATGTTTTGAGAAAATTATCCCTCGTCTTCGACTCAGGATAATTTTAAAAACCTTCGTGACTCGAAAAAATTTCTGGAAATAATCCAAGTACTAGGGAGATTACAAGTGAAAAAAACTATGATTACCATGAAAACTGTCACCTTTATTATAGTTGTTATATAGTGTCCTGGTATGCAACTCAGATTTATATCATATTCAGATATTATTATTATTATACAGAGTATAATAATTTTTTATTTAATTTAATCATTGTAGTTAGGGCTCTTTAAATGACGCGAGTAAAGAACTAGCACTACAATAATAGCCCTTGTTTTGCTCTGTATGACAACAGAACAACAATAATTTTTTTGGATGCAATTTTTTTAGACGAAATTGGACCCTTTATAAGAAAAAATTGTTTAACTATGATTTCATGTATCTAGAGTTAACAGATCAGTTAACGAAAATGTATGATTGTTTTATTTTATTTTAGGGACGGCGAGGAGCCCAGCAGTAGTGTACACAGGAGCAAATAATTACGCCGAATCCGGGTAATCTAGGCAAAAACAGTGGAACCCTTAGCTTCACATTCTACAAGTAGGCAGATGTTTGTTTCTAACAAGAAATTTCTGCTGTAGTTGTAATCCTATTCTTGGCTTTGTAAGCGTAACTATCAACATGTATTCTGTGTATATGTACAATATAAAAAGGAGTTGTAAATTATTATACACCTATTCTAGCAATAAACAACGGAGTACATAGAGTATTGGTTTACAAATAGTCCATATAAATTTAATTTTACAATGTAAAATATCCATGAAGTGAACATTGGGAAAATTTGATGTATGGATGATTTGGTGTAATATGAGCATTGCACTCACCTACAATCATATACAGGATGGAACAAAAATATCAAACAATGGCTTTGACTTTGTTATTTGCAAAGTTACAAAAACATAAGTTTAGTTAATCAGGCTATTTTTGTTTTTGTTTTTATAGCGCGATGATTCGGAAACGGACTCTGATTCCGTCGTCAGGCTTAAGGATTGTTTTCGCACTTGAGTCGAATTCATATGTTATGCTTATTTCCCCAAGCAGGACTAAGCCTGATGACGGAAGCAGAGTCCGCTTGCGAAACGTTGCACTGTAAAAGCAAAAACTGTGGAAATAGGCCGATTAACTCGTACCTAAGATAAAACCACAGTTAAAAAACACTTACAGTACAGAATTACAACAAAATGTTCAATATAAAAGTTGTTTGCTTAATTCATGTTGTGAGTCTTTATGTTTGTTGATGTCTTCTATTGTTTTGTTGCTATGGCAACCAACTTGGTTTTTTTTTTTTTTCTAAATGGCACGCACATTTTTACCGATAAATCATTAATATTTCCATTGCTTGTCACTCAAATGTGCCAAGTCTTCAAAATTAATACTTTGCAAGAATGTTAAACAAAGACTTTGCTTTAAACCAACAATCATTATTTATTGTTCATTTGTATAAATTTAATTGTCACATTTCCATGGCATTCTTTACCAAAAGCAATGTTTTTGTTTAATAACTGCATGACTTTTTCCCTAGCATCCTTAACCCCTTCATTACCGCAACGCATTCGCGACTACGCCGCCACACCGGTGTGGAAGGTTGCATTGAATCACACTCCTTGCCTCTTATTTTATTAAATTCGTTATATTATACTTTAAGAAGGCCATTACCAGTATGAGGTGTTTTTATTTAATACAGAAATACAAATATAGTAGTTTGCTGCATTTAAAATGTAAATACTATTCATTATTTTGTTACCGCTTACAACCAGTAAATAAGTTTCAACGTTTCTACATGGCGTGGTACTTCAAAGTGATCTTGCCAACATAAAGCGGTATTACATCCAGAACAAAAGTTTACTATGTACTTGTTAACGTATTTCTTCATGTTATAACAAATCCAACACCTCCTCATACATTGTTGTTCTTTTGGCGGACATACTAGTGTATGTTTTTCAACATTCAACTTGACTTTGGAAGTACTACAAACAACGTGACAATGAGTGGGGGCTCAGATCTCCCACTACTAGTTTTTTTCACATACTAATAAGCGACAAGTCCATAACATGTGGTACAACCGTTTGCACTGCAGTTACGGGATACAAATAGCATGATGCTGACATATCTACCACAGTATTTTACTTCATACTTACCATGATGCAGCCGTTTCCATCACGGTAGGGAAGGGGTTAATTAGAGGTGATGACCGAGTTGTAATAAATATTTGTTTTCTCGCTTTTTTTTTTTTCAAAAATTGCTAAATTTTATGACTGAATAGAGAAAAATATGCTTGTTGCAAAATGACAAAAAAATATAGGTGCCCTTAAAAAAAACGTTGGTTGGTATAGCAAAAAAAAAAAGAGAAGATATGAAATCGAATGAACCAAACAACTGTAATAGTAATACTAATAGTATATTAAAACACAAGTATCATAAGTCACTCTATTGCGCATGCATCCAAATCAAATCTCAAATGTCATTATAGGTTTAATCCCACAACATAAGAATGCTAGATAATGTTATATTCTTTTATTCATGATGTAAAAAGACCAGGTGTAGCATTGCGCATAATGGCCGACAGAAGAAGAGACGAGAGCCAATCAAATTTTTATCCAGAATGTAGTGCCATATTCAAATGCAGAGTTAGTCACATTCTGTGACGAAAAATGCAAACAAAATTAAAAAATATGTAATATATAATAAAAAATTATAATAAACATAAACTGATAAAAATATATAATTCTTAATCAATTGACGAAACAAAATAAATTTCTGTATCGATTAATGAGTTGTAAAGGAAGATGCCATGTCGCTTTTTGTATTTTGGATAAATTTCTGATTGGTGGGAGAAAATGACTACTGTGCATCTTTGGGGTTGCTACACCTGGAATTTTTACATCATGATTATATTCATTCTGTTACAGGTCAATGAACACACATATTTATGGTTACAGTATAAATTGAATAATTTAATCGAATAAAACTAAACGTATCAAAGAAGATACCATATCCATCAGATAATAATGTAGTTGTATCCCATTGAATTATCTTATAAAAAATGAAAACATATTGTATACTTTTGCAAAATATGACTTTATTATATATTCTGCTAAAATATTATCTGAAAAAAGGGATATATTTGTTTTAAAAAATACTTTAAAAATTATAAAACCATACATGTATGCATAGTAATTTGTTCTTGCAAATGTACGTTGTAAGGTAGGTAACTAATATTTATAAACATGTATTTTTGTTAAATTTAATAGATTTTCTTAAAATAATAACGCTCATAACATTAACTTTTTGACTTTCTGTCCAAGTTTACGCATGTTTTAATTTTTTATTAAATATCTAACCTAGATCTAACCAACTGACATGTCAAAATATTATTACACCAGCAACCATGCTTCTAAGAAGTTTCTAAACGCGCTACAAATGAAGCATTAAGAGTCCTTAGACACAACGAATTAACATTTTTTAGCAACATTGCAAATAACAAAGTTAAAGCAATTATTTGACACGGTACACCTTCCTCTGCCGCCTCCTGTTTCTTTTGACAGATGTCAAAAATATGTAAGTATGTTTGGGAAATGTTGACTTCATTTTGCTAAGCAAATCTAATGTAAGTGATAAATAGAAACAGGAGTTAAACAATCAAGCAATTGTTTTATAAAAAAACGGAAAAATCTTTACTGAAATTTAAAAAATGATAATTTCAATATATTGATGCAAACACAAAAATTCTTAACTGTAAGAGGGCATAAAATATTTTGCAAAGGTGTAATTAATTCATTAATAAAGAAATGATATTGGTATGCATAGAAATATACAGAAATATTTTTCAGTATTTCTTGTAGTGCTTATTTCAATTGAGAATTAATTTTTTCACCATTTCTGGGTTCTAAATTTGGCTTCAAATATTGTACTTTGTGTTTCATTGGCATTCACTAATTATTACCAAATTTGATTTGTGTTTATTTGTGTAGTATAGAATGTGACACAAGACTAAACCGGTTATCAATCAAACACAAAATGTTAACTGACCTGCCCAAACAATTATGTTTCACTCCGTCTGCATTATTGCTAACTTTTATATATTTTTAAAGTTACAAAGTCAGTCATACTTGGAAAAGTGGGTAAACTTTCTGCTGGCCCAAATATGTTAACAGAAAAGCAGTTAAATATCAAACCTTAAAAATTACAAAAAACAACTTTGTAAATCAAACCCCCTGTATATTTTTATTACATATTTAAAAAATTCAATTCTAAGCAAATTTAGTGTACTGTAATTGAAAAATTTTAAATATCTGAAATATATAAATATATATTATTGATCACCTACATCTATAATTTCGACGATGATAAAGTGAACACAGATTTTTAGTGTACAACAAAAATTTTCTTTTAGTACAGTTTATTTAGTTGTAACATTAATTTTTGATTTATATTTATTATGATTGTCCCTAAATATTAAGGTTAGTTTATGTGTTGTAGTAGTCCAAACGTAGTTCCAGCAAAGTGATATTTAGTACATTTGTACTGATTCATTACAATTATTATATATTTAGTACTCCAGTACTACATTAATGTTTCTAACACAATTTCAACAAGTTTGGAATTGAACATATTGAGGCAAGTATTCAGCTCACGTGATATTTACTATATAGGGTGGGCAAATGAGGAGGGGGTGGAAGATTGTACAAAGACAAAATAAGTTAGAGAAATGATTTTTAGTCTACGGGTAGATATCAATAGGTAAATATTTTAAAAATATTTTTGATCATACAGGGTGTTTTACGTTGTTGAAGCAATGAAACGCCCTGTATATTATTACATTTTTGGAAAGCCCAGAAAATACGCTTTCATTTGAAACCAAATTGTATCTATCTATCTCCTTTGGTTTTAGAGATGTTTTTCGAACAAATTATCCCACTTGCGATTGCTGCCACTGATTTGTTAGGAGACTTTTGTTTATTTTAAAATGACAAAACATTTTTGGTGGTCCTGTTGTATTTTCAAATATCTTAATTTTCAAATGTACAGAGTGTGTGACTAAAAACTTTTTTTAAATTTTTCCCCCAAGATGTTCGTGTCATTTGATGCTTTGATATTTTTCTTTTTCATCAAGCAAGTCTTATACCTAAAATTAATAATTTTCAAAATATTTACACTTCATTTGTGAAATTGAGATTGTAATACAACAAGACTGAAAATAAAGGTATTAGGTTGGCCATGGGATTGTAGTTTCTTACTTAAAAAATGTTTCAAATAAAAACATAAGTTATAACAATTACAAATTGATTTAATGAATTATTTTAAATTTAACAGACTTTTTGAGCAAAATTAATGCATAAAACACTCTTCCTTCTAGCAAATTTAAATCAGTCCTTTGTAAAATATCTGAAGTACTCAATTTGATTATGTTCATATCAACGATTTCATTTTTTACGTCTTTTTGTAAATGTAAACGTATAAAGATGGTCATGGAATTGTAGTTTCATGCTACAGAGTTTTTTAATCAAGTTGTATTAATTTATAAAAGAAACTTTGGCGTTCTTACAAAATTTTGAGATACTCTCAATTCTACTGTAAAAATTCGAATGTTCGAAAGTATTTTTAATTTATTTTTTATCTATTGGCATTACCAAATTTGTCTTAATATTGTAAATTAACTATGCATTGTTTTCAGTTAATTAGGCAGGTGGAAATAATTGTAAATATGTATTATTTTTATATGTGTAATAAAATTAACAAATACAAATTACAACAAAACAAGAATAATTAAAAAAAAAAAATTAAAGGTCAATTTCTCATTAAATGCTCAAATGTTCTTCCTTCAACTTCAATGCATTTATTAATTATTATTTGAAATGCATTTCTGATTCTTTCTTTCATATTTTATGGTGTGGTTGGAATTTATTTATACACATAATCTTTCACATAACCCCACAAAAAGAAATCGAGTGAGGTCAGATCGGGTGACCTCGGTGGCCAAGAAATGGGTTCTCCTCGACCTATCCACTGGTTTTCTTTCCAGTGGTTGAAAAATATTCGTACGTCTCGATGGTAGTGGGCGGGTGCACCATCATGGGAACCACATATATCCATAAACTGCTTCATTAATGTTTTGAAGAAGATTTAAATACACCTCGACGGTTAAAGTATCTTCAAAAAAATAAGGACCATTAACAGGGGACCCAATAATTCCCCCCCACACATTTGGTCACCACCGATTTTGTTGGTCAACATGCCTGATCCAATGAGAATTTACAGTGCTATAATAATGCATGTTATGTCTGTTCACTAAACCATTACTTTTGAAAGTAGCTTCGTCACTAAATAATATAGAATTGAGAAAATTAGAAACTTCTGCAATTTTTTTCAAAAACCAGTTGCAAATATTAATTCTTCGTTCAAAATCTTGACCATATAGTTGTTGATGAAGTTTTATATGATATCCATGGTATTTATGGGCATTTAATATATTTTTCACACTAGAAGTCATATGTGATATTTGTGAAGTACTTACATGAGGATTTTCCTGGATTGCAAGTAAAACTGTAAGTTTGTTTTCATCATTTGTCACTGCTTTATTAGCTACTTTCCATTTTTTAAATTTAACACTACCTGTTTTTTCAAATCTTTGGAAAAGATCTTGAAACGCCTTAGATTGTGGCTTTTTTTCAGCAACGAAGTATCTTGCTGCATAAATTCTATTTTCCAGTAAGCAATTTTTTTGACATTCTCCAAGAATAAAAATGATTAAAACATTTTCTGAATATTTAAGAGTCATTTTCAACACTTTGAATAAACTAAAACACAAATTACGTTTAAACTGAAAAGAACCAATTGTTAACAAGCAATTTTGTCACAGCACTCTTGTTTTTTAATTGCGAGTTTAAACATTAATTCCAAATAATCTTTGTTATTTGATCAGTAACCAATTTAAATTTACAAAAAGACGCTGCAAAAATTGAAGATTTGAATTTCTGCCCACAAAAACGCATAGGCGTCCCAATAAATATAACTATAGTTTTAAAAGATGAATTTTATATTACCGCTATCTTAATACATGGCTACAATTTAGAATACCTCCTAATAATAGCATGAAAAATGAAATTACAAAAATTTTTATAGATAGTAAATGTGTTTATTTCACTTCTTTAAATATAAATTATAACAACTACATGTGTCAGTTAATTCAGCAGCAATGAAACATTCAGAACACACCTTCAAACATTAAACTTCATTGACTTAGTAAAATGGGATAAACTACACTTTGTTCCCCACGGCTATTCATTCCTCCCAACATTATTAACAACATATGGTTAGAAATTTCTCCAAAATTAAACTGAAGTTTTGAAGTATCAAATCTAAAAATTAAATATACTTGTTTGAATGCTTCTTCAACTAAGATTATCCCATTTGATATTCTTCTTGGTAGCCAATAAATTACTGACGTGATATTTAGTTTAAAAAGCTCTTACTCTAATGACGCAATGTTCATGTTTTGAAATACTGTAATATTTCGAAATAGCTCTTAACCTTTCATTATTGGAGGCAATCATTAATAATTGGGATTTAAAATCATCATCATTACAAATGATAGGTATTACACTCTCTTAATGTTTAATTGCAAATTAAATCGTTCTCTGGAAAAATGGGTCTATAAAAATATAATTTATTGCAAAGTGCTTTATTGCAAATTTAAAATGTAACATCTCATAAACATTGCTTTTTCGGTTCATTTTTCAGTTTGGATTTTTCATTTCAGTCTTTGTTCAAATTCTTACATTCCTTTACAGAACAAACAATCATTTCTTCCAAATACTGATACAGCAATGATTTGTGTGACATCGTTCAACTAATTAAAACACAAAGACTGCAAATGTACTAAAATGCTGCTTTTATGTCCTAATCTACTAGGGACAATCTAATTAGAATATGCACTGCGAATTATTACAATTTATTTTAAGATGTTTGTTATTTCTATTTTCTTGTAATTAAAATTCCTTATTCACCTATTATCTCAATCAAAATCATAGTAGACTTGATCAATAATAAATATAGCAATGTTTTAGTTATACTGTGTTCCATCTTATTTTGCATTAGAGTAGGTCATGTTATTTTTTTCAGAATGCCGTACTCGCAAAAGTAATCATGCTGTGTTGCCTACTTAAGTAGCGCATATGATGATCAAGTCTCATATTCAATTAATAACAATTTGCTGAGAAAATGCCATAAGTCATCGCAAAGGGTACAAAGTTGCAAAATTTTAAGGTGCGACAAGCAACTTAAAAATAGTACAACAGAGAAAAGTAATGGGGAACTTATTGTAATGGTGCCAGATATATTTCAAGTATGTAAGAACTTAAATCACTTTTTCGTGCACACATTAAGTATGTATTTTCATTTTAGGTTTCATAGCAAAATATACAAGACCTCAAAACTTAAAGTCGACACATTGTGGTAAACGCGGAAAATTTGAGTTTTGAGATTTCATATTTCCACAACGACTAATTCGGTACATTAATTCGAAAAATAGACATTTTGCTTTGGGCAACTTGTATCATCACATTAAAACAGATTCCTATTTTGATGTGGGTTAAATGATGTTACTTAGAATTTTGAAATCAATGCATTACAAACAAAAACATGTCAACGGAGAGAAAATCTTATGTGAAACGAAACACGTTGTAGCCAAAATTAAGTTTTTGAGAATATTTCTGCAGTTGCAAAGTTCACGCAAAAATGTCACACTTATGTGGATTTATCAAAATGATTCTAATATCCATCGTTGAGTGCACCATTCTTATATCAAAAGTAATCCATCCAAAATTAAAAGCGAAGGAAAAAGGTGTACCATTTCACACACGGGTGTAATTTAGGGTTTTTGAAAAATTGCGACTATTTACGAGGATCGGGATTATCATAAAACCATTAATGATGACCGCTTTCAAAATTGAGTGATAAACAGCTGATTCCTGCGCTGTCCAAACTACCCGAAAATTGTGTGGTGGTTAAAGATAACGTACCATACCATTTGGTGCAGTTAGACAGACCACCCTCATTTTATAGTAAGAAAGGTCAGCCGTAATAGTGATTGGTCAGGCACGGGGTTCAAACTGAGGGCAAAATTTCAAAAAAACAACTGTGGAACAAAATTCAACTTTTAGGTCCAGAAGGCAAAGTAATGTAGTTGATGCCTCCTTGTCAATATAACTCAATTGAAATGGCAAAAATTATTACAATAAGCAAATAAGTTATGATCCTCCAACCAAAGATAGGTTTCAGAAATTATAGTTGGAGGCTTTATCCAAATGTTCTCCTACAATGTGGCAAAATTTTTGTTCACACACGGAAAAGATTATTCCAACTGATTGGGAGAAACATATGGAAAATTGTTCAATCTAACCTCTTTTTGCAGCACTAGGAAAATCTGATTCAAATTTAGATAGTGATATGAATTCAGATTCTTCTAATACAGTTGGAATAAGATCCTGTTGCCAGGCATCAAAATTTTAGCAATAATACATTTAAATATTTGGTTTTCATCAGGTCTTGTTGTGGATACGAAAGCTGCAATCTTGTGGTGAATTCCTTATGTCTTAAATGGATACATTTCTGGTTATTTACTTTCATGTCTTGGATCGACTTACGAAAAAGCGCAGTGGATTACCTGGATAGATTAAATTAAATTGACATATATTGATGTGATGTTCTGATTACCTATTGACTTTGTTACCGAAGAATTAAGTTTGCATATAAGCTTATTATGAAAGCAAGTCTTGGATTACTTATGAAATTACGCTCTGGATTTCCTGCATATTTCTCCCTTGTTTTTTTTTATTTTGGAAGAGTCAAGAAAGGAGAAAGCATTCTTATTAGTTTTTACATAGATCTGGTTAACAAAACATCTCATTGTATTAGGTAAGACATGATGTTGTCATTTATGACCATTGTGAAGAATGTATAATTTCCATTTTATGTAAGTAATACACGATCAAGGTCTGGAAACTAAAATTGAATTTTTTTAAATAGGTCAGTCGACATTCAACGATTTTCGTGCAGTCTATCGTTGACATACCTTTTGTTAAAATATGTAAATTTCGTTTGTTCTAAAGCATAACATTGTTCGCTACGCTTTACTGTGCTCTACCATAAATATTAAACAGCGTGAAAAACTTTGTTGCAACACTGCATTAGTTTCACTTTAAAAATATAACCTACAATTTTCAAAAGTCAAGCTAGGATAGTAACTTTTTGTTCTTTTGACAGTGCTACCACACTCTACCTAGATTTCAATGTCCAAATAAGATGGAACAGAGTATATTTACTTTTCAACTAAAGTACAATAGCGAGCAAAAGAAAAGCTGGCAATTAATCTAAGCACTCTATGTCCATAGTTCAGAATTTGGCTTATCATGAAACTGACTTTGCTTCAACTGACATTCACATTAGCGCCTTGATTTAGTTGCGGCATTCTTACATCTTGCAAATTGACAAGGATTTCAGATGTGTCAGTTTGACAGGCATTTTTGTTTCACACAACTAAAATTTAGGGTGTCCCAGTTTTTTCTGCTCGCAACTGTACGCAATAACTTTTGTTTACAGTGAAGTTTTCTTCAATATGAAATAAAAATATGCAGGGAGTTTATTGAAAGAGATCGTTTTTGTCGATATTTCGAAAATTTTTGTATGAACGGGAATTAGCGCACAAAATTACACAAATTTGATCATTTGACTGACTTCGTAGCTTCAAAAATAAAAAAGGTTAACAATAGTGGCAACTTTTTGAAACAAACTATACAGGGTGTCCGGAAAAGGGAAATCTCTCGGATTTAGATAGATGACGAAAAAATAACATGACAAGTTCCTATAATTTTTTTTCCTCCAGACCCTCTCTACGGAGATGTGAGCCCCTAAAGGACGCCGCTGGAAACAAGTTCTTCTTGAATAATAATAAAGTATACTTGTTTAATATCGATAAAATTAACTATTTTCGAGAAAAAAAAATAAACGAATTTATGTTTCATTTTCTTTTAATTAAAAACTTCATAAATGGGTTCAACATGGGCTCCGTGAAGTCTAGTACACTCGAGCACGACGGATTTAGGACTGCTGTACCCGCCACAATAACTCCACATTGTTCCTAGCACATCACAATGAAATATGATTCTCTGTAGAAGCTCCTCCCTAGTATCAACTGGACTGGCATACACCAAGGTTTTGAGGTGTCCCCACAGGTAAAAATCCAAAGGTGTCAGGTCGGGAGATCTAGGTGGCCAGGATAGGTCCACTTCTACCTATCCAACGGTTTGGATAGAAGTTATTTAAGTGTTCCCGCACAGCAACGCTAAAATGAGGTGGTGTCCCATCGTGCATAAAGTACATGTTTCAGCGGGTTTCAAGAGGTAAATGCTCTATTAAATCTTGAAAAGCGTCCTGGAGGAACTCCAAATAAAGTTGTGCATTCAATCGCGCCGGCAATACAAATGGTCTTATCAAAAATTGCCAATGACTCCTGCCCAGATATTAATTGATTGAAACTGATGTTGATGATGCGAAACAATAGTTGCATGAGGATTTTCATCAGCCCATACGTGTGAGTTGTGTAAATTCATGATACAATTTTTGGTAAAAGCAGCTTCATCTGTAAAAAGAATAGTGCTAATGAAATATGAAAATGTAAACTTTCACCATTAACACTCATAATAAAATACTTATCTTTTTTGGGATTTTTAATGGTGTATTTAAATTATACAATCTAAACGTTTGTAACACTTACAGTTATCTTTGTCAGTAGTAATAACTACTGACGAAGATAACTGTAAATACACGTTTAGATTGTAATAAATACACCATTAAATCAAAGATAAGTATTTTATTATAGTGCTAATGAAGTTTTCATTATTTCGTTGCTGATCCAATAGCCAGTTTGCGAACTGCATTCTACGGGGAAAATCTTCAGGAATCAATTCATGCACTTTTTGCAAATGATATGGGTATAACAGCTGTTCTTGAAGAACTTCATGAATTATTGTTTTCGGCTTATTAAATTGTGCGGCTAATTTGCGAGTGCTCGTTGAAGGAGTGCCATCTACAGCATTCAAAATATTCTCCTCTAATTCCACCGTACGCACTGTTCTTGTCAGACAAGCATCAGTACTTTTTTTCTTAATCATTCTTAAAGTTATAAAGAAACTCAATATTATTACCTTAGTAACCGAAATCACTCACCATTCTCTCTTAGACGTTGATCAACTCGTCGAAATGTATTCTGATTTGGAAATCTCTCGTGATATAATCTTCTTGCTTCCAAAGCATTGCAAGAGGCAAGACCATACATGAGATGCATATCTGCATATTCAATAAAAGTGAATTCATATTTCGTATAAGTTTACAATTCAAATCACCACGAAATCCAAAAATCAGTAAATTTAAAGTAAATTAATGTCGATCAATGTATCAGCGATGTGACAAATGTCAAGTTCTAAAATGCAGGTTATTTATTTATTTCGTATCATAGGAATGCTTGACACATGTTTTTTTGAGTGAAGATAAATAAAATCAACAAGAAATAAAATTATACCTCATGGGTCAATTAACTCACTTAAGTTTGCAACATTTTTTAAATAATTACTATGTCTAATTTGGTTTTCCTAATTTATTATTAAAAGAGTGTTTTCTCGTAAAAATTCGAAAAAACACGCTTAATTTTTTTTAATAATTTATTAATTATGAAACATGAATTTGTTTATTATTTTTTTTCTCGAAAATAGTTCATTTTATCGATATTAAACAAGTATACCTTTTTTTTTAGGTAAAGGTTCAAGCTACCCAAAAATATTTTTTTTAGATCTTTATCATACAGGGTGTTAAAAATTTAAGCGTTAAGGTTTACAACTTAGTCCATCCCTGGTAAACTAAACAAGCTAAATATGTTTCAACGATACTATTTTATGAGGCCCTTACTAGTGGCCATCATACTGAATTTTTATTACATTATGTCAAGTACTTTAAAAGTTATTCAAGAAAAACTTATTTCCAGCGGCGTCCTTTAGGGGCTCACATATCCGTAGGGAGGGTCTGGAGGAAAAAAATTTATAGGAACTTGTCATGTTATTGTTCGTCTTCTATCTGAGTCCGAGAGATTTCCCATATTTTTCCCGACATCTTGTATAATTACACACAGTCTGGAACATAGTACAAGAGCTCTTTGTAAGTGAAGCTCTTCTTATTATAATTTTTAGAACACAATAACTTGAAAAAAGTCAAACAAGCTGTTATGTTCCACATTGATTGACATTTTTTAATTACTTTAATTAATACAATAATTATATTATATAATAAAGTAGCAATTATATCCTTTAAACACAAAAAAAGGGACAGTTTTCATACTAAATTACACACAAATTCCCTAATATAATTACCCTGTTTGATGCAAAACATCACATAATTGAAATAAAATATCAACTTCTAATGGAGTCATTTGTGACATAGCTTGTGCAGAATGCATAAATTCTTCCTTGGATACTTCTTGCTGCCGATTTCCAGAGGTAACATTTAAATATATTCTCTTCACTAACTCCATATTGTTAAGCAGAGAATTAAACGCTATGAAATATGGAAAACTTATTCGTCTACCACCCTGACCTCCAGAAGCTACCTAAAGAATAATCAATTTTCATTACCATTCTACTTTGTTTCTTATACTAAAGTTATTTTTATTAAATGCAGTTAGGAACATAAATTAAATTCAATGTAAAATGCATATAAAGTTACACATACATACAATGTTAGGCTAAATTAAAATGCTTCCATAAAGACAAGTTTAATCTAGCATACATTATTACAAATCCCGGAATCCCTTGCTCTTGTAACCTTGCCTATACACTTAAAGAAAATTCTGTTGTATTGTTTGAAAACAATTTTATGAGTGCATTTAAGTTAATAAAAACAATTCTACCACCATTTACTCAATAAAAACAGACTAGACAAATTGTGTGAATAAGTAAAATCTTTTATTTGAATGATGTAACTACCACCCACAACAAAATATGTGGTCATATATTTATTTAACTAGTTACAACTTCTTATTCATTTTACAATTTCGTACGTCAACTTGACTAGAATATAGGAATAATCTAAGATAATGGAACTACTTACACAAATTTACAATATGGAACTGCTGTTTTATTATATTTGCTATAATGATGATCATGTACACATCTGGAGTGGTATGGGATCTAATTGTATTCTTCATCCACATTTTGTATATTAAATATAGTGCATATATTAAAATAAATTCTACTAACTTAAGGATTTACTCAATGCAGCTCTGCCAGTTTGAGCATGCAAAATAAATTATGATGGATAAGACTTAGCACAAAATTGGAGAGTTAAGAAGGAACTAATTTTTCATTCTTTAATTTTAGAGAATAATTGAACCTATGTTCAATTGACATTTATTTGGTTGCTACAAAAACATACCAAAACCTCTTCTAAAGCCATTTCTCATTCTTGTGTTTTAAAATTTCTAGATTTGAATGCCAAAGCTTATAGTTTTTTATACAGTATCCTTGTAGTTTTCAGTTGAGCCATTTCCTTACAGATCATAAGAAACATAGTATTACCCTTTGAGTGCAAACATGTTTGCATTTCTTATATAACTACTGGGTGGATCAAAAAGTTTGGAATACGTGAAATAAGAAAAACTTTTTTTGGCCAAATTCGGTTTTATTTTGCAACATACATACCTTTCAAGTCAATTTTCTAACTTTTTATTCCGTCCAAAAAAAGTCCTTCGGAAACTCTCCAAAATGCCCCCAGTTTCAGCTATGAATTTCCCATTTGAGCAAAATGACACCGCTGAGCCATCTCTTCAGGTTTGAAAACAGGTAGAAGTCGCTGGGGGCAGGTCTGGGGTATTCCCCACCGTATTGGTGGCTGAGGAACAAGTTCAAACCCGATTTCGTACAATCTTGTTTGCGCAACTAACGATGAATGAGCAGACGCATTGTCGTGATGATAGAACATTTTTTCTTCTACAAATGCGGCCGTTTTTCTGTGATTTCAATTTTCAAACGATCCACTAATGATGAATATGCGCCAGTTATGCTTTTACCTTTTTCAAGATACTCAATGAATATTACTCTACGCGCATCCCAAAATACGGATGCCGTAACCTTTCCCATTCATTGTTTTTGGACGCTTCGCAGCACTTTTACCCGGAGAAATTCACTGTTTCGACTGTTGCATGGACTCTGTTGTGTAGAAATGTATCCAATGTTTCATCCACGATTATGAATTGGCGCAAAAACACCTTTGGATGTCGCGTAAACATTTTGCCAAATTTTGCTGGGAAGTCGTAACACGAATTCATTTTTGGTGCACTGTTAGTAAACGCGGCACCCATCGCGCGCTGAGTTTGTTCATACCTAAAGTGTCATGTGTGATATTGAACACACTGCTATACGACATCTTTGTGGTCTCAGCTAGCTCCCTCAATTTCACTTTGGGGTCGTTCAACATAATAGTCGCGTAAATAATAGTCTTTAATGAGAACACGAAACTCAGTTTTTCCATTTAAAAAAAACACAAAGGTTGGTTGCTTCTCACTGCTGTAACTTGTACATGTGTAAACAAAAATGGCTGAAATTTTGAGAGAGGTCTAATGAAAGATGAAGCTTTTTATAAGTGGTTCACATTAGTGTATACTAACACCATCTCTTAGGATTATTCCAAACTTTTTGATCCACTTAGTAGGTACAATGACTAGAATGAACAAAGAAGACTTTCTAAATAAGATTTGTGGAACATCTAATTATAATGTCAATAATTGACAATTATTGTTAAGCCTGAGCGAGCATGAGCAAAAGGGTAACTAGACTACTCCTCTATAATTGTAAGTGAATATAGATATACGAGGATCATCCGGAAAGTAGTACCCGTTTGCGCCGTGCGGAGCGCTTGGCGAATAGAGTAGCCGTCGGACAAGTACTAACAAGTTCAGTTGTATTTCAGCCGTTTGTATGCAACGTTACATCTCGATGGTATTGACTGTGTTGTTTCTGTGAGTGTTTATAATGTTCAAGAAAATAGAGAGCGCCGCCAGTTGTGAAGTTAGAGCTGTGATTAAATTTCTCAACGCAAGAAATGTGCGACCTTGCGATATTCATAAGCAATTGAAGAAGGTGTATAGAGACAATGCTATGGATGGGTCGTCTGTTCGGCGCTGGTGTCGTAATTTCAACTTCGGAAGAGAGAGTACACCCCTGATGATGAGCGTTCGGGACGTCCGTCAGTCATTAGGGACGAACTGCTAAGTTCAATTGACGAATTCGTTAAAAAACATCGGCGTGTTACAATTGATGAGATCTGTGAACATTTCCGTAAAATAGTTAAACACCACCTGCATTATGCGAAAATGTGTGCAAGGTGGGTCTCTCGCATGCTTACTGATGAACACAAAACCACGTGTATGCCTGCTGATGAAGGAGGCTCTTTCTTGACTCGTATAGTCAGTGGTGACGAAACATGGGTTTGTTATGCAACACCTGAGAGCAAAAGACAACCAATGGAGTGGCACCATGCGCATGCACCGAACAAACCCGAAAAATTCAAAACGTTAATGTCTCCCCCTAAAGTCATGGCAACCATTTTCTGGAATCGGCGAGGTGTACTGCTCTTTGACTTCATGACCCGTGGAGACACTATTAATGCCAATGCATATTGTGCGACATTGAAGAAATTACGGCGGGCGAATCAAAATCGGCGGCGAGGTCTAGTGGCGTCATTCTCCTCTATGATAATGCCAGGCCTCATACGGCTGGCATAACACAACTTGTGCAACAATTCAAATGGGAAACTTTCAACCATCCACCCTACAGTGCAGACTTGGCTCCTTCAGATTTCCATCTGTTTACAAAACTCAAGGACTTTTGGAAGGAAAGAAATTTGAAAGTGATGAAGAGCTGAAAGCAGCTGTGATTACGTATATCAATACACTGACGGCGGAGGAATATGAAGCTGGGATACAATAACTCGTCACACGTGACGGAAAATGCTCAAATGTGCTAGGTGACTATGTAGAGAAGTAGTTTAAGGTATGTTCTTTAAAATAAAACGTTATTATTCGATTATATGTACTAGATTTTTTATATTCCCGAACGGGTACTTTTCGAATGACCCTCGTAGATATGAAGCATTTGTCTTCCAACTAAGTAGTGTCATAATTTCTTGAGAGCTTCAATAATTTGCTAAAGCTTCCTTTACTACAGGTAAATGTTTCTATTCGGCTTGAGGCAGTTTTTACACAGAACAGCAGCTATCAAGCGCTCAGAAGTAGTGATATACACAAAAAAAATCCTATCATCAATAGCGGTTTCAGTTGATTAGATGACGTCAGTATTTAGATTTTGAAAATCATAAATTGCAGATTTCCCCATTAGCGCTCTTTTAGTGTTGACAATGTCATGCATTTTCTCTGAAAATCGTGGTATGTGCTTAGTGCGAATATTTCCAATTTTTTACAGAGATCTTTAATCCCTTAACGCCCAAATGGCGTTTTTCTAATACATATTTTTAAATATGTATATTTGTATTTAATTAAAAAAATATTCTATGTTAATTTTTCACAAAAAAAGTGTCCTATATATAGGACATTGGACACATACGACATATGATTTATCAATATTTTTATTTTTACAGAACAGTAAGTTTCGATAAATACAGAACGCTCTTCAAACAAAATAAAGTTATTATTGCAGAGAAAAAGAATTATTGCCTTTCATAAGGTTGACAAAGTAACATCACACTTTATACAAAATATTGTTGGTTTACTTTTAAAACGTTTTCTTTGACACCTATTTTTTTCGCGATACTAACATCTTTCTGTATGACTGGTACAGATCTTTTTCGTTTTATACCTGTACTTAGAAGTTTTAAGTATGGTACACTAATAGTTTGCCTAAAATCAAGACAACTGTAAGCTTGGGAGCCCTATATGGCCTTGTACAACATCCAGGCGTTCCTGCCATATACTTGTTGTATGACTGGATTACTTTTGGCTTGATTACTTCACTTCTCTATTCCCACAAAACATTTTAGTTCATCAAGATTCAGAGTAAAATCAATCTCGTTTTTTTTTTACGCAGCGGGCATTTCTGACCTAATATGATCCAGGATATCGGCCGTCAAAAATGTTTCAAAAAGTTCTAGAGGAGTACATTAATTCAGTTCTTCCTTTAAACTTTGAATTTTTGCATTATCAAAATTAGAAAGAGTTTCTTCGGGAAAACTGTAATGCAGTGTTGATTTCCTCCAAGTTGATACCGAATTACAAAGTCTCTTCATTTTTGTATTTCCTGATTTACTCGCCTGATCACAAATCATAGTTGCTTTCGCATACACTTCATTGTTGCATTCCATATCAATTTGTCAGGGGACATCTTGTATTATACGAACAATAGTAAAAATGGTACCCACTATCAAAATTACGTAAAATAATAACTAACTTGAACTGACAAAGTAGAAAAAACATTCCATTTATTCAGAAGTTTAAAAAGTATTTGAGTTTTATGAATTTGACGAAGGTGTGTGGTAGAGGGAGTGTCATAAGCGAGTCTAAAAACAGAAGAGTAAAAGTGTTAAAAGCACGAATAAAATATAAGTGGGATAAAACATCACAGGACATCTGAATGCATATAATAACACAGGAAACAGCAAAAATAAAATAAAAAAGGTTATAAGATGAAAGGAATAGTTACATACTGCAAATTCTACACAGGAACATTTTTAATACAAGAAACCACAAATTATAAAAGTAGAACAATTTAAAAATGATGAATATCGATATAAAGGAAATAAGCAAAATATTTAAAGAAGAAGCAAAGCAATAAACGAAAAAACACAAATAAAAATAGAAATAGAAACAAACATAGTAAACCTAATAAATGATAAAATGGAGCTGAACGTAAAAAAAGCTGATATCGATTTTATTAAAAAATCAAATAAAAGAACTAAAAAGGACCAATAATGGTGGGTTTCACTACATACAGAATCAAATTAAACATAACAACTAACAGGAAAAAGTTACAAAATACAAATATATACATAAAAGAAGACTTTCCCAAGCAGGAAGTTTTAGAAGAAAGGAAACTCATGAAACCAAAACTAATAGAAGCTAAAAAAGAAGGCTAGGTGGCCTATATTAAATATGATAAATTAATAATTAAAAACAAAATAATACCGAAAGAAATGTATAAAAAAATACAGAGAAAGACAAAATAAACGAAATTCCACAGGAAAACGAAGAGGACTATGAAATCAGGAAATAGAGATATATGTAGGAGAGGAAGATTCACAAAAGAAGTATAAAGGAAAAACTAAACAGCAAAACGCAGAAAACAACGGAGAGAAAAAAAGAAATAGATCAAAACTCTGCGTGAGGGCTCATATAAGAACTCAAACAAAAAAGGAAACCAAACAAAAATATTTAGTAGTTTGTACAAACACTATTTACTCCAATAAAACACAGAAGGAAAGAACAAACTAAATAATTCACACATTTAAACACAAAACAATAGCACCCAATGAAAATATATAACACTAGGACGGAATATGCAATGGAAAAGGCAAACGAGAAAGAAAATAGTTAAAAAAAAAACAAACATAAGAATAATATACAAACTAAAGAAAAAACCGCATGCTAATAGGAACATGGAATATAACAACAATAAACGAAAATGAAGAATTAATAAATAGAGGAGCTGCAGAATAGAAAAATTCAAATCATTGGAGTAAGAGAAGCAAGGTATAGCGCACAAATTACTAAAAGAAGAGTACACGCTATATTATTCAGGAAACACAGTAGAAACCAAAGCAAAAGAAGGGGTTGGAGTGACAGTATCAAATGAAGTAAATAAAAGAATAGTAAATTGGAAACCAGTAAATTCAAGAACAATCACAATAGAATTAGAAATAAAAATAACCATAATCTAAACATATGCACCGGTACAAGGGACAGATAAGAAAACAATGGAAAAATATTACTACCAATTACAAGAAACACTGGAGAAATGTAGAGAAACAAATGAAAACATTTTAATAATAGGAGATTGGAATGCTAGAGTCCGAAACGATACAACTAGCGGACTGGGAAGCATTGTAAAATATGGAGAGAAAGAAAAAAATGGTAATGGAGATAAAATGCTACTGTTTAGTATAGAAAACGCTCTTAAAATAGGAAACACTCTCTATGAATAAGAAATAAAGCACATATTTGAGGCATCGGAACGAAACGCAGGAAGTCTAATAGACTATATAGTACATACAAAACAAATGGAGGAACTAATACAGAATGTAAGGATTACCAAAGAAGCAGAACTAAGCATACAACATAAGCCAGTGATAGCAGAGATAAACATAAAACAACCAAAAATAGAAGATAAAAAGAGCTATAGAGTAATAAAAATAAGAAAGTTATAAGAAAATGCAGTAAGAGATGAGTATCAAGCCAAATTGCAAAGGAAATTAGAGGAAAGGGAAAGCGGAATAAAGCATATGAACATAAACGAATTATGAGACACACTCAAGACAATAATATTGCAAACAGCAAAAGAAGTATGTGGGGAAAAGACAGTACTACCAAATACGAAAAGAACTAGATGGTGGAATGAGGAAGTGAAACAAAAGGTAAATAACAAGAAGAAAGCTTTTAAAAAACTCCTGAAAGCTAATAAAAAGGAAGGCAAAGATGAATATATAAAATGCAGAAATGAAGTAAAATAAGACATAAAAAAGAGTTGGGAAGAATTTGGAAAAGAAGTACAAGAAAAACACATGAAGAATAGTAGAAAATTCTGGAATACGATAAAAGCATTAAGAACGAAGACAAACAAGATCATTAAAGTTGTAAAAGACCTCGCGGGGAAATTAAGCTGTGATAAACAAGGAAATGTGGAAGTGTGGAAAAAATATTGTGAAAATAAATTTGCAGAAAACCATCATACAAAACAAGAAGAAACAAAAGATGACGAAGAAAGAAGACAAGAGGCAACAATATACGAACAAATAAATGATGCAATCAAAGAAATAAAAAACTGGGAAAGCAAGTGGTCCACATGGAATAGCTCCAGAGATGATAAAATGGGGGAGGAGAAAAACTAAAAGAATGGATGATACTAATAAGCAACAAAGCTTGGAGAGAAAACCAAATTCCAAAAGAAACTTAAACATACCCATCTACAAGAAAGGTAATGAAAACAATTGTGAAAATTACAGAGACATTTGTTTATCACCAGTAGCACTAAAAATTCATAGTAAAATATTAGAAAAAAGACTTCGAAAAGAGATAGGAACTGAAACAGAAGACGAACAAGGAGGATTTAGAGCAGCCAGGCAAGCAACAGACCACATAGGAGTAATAAGGAAATGAATTGAAGACAAAACACAAGGAAATTCAACATTATTCCTAACGTTCATAGATATTACGGCTGCTTTTGACACAGTACAAAGTGAAAGAATTTGGAACTATTTAAAACGACTAGGAACGACAACCAAGCTAATAAATGCTATAAAAAGTATATATGAAAACATAGAAGGAATAGTACAAATAAATGGAATAAAATCGGAACCATTTAAAATAAGAACTGGTTTAAAACAGGGAGATTCATTGAGCCCCCTGCTCTTCATTACATATATGGACAGAATAATGAAAAATTGTATAACAAAATCCCCAACCACTACTATAGGTTATAGAAATCTAAAACCAGTAAATATAGAAACCGTGCTTTATGCAGATGACATAGTACTTATAGCAGACAAAGATACAAAAATGCAAAAATTAATAGACATGTAGACAATAAAAATTGAAAAATCAGGAATGAAAATAAAACAAAAATTATGCATATTAACAGAAACAAAGAGAAAAGTAATAATAATCTCAGATGCACAGGAAAAAAGCTGGAAGCTGTGACATCGTTTGAATATTTAGGATCAACTATTAGCAGCGATGGGAAGATAGCTACAGAGATATCAAATAAAATAAGGAAGGCAACCAATACATACTACATGATCAATAAAACAATATAATAAGAAAGAAAACAAAACAACAAAACAGTAATTAGTCCAACTCTATTATACACTATAGGAGTACTACCCACACAATCAAAACACAAAAGAACATTAACTGCTATCGAAATGAAATATTTAAAAAAGATAAAAGGAGTAACAAAACTAGACAGTAGAGCGAAACAATCTATAACAAATTAAAGCAGGAAACGATATGGGCGAAGGTGGAAAAGAAACAACTAGCATAGTATGGTCACAGAATAAAAAATATTTTTTATTCTGTGGTATGGTCATGTAATCCAAATCGACAGGAAAAAAAAACTGTATCTACAAACTAAAACAACCGAAACAAGAACACCAGGCCAACCAAGGAAAACAATGCAGAATGTTATAGTAGACATAGTAAAGAAACATGGGAAGACACCTCAAGAAATACAGCAGTGGATCGTAAGAAATGGAGGAGATGGATCGAAGAACAATACCCGACGCTGTAAAGGCATAAGGGATATGGAAAAGAAGAAAAAGTATTTGATAATGCAACCCATACAAATTTCAGCAATTTTCAAAGTCAATTATAAAATGTTTTTTGATTTTGAAAAATTACTCAACCGTTTTTCGGTATTGCAAAAGGCTTAAATAATCGAGAAAATCGAAACAGAGCTTGGAAAAATGTGCTAATGGATTAATAATCTCCAACTATTGTTCCATTTTCTATGAAGTATTGAAATAATTTGAAGGTTTTTGAGTTAACACTTTTATTTTCGTTAAGCACATGGTTGTATCTTTCAATGAGAAATGATGACAAGTGTTTATCATGCTGTGTTTGGATGCTAGCCATGCCTAATCATATTCAACTAAGCTGATACAGATTTTCAAAAGTCGTAGACTGTTTTCATCCTCACAAATTGGAAATTTATGATATGCGTTATAAAGGCCATAGGACTAAATATGTTAATCATAGGTCTGACAATTCCCTTTTTGTGATTTTCATTTGTATGGTGAACTTATAATGTACACAGTGGCCAAGATTTCAGACACATTGTAAGAAAAGTATATGAAGGAATAGAGATATATAAAAACTGATTTCATGGGTTAGATACCTTCTGTGAAATCAATTATTTTCTATCTCTTTTCATTTGTCGCTATCCTTTAATTGTCAATTATTTCCTATTCCTAAAGATTGTTATAACTCACTTATTTGACAAGATAGAGAAATAATACTGAATATGTAAATATACATGTAATTTTTAGAGTAGATTACGATGGTAGAGTCAAGCATGAACAATGTAAGGTGTTTGACTTATGGCATAAACTTATGCTTGTTTAAATGGCAACCATATGTTATTTTTCCCCCATAGAAAAGTTTGTTTCTCGTACTGTTCAAAACGTAAATACGACAATATATTTTAAGGCGGTCTTGGCAATCTGATGTGGTGCAATATTTAACTGAAGGGTACTTATGGAAAATTTCAGTTGGTAATCGATTTAAAACTTTGTTCAAAATCCTTCCTTGTAGTTAGTTAAAGCAAAGGAATTAAAGCTGATTAATTTTCTTGAGATTTAAAGCAAATGAAAATATATTTGAAAAATTATGAGTAATGATTTCAAGATTACATAAATACATTCCAATAATTAAGATTTAGTAAATATTTACTGTTTGGCAAATGAAATAAGAATTGGACGAATATGAATAGAAATTTCCAAACTTAAACACCTTTTCATACATATCTCGAGGTTTTTTGGCCTAAACAAAATGAAAAACATATTTTTAGAAAAATCAATTTCGTGTCTGATTGTGTGTCTGTGTGTGAGTGTGCGCGATATCTTTGAATCATTAAAGTTATCGATAAAAAAGCCATTTTTAGAAAAAAAAATGTAGAGTCTGTGTCTGTGTGTGTGTGTGTGTGCAGGATATCTTTTGAATCATTAAAGCTATCAATATGAAATTTGGTATAAAAATTCTTTACCATAAAATCTAGGTAAAGTCCATTAATGAGCAAAATCCAACCAGTGGCGGGGAATTTTTAGGGGATTAGAAAACTAAAAAAATTCATTGCTTCAAATTTTAAAAAGTTACACAATTAAAATAGCAAACTAATACTTTTTTATATAATTTCAAAATAAAAAATATATAATAATCAGTGGCGCACCGTTTTCAGGGTGCAAAATTGTGCATATTTTAATTTATCAACCGATTTTTTTGAAAGTCGGGTATTGGGGTTTTTTAAGATCGCAAAGTATAAATCACTTGTGAAAACTAAAAATTCAAAATGGGAGATTATGGAGTTTATTTAATTTATCAACCGATTTTTTGAAAGTCGGGTATTGTGGGTTTTAAGATCGCAAGATATAAATCATTTGTCAAAATTAAAAAATTCAAAATGACGGATCATCGTGTTTAAAATACGATATGAGTCAAATTCAGGTATTGTAGGCTAATGATCTTTGCAACTTTGTTAATTTGTAAAAAAAATTACATGGTAGGTCGAATAAGTAAGGAAGTTATATTGTAAACAGTTTTTTACAAAATGCTGAAGCAAAGATACTATTTATTTAGTTCTTCGTGTAGAAATAATAATAATTTATTGTCCATGATAGTAGACACACTATATTTGAATTGTCAATGTAAATGGAACAAACTAAACAATTACTTAGTTACACAGAATAAAATGCATATTACAAATACAAATCTACATATTAAAATCAAACAAATCTGTGACCATAAAATTCATCAACAGAATAAAAAGCTTTACTTTTTAAGTATTTTGTAATTTACAATTTTAGTTCTTTGACAGGCAACTGTCTTATATTAACTGGCAATTTGTTAAGAACTTTTATGCCATCATAATTGCTACTATTTTGAGCAGCTTTTAGACATACACGAAGAAGGCTCAAATTGTTATAATGTCTGGTCTTAAGCTCATATAATTCACTGAAAGACTTGTAATTGAGTTAAGTTTTGTTTTACATGAAATATTCGATCGAGAATGTACACTGTGTCCCATTTTGGTTGAAATTGTAGGGTATCTCGTTTGCGAGTAAATATAGAAAGATGCGGTTTTCGCGGCCCTGTTCTACTTTTTCGTGAAACGAAAGATGCCACAAACAGAATTGTCATAGTCCTATTAGTATTTGAGATACCAGGCAAAATAAAAAATTTACACATTTTAAGCACCCCTTGTAACTGCTTTGCCATATAATTTATCGAAATGGTGAAAAGCGGGTTTCATATAGAATTTTCCGTAGAATTTAGTGGCGTACATAGTTTTCCCCAGAAAAAGTCAGTTTCTTCGCAATAAAACAAAGTTTTTTTTAATGAAACACACTGTATATTTTTTTATTATATAATAGAGCTTACTCTTAGCTTTCAAAAAATATATATTGTGTGGCACTTCTTTGCATTATTAACCTCAAACATGAATGTTACAGTAATTTAACATTTTGATGATACAGTTGGCCATGAAAAAAAAAGGTTAGGGGGTTAGGAAATTTTATGCCAACATTAATTAAATTTCTTTTTAATCTATAAAACGTGATTTTACTAGGTTGTCTCCGTTCTGGAAACCTACATAGATGTAAAGTTACTTAATTACCAAAATTAATACCAAGAAAACTACATTTACCTGTTAAAATACAAGTTTATTGCTGCGTCGGCGTTTTCATTACTCTGATCAAAGCAAATCAGCATATCATATTTTTCAATTTTCAAAATTTTGGTTTTCTACCATATTTTGCACAATGAACAAACAATACGAGTGTTACACAAAAATAATTTTAACCAGATTTGACAGGTCAATTACGTTTAGATCAGACTAGGCCCAGCCTACTTACAAATTTAGATATAAAGTATGCTTTATAAGTTTTATTGCCATTAATATTTTTTTCTGAAGCTGTAATTAAAAAAAAATTTGCCAGTTTGAATATGTTTCAAAAACTATTGTACCTAATTTGCATAATTTTTGGTTATCTTTGCATTTTTGCGTAAAAGTCCTTATCTTATATTATTATAAGTATTTTGTTATGAACGAATAAGTTCAAAGGTAAATATGTAATTAAAAATTATTGTTATTAATTTTATTAAATAGATAATTTTTAATTACTCCTCTTATATTGTTTATTATAATCACGTATTTACATATTTATAACTATAATAAAGTAGTAAGAATGGAGTAGCCCTTTTTTAATACTCAAATATATCCTGGACGTTCAAGAAAATACACTTTTATACTGAGTTTATAAGTTTCATGGCCAACTATATCATCAAAATGTTAAATTAACGTTCATTTTTGAGATTAATAATGCAAAAGAATATATATATTTTTTGAAAGCTGAGAGTATTCTCTACTATATAATGAAAAAATTTACAAGGTGTTCCATTAAAAAAAAAAAACTTTGGTTTATGCGAAGAAACTGACTTTTTGTGGGGAAAACTATGCACGCCACTAAATTCTACTGAAAATTCTGTATAAAAAAACCATTTTTCACCATTTCCATAAATTACAAGGCGAAGTAGTTATGAGGGGTGCTTAAAATGTGTAAATTTTGAATTTCGCCCTGTATCTCAAATACTAATAGGACTATGACAATTCTGTTTGTGGCATCTTTCGTTTCACGAAAAAGTAGAACAGGGTTGTGAAAACCGCATCTTTCTATCTTTGCTCACAGACATGATACCCTACAATTTCAACCAAAATGGAACACAGTGGACACACATGGAAAAGTTAAAATTCCCAATTGAATGTTTTTTTACAGCATTCTCTGTAACGTAATTTACAAATAATACGTAAGACGCGCCTTTGAATCATAATCATAAATTCAAAAAATTGTATTTTACTAGGGTTATTAATTATTATAGTGGATGGGAGTATTTTTTAATGTAAAAACGCATGTTTTCGTTTTAGAATTATTTCCACTTAGGCACTTAGTCTCTTATCAATTAGCCAATCATGTATACTTTTAAAATAAATCTCATAATTATGATTTTCTATCTCAGCTAAACTATTACATCTTCTTACACAAGTTGTGTCGTCAGCATAAAGGATAACCTCGTTCAACTTGAATTGAAACACATTGTCATTGAAATATATTAAAAAAAGTATCGGACCAAGTACAGACCCTTGTGGTACCCCATACTTTATATTTTTAATCCTAGAAGAAGTGTTAATACATTTGTTTATTAAAAGGTCATGATTAACACAGTCAAATGCTTTGGTTAAGTCTAGAAAATTTACAACGCAAAATGCATTTGCTTCAAAACAATCTAGAGCCAAATTTCATTACTTCAGAATCGCACCACTTGTTGATTTTTTCTCTCGAAATCCATGTTGACAATTAGATAAAAGCTTATTGCTTTCTAAATATTCGATTATTTGAATTTTCAACAATTTTTCAAAATTTAAAAAAAAACTGGAAGTATTGACAAAGGTTGGTACTTCGTAAAAAATCTTTGTTACCACCCTTCAGTAGAGGAACCAGTTTTGAACTTTTTAGCTCCTTATGAAAAACTAATTCATGAATACACAAATTTATACTTTTAGCTATAAGAACAATAATAACATTTAAAACAGATTTGATAAAGTTGGTGGTTATATCATAATGATCCTTTGAGTTGCTGTTTTAAACTATAAACAACATCTTGAAGTTCATTATATAATTAAAAATTATTATTAATTTTATTAAATACATAAATAAAAAGTTTACCTCGAGTAGGATTTGAACCTACGACCTGTACTTTGCTAGAGTACCGCGCTAACCAACTGCGCCATCAAGGTTCAAGCCCCAATCGATATAAATTTTGTCTTTATGTATGTTTATTATACTTAGAATTTACATCAGTTCTACATACAACACAAAAAAGTCATTAGAAACATCGAAAACTTCTCTTTAGCCGAAAAATAGTCATCCATACAAAACAACCAGTTTGTAGATTCAAGTATATGGTACATAGTATTCTTGCCAACCTTTGTAACAGGCCTGCACAATTTTTTTTAATAGATACAAGTATCAAAGGGAGGAAAAGTCCACCCCAAGGGGGAGGGCTGGCTGCTTGAATTTTCGAAGCTCCTTCAGCCACAATTGTGCATTCCCAGCATACATACATACATTATGATATATATATATATATATATATATATATATATATATATATATATATATATATATATATATATATATATATATATATATGCATAGTGCGATTAAGGATGGGTGTGGTCAGGACAGGATCAGAAGGAACCGAATTAGGGTTCTGAGGGGGAAAATACAACCTCAACATTCGCATAAATAGCCGCACATGGTGTACATATACGCAGTGACCATGCCGCTACATGTGTATGAGGAAAACCCCCTGAAAAAACCTCATACAGGATAGGTGGTAACGGGAATCGAACCAATTACCTCCCAAATGCTAAGCAGGTCGTGTTACCATAAATCTACTAGCTTGGTCAAGTATCAAGTAACAAAATCAAAATGTTTATCAAAATTAACAAATATATTGCAATCAAATTATGTAGTATTTTATTTTCGAAGATAGTAGGATATAAACAAAATGTTCGAAGTAAGTCAGTAAGGTAAAGAACTTGATTGTCATTAGAGTGAAATTTTACATTGAATACGATAGTGTGGTCAAAAATAAATGATAAAGATAGATTTTTAAGTTTTATCAATATTGTTTTTTTAATAGGAATCACATAATGTTTTCCCTCATTGAAAAACCAGTTTGTTGTGCTTTTTAAAAATATAGACATGACAATATTAGTTTTAATAACTATGAAATTGCAAAATAAATACTACAGTAATTGACGACGAAGACACAATAGTAGAATAACTGATGAAATATTCCTTAATTTAAGATGTCGATCATCAGAAACCAATAATTACTTCTGAATGTTAAGAAAATAATTTACTAATGTTATAATATGATAATATAGTTCCTGTTTATTACTTTAGGTTGTGTTATTTGCTTAACTTTCTCTATAAAGCATTTAATTTATCTATTATTTATTGTTTGTTTGTAATATGATATACAGGTTGATTCATCACATTGACTTTATTATATCGTTTAAAACTGTTCTCGGAAATATTTTTTTACTTGTTCGCTGACCATATAAGCTTACAACAGCAAATAAATACGCATAAATGTGTCTGAAAATACGTTACTTATTAAATTTTTTTGTTATGCATATTGATCATAATATTCCCTAAATCAAAATACTTATACTTATTTCAAAAAAATTAATCAGTAAAACTTGACAATTATGCAAAAATTATATTTCGGTATTTATAATAACTTATACTTCTTTAACAGAATAGCTCAGTCACTTTTTTATTTATGTTATTTAAGTTAGATGGTTTTAAACCAACTATTAGGATGGATTTTCAGAAAATTTTTAGTAGAGACACACAAACAATTTGCTTATATATGTCAGACTGTAACATTCTAGTTACTGAAAAACAAATTATCATGTTTACATTCTTGAAAAGCACAAGAAAAGGCTTTTCAATGTGGGATAATATAGTTCCTATTTAAAAAACAATGTTTATGCCATAAGTCAAGAATCTTGTAATATGTTTCAATATAGACTACATTATTATAATCTAAGCAAAAATTACATAAAAGACACCTGTAGTACTGTTTCTCTATCTCATCAAATTAAATCTTTAGAAATAGAATAGAATAGAAATTGAAAGATAGCAAATAAATGAAGAGATAAAAACAATTGATAATCCAAAGAAGGTATACTGTCAAATTCGACTCATGATGTCTACATCAGCTTTTGTGTAACTCTACTCGTTCATATACTTTACCTACAATTTGCTCGTAATCTGGCCGCCCTGTACACCATAAAGATTTATTTTACTTTCTTCAATTATTCCTTCTAACAATTTGACTATTTCTATTGTGTTACAATTGGATAATAAATTTGAAATCAAGCAGAAAAGTAATGCAAACATGATACAATGTAAGCATATTAAACCCATATGAATAATTTTTGATAAAATCTTAGTGCAATATGGTGAATTTAGCAACATCTATTAAACAGGGTCTAGCAATAGTACATTAGTTTTCTGTAGCTCACATGCTGTAACAGGAGGTGATTTCAAATTTTACGATGTGTTTAGGAGGCAAATGGACACTTTTTAAAACTATTCCCACTTATAGAAGGTGATGTATTATTTTTTTATATTTTTGCATTTTCGAGTGTTATAAATTTGACCAATAATCTGTTATTTGAAAAATATAATTTTTTTGAAAATAAACCACAAATGTCCTCACATAAAAAATCACCCCATACAAAAATCCAGATTTAACAAAATACTGTAGATAGCTGTTACTGGAGGCTGGGCAATACTGTTCAAATGCTGTGCCCTTATCTTATATAAGGTGTCCAGAATTAATTTTTAAAGAAAGGCAATTTTAGACACAATTTTCTCAATTTTTTCTGGATTTGATACAAAATATACACCACTTAAGTTGTTTTCGAAATATTCAACAAACATTATTAAAACGTTAAAGTAATGCACTATCTTCAAAATAAAGTAAATTTATTCACTCAGTAATAATACATTAAAATATGGGTAACACAAAAGTTTTAATAAATAACAAACACAATATCAAAAGGTAAAACCTTAATGCCCTAGGAAGTGTTCAAAATGTCTATTTTCTTGTAAACACATGATTTCTTCTCAAGAAATTCTCTTTGACCCTTCATAGAATTCTTGTAAAAGCGTTGATTATTATTTCACATATTTTCAACTGTAGTAGGCGGTTAGATTTAACAAAATACTGTAGATAGCTGTTACTGGAGGCTGGGCAATACTGTTCAAATGCTGTGCCCTTATCTTATATAAGGTGTCCAGAATTAATTTTTAAAGAAAGGCAATTTTAGACACA
The DNA here is from genome assembly GCA_036346205.1 of Vesta saturnalis. NCBI lineage: Eukaryota > Metazoa > Arthropoda > Insecta > Coleoptera > Lampyridae > Vesta > Vesta saturnalis. The sequence continues at coordinate 207,046 of JARFJB010002299.1, read as the reverse complement.
ATTTTCTCAATTTTTTCTGGATTTGATACAAAATATACACCACTTAAGTTGTTTTCGAAATATTCAACAAACATTATTAAAACGTTAAAGTAATGCACTATCTTCAAAATAAAGTAAATTTATTCACTCAGTAATAATACATTAAAATATGGGTAACACAAAAGTTTTAATAAATAACAAACACAATATCAAAAGGTAAAACCTTAATGCCCTAGGAAGTGTTCAAAATGTCTATTTTCTTGTAAACACATATGATTTCTTCTCAAGAAATTCTCTTTGACCCTTCATAGAATTCTTGTAAAAGCGTTGATTATTATTTCACATATTTTCAACTGTAGTAGGCGGTTGTGAAGAACCAACTCCTTTTACGTATCCCCATAAAAAGCAGTATAGTTTAGTTAGGTCTGGCGAACAAGCTGGCCATTTAATAGTGCCATTTCTACCTATCCATCTGTCTCCATAAGAATTATTTACGAAGCTTCCTACTGCACTTAACTCATGGACCGGTACACCATCATGTTGCAACCACACTCCCTGAAAAATATGTGTGGGATATTTCCCAATCAACCTGGTCCAATTACAAAACGTTTTTTTTTAAACCATCAACCATCATTTCTTTTTTTAATATTCGTCAAACACATCTTTCACTTATACTTGCTGATACACTTATGTCATTTTGGCAGCGGTCTGACTGCAACTGTTAAATGAACTATCAGTTGGTTTTCTTCATGGATTACAGTCTTTGTTTTAGCATGTTTTGAATATGCAAAGTTTGGCATTTGTATTCGTTGGCGTACTTACAATATATGGTCAAAGTATTTTTATCATCAAATTTTGTGTAACTCATTGTATATGATTTTTGCATCCAATTATTGGGAGACCTTTCAAAAACAAGTGTTGTTAGTATTTTTCCATTTAATGTTCTGTTTTCGAGTAAAATAGGAGAATCTTAAACTATGCAAATTACTATTCCGACACCAGCGCCGCATATTTTTTCAATTATTGCTTGCAAATTACAAACTATTTATTTACTTTTAACTAACAAATTTGCTTTCAATTCAAATTTTATGACAAGGAATCACACATTGTAATATGGCGGTACAATTTTCGAACACCGTGTATACAACTCCAAAACACAATTTCTCTAAGCCTCCCACAGCAATATCCACATGCTCACTTTTACTAAAATTCATTTTCAATAAATCACTTCAGAGCACAGATGTTATATTTCTAAAGGAATTAATATTAGCAAACTGGCACAACAAACGATATTTGACAATTTGAACATTTGCATATATCTACGTCAGGTTGATTAGGTCACCGTATCTTGTAGATAGTTGTTAATAAATTTTGTTGAATATTTCAACAACTTAAGTCCTTAACCTCTAAATAATCGACGTAAAATTTAGTTTTGCACCAAATCCTGAAAGAATATACAGGGTATTCTGTTTGAAAGAATTGAGAAAAAAGTGTCTGAAGTTGCTCACCTTTCCAACTAATTCTGGATACTCTGCATAGGATAAGGCCACAAAATTTCAACAAGAGTATTATCAAGTCTCCAGTAATAGGTACCTGCGGTATAATTTGTTAAACTTTGTGTATAATTTGTGTATGTGGTTTTTTAAGCCACTAATATTCTATACCACTGAACCATGGAATGGAAGTCTGCGGTGTGTGTGCATGTGTGTGTGCATGTGTGTGTGTCTGTGTGTGTGTGTGTGTGTGTGTGTGAATGCGTGCTGTTGCGGTTCTGCGTGTCGTGCGCGTGCGTGTGCGTGTATGTGGGTGATTGGTGCATGGGCGCGTGTGTGTGCTGTGTATGCGATGTGTCGTGTTGGCGCGTGTGTTCGTTGTGCAGCGTGCGTGTGTCTTTACGTGCGTGTGTTCGAGTGCGGTGCGGTTCGCGTGTGTATGCGTGCTTGCGTGCGTCCATGCGCCTGAGTCTGTGTCTGTGCTGTGTCTGTGCCTGTGCTGTATTCTGTCTGTTACTGAAATTGCTTTATGCATGTGTGATGTAATTCTGATTCTCTCGTGTCCGATTTTGTGGACCGTTTATGTTCTAGGTGACTTTTTCAAATGTTTGTTTGATAATGGGGTACAATCGAACACTGTATAAATCTTTACACCTGCGCATATTAATATATGCTGAATTACTATATATATTATTTTAATAAATATTAGTAAATGATATTATACTAAAGTGAAATAATTTGAAAATCTAAAAACATTTTTGACATTTAACTTTGTTATTATTAACAGTACATCTGATTAAATGGCGTATCATTGGAGAATTGTTAACAATCAAACTTTTGTTAAGTTTCCAAGTCAACTTATCCTAGCTTATTAAAAACTAAAATACGATTTTCAACTCAAATCCTTGAAAGTACAATAAAGTATATTCTAAAGAATAGAATTTAGCAACTTTACAACTAATACGATATTTGATAAGTTTTGAGCATTTCATTAGATTAACCAGTTATTAGGTACCTGTATAACTTGTGTATTAGTTTTAACACATATTTTTCTGATTTCAACAAATGGCTTTATAAGATTTATTCAAAACAGCCTTGCCTGTTTAAGAAAAGCGTGAATGAAAGGTACTTGACTATCTCAACGTACCTTTATGACATTCACTTTTCATGTGGAAAATTCATTTCAGTATTGATCGTGGATCGCCTCTTAAAAATACGTGTAGACGTCTTGCATGATAACTAACGACAGAAGCAAAATTTGAACGTCTGTTCTATCATGCTGCAGTAATATGCTTATCGTTAGTGACTGTCTTTGTGCAGATGTTATCATATGTCTGTGTTTGTGTTCGTAGGTGTTTATTTGTGTCCTCGTCGTCGTGTTGCGTCGTGACATGCTGCGTGCACGTGTTGCTTAGGTTCGTCTGTCGGTCGCTGCGATTGTGTTGTGATGCTGTTAGCTGCGTGTGCGTGGTCGTGCATTCACAGTGTCTCCAGTCGCTCGCGTGTGTCCGTTGCTATGAGCGGCATGTTTGTATGAGTGTCCGTGTCAATGTGGTGCTGCTGTGCGTTGTCATTCAGTGTCCCCGTGCGTGCTGTAATGCTACTTGCTTCAGATATAAGAATCGTGAATCGTGCGTACTGCACTGATGCTTTTGTATGTTCTTGCGGAGTCTGATATTTCCAGGGAGTATTGTTCTGTCCTGCTATCGTGCTCCTCGTGCGTATGTGAAATGGCTGTGCGCTATGTTGTGCTGTGTGTGTCGTCGTGATGTGCTGTGCTGTGTTTGTGTGTGTCTGAAGTTATTCGTAACGTTTGTGATAATTGTATCTAATATATAATATATATATATATATATATATATATATATATATATATATATATATCATATTTAGTATACTTCATAACGTACTTATTCATCAAAATACCTATTGAGACAGATAATTTCTAGAAGAAACTTTAATTAACCACAACATCGTCAAATTGAAAACCATGATGCATCAACCATTTACATATAAAGGCTAAAGAATCAAGAAAGTCAACTTGATATTTTATGAACTTTAGATAGACCATTGCTTTAAATTCTGAGATTTAAAACTAAATGTTGATTTCATTATGTTGAAAATACACAAAGTTACTGTAGTTTTTATGGAACAAGATAGTTTAACATTTTTAGCCTATTAAACATTGCATATTATTTACTGAATTAAAAAATTACTCTTTTGGAACTATACGTTCCTTGTATTTTACGTTTATTAAAAGCAACACGATTTCAAAGATATCTTGAACTCTCTGTAATCAATCCTGGTCAATTTAGTTTTATTTGAAATCCTATGATATACGTTCAACACTGTACAAAACTCAAAACGTCATTTGATTGAGTCTTGAAATTCCAAATGCTAATTTAAATGACTCAAGTGTATAACAAATTACCATAGAATAAGTAAAAATTTAAAATTGTCACTGTATTATGTATACGAGTGTCTGTTATTCTCTTTGTGGTATATATATATATATATATATAATATATATATATATATATATATATATATATATATATATATATATATATATATATATATATATATAAGGGTGTCCCAATAGTGCGTATTCGGTCGATAGCTCTTAGCCATTAAACTTAGAAGATAAGTTTAAATACGAAAGTTGTCTATTATATAAGCTGCATAATCTAAAAATAGTTTGGTTTCTACAGGGTGTAATATAAAAGCTGTACAATATAGAACTTTTGATTTTAAATAAAACACCCTATATATTATTTTATTTTTCGATTCTCCTTATAATCTTACATCTTTTTTATAAGAATTATGTACAAGCTAAATCTTACAGTTTTTGAGATAAATGCAAAGTTAACTAAACACTGACATTTTTATGTAGTAATTCAAATAGGCGTATCTCAGTTGTTTTTAAAGATAAAAAATAATGTTTGGTATAGAATTTATTCACATCTATTGTCAAAATTGATTTCAATATACATGGTGATCACAAAAATTAATTCAATAACATACATTTGAAAATGCTATATCTTCATTTTTAATGCCTTGCCTTTGTCTATTAATCGGCTTTCATTTTTAAATATGTTCTATACCCATCTCTAATAGTTTCGAGAGTATTTAAGTTTGTTCAATTTTTTCATTGATAACACTGATGAAGAGTAACATTAGTCGGTCAAAGCAAGCTGTGGATACATAAGAAACTAAAAATATTAACTGAAATACATAAATAGTAATTATAATAAATATTGTATGAAACCACCATTTTAAGAGATATTTGAGATGTTTTAAACGATTCATCGTAAAATTAAACAATTTAATCAAAAGAGCGCAAAACAAAAGATGAACGAAAACAAATGAAGAAATCAAACTTGTCAAACAGTGCTAATATTTGTGTAGTATTTTATACTTACTTCCTAAATTACAAAATGAATTTTTCGAAAGAAGAACTTGTTAATATGATTTACGTCCTTGGTGAAAGCGATAAAAATTGTCTTTTAGCTCATCGAATGTATAAGCAAAAATTTCCAAATGCACGACACCCGCAGGTTTGAGCATTTGCAAGATTGAAAGAGCGTTTCGAGCAAACAGGCAGTATTCATTACGAAGAGAATTTAGAACGAGAAAGAACCGCAATTAACGAAGGTAATGAACATTTAGTTCTTCAATCCTCACGTTTCTTGCGACAATTGCAATTAGAAGTGAGTTTAAAAATATCAGTTAATAGAATTATAAAAAATAAATATCATCCATACCATGTCCAACTTGCACAAGAATTACGACGAGGATGACTTCGTTAATAGATTAAACTTTTGCAATTAGGCCATAAATAAAAATTTAGAAAAACCCAACTATTTTAGCACGATCTTATTTACTGATGAAGCTACTTTCCACAAAAATGGATACGTTAATAGACATAATTTCCATTATTACGATACTGAGAATCCCAGATTTATAATTCCTGTTGGTCATCAACACCGCTGGTCACTTAATGTTTGGGGCGCAATTATTGGGGAAAGAATTATGGGACCATATTTTTTTCAAAACACGGTCAATGGAGATTCATTTTTAAACTTCTTGCGCAACGAATTTGAAACTTTTATTGAAGATTTAGCTTTACAAACCCTCAGAGAAATATGGCTGCAATTAGATGGCGGTCCTCCGCATTTTAGCAGAAACGTTAGAAATTATTTAAATATCCAGTTTCAAAACAAATGGATTGGAAGAGGAGGGCCGATCTCGTGGCCTGCAAGATCGCCTGACTGGACAAAGCTGGACTTTTTATTTGAGGTTGGATTAAAGAAAAAGTCTATCAAACTCCTCCAACGACTGTAGATGATATGAAGGCAAGAATTAGAGACGAAAAGTAAATTTGTCGTTTATTCAAAGACTTCATGTTTGCCAGCAACAAAATGGTGGTCCCATTGAACATTTATTATAATTTTAAGTGTTTGTATTTCAGTTAATATGTTTTTTAGTTTATTCATAGCGTGCTTTGACCGACTAATGTTACTCTTCTTCAGTGTTATCAACGAAACAAATTGAACAAACTTAAATATCTCCGAAACTATTAGAGATAGGTATAGAACATATTTAATAGAAATGAAAGCCGATTAATAGACGAAGACAAGGCATCAAAAAAATATAGGGTGTGTCATTTAAAAAAATGAAGATATAGCATTTTCAAATTTATGTTATTGAATTAATTTTTGTGATCACCATGTATATTGAAATCCAATTTTGACAATAGATTAAAGTAAGCTCATGTATGAATAAATTCTATACCAAAGATCATTTTTTTATCTTTAAAAATAACTGAGATACGCCTACTTGAATTACTACATAAAAATGTCAGTTTTTAGTTAACTTTGCAAATATCTGAAAAACTGAAAGATTTAGCTTGTAAGTAATTCTTATAAAAAAGATGTAAAATTATAAGGAGAATTGAAAAATAAAATAATATACATTTAAAAATCTAAAGTTCTATATTGTACCGCTTTTATATTACACCCTGTAGAAACCAAACTATTTTTAGATTATGCAGCTTATAAAAATAGCCAACTTTCGTATTTAAACTTATCTTCTAAGTTCAATGGAGCTATCGACCGAATACGCACTATTGGGACACTATATACAGGGTTTTCCACGTACGCGTTCGTTAGAAGATTATTTGGTTAGAAACAATATAGAAATCTGAATTTTTGGACGTAAGGGTTATTTAAGATTCTCTTTCATTCTAAAATATTTTCAAGGTCATGTTACTTCCGGTTATACCGGAAGTCGCCACTAACTTCCTTATTTTAAATGGAACACCCTGTATATTATTTTATTTTTGGATTCTTGACAAAATTTTAGGATAAGTCTTATAAGGGTTTCCTATACCTTTTTCAACTGTTTCTTACAATCTTGATTTTTCAAAATTTTGAAAGATGTAACCCTATTTTCAACACTGCTTGTCTTACTTATTTTGACTGATGGAAAGTGCTTCTGGAGTAGACAGAAGCATAAGAACTATACTTTTGAAATACTCATTGACAATTGATTTATTGCATACATGGTGTTCAAAATTTGATGAACTATTAAATGTTTTTCAAAAATAAAATGAACTTAATTCAAACTACACAAATTCTATTTTATTAAAACAATGAAGTAAAACAAGAAGATAACAAAATTGAGAGCATAATAACAAATGAAAAACATAAAACATTATTTGAACATAACTAGAAGAAAAGTGATAAAAAAGATAAAATGAATCATTACAAATGTTCCACATGACCGCCAATTTTATTTAAGCATTTTATAACTCGTATAACTCGTATTTTTATAAAAGCCGATAAAATTCCAAAACTGCAATCTAGTGAGCCTTGATTTTGACACGCATTAAAACATTGTTGTTGATTTAATGTCAAATCAGTACAATTTAAGTGATTTTGTAATTTTTAAGTATTTTTTAAATACTGTTTATAATGGAATGTATTCAAGAATAGTCTAACAATGATTTATTAAATTTGTTTTACACATGGTGAATGTGGACGAATTGTTAGGTGAACATGCAGGTTGTTTAACGAACGGTATCACACTACCATTAGTGACACCTGGAAAATTTGTAAAATTGAAGCTCGATTTATTGCAACTGGAAGTATAAGCAACTCGAACGCATTTAAAGCCAGTAATAGATAATGAAGTTAACGAGGTGAACGTGTTAGCTTATTTTCACGCTTATCCACGAACTTCAATTACAGCAACTGCACTGAATTTGGATATTTCACAAACATCAATCCACAAAATAATTAAGATAGTAAAAATGCATCCTTTTCGGTAATAACTGTGCAAGGATTACATCTTGGTGATCAGGCACGACGAGTTAACTTTGTGAATTTATTCTTGTACAAATGACCGAATATCCGAGATTTCTTCACAACATTATTTGGACCGATGAATTAAAAATTCAGTTCAGAAGGAATTTTCAATCGCCGAAATAATCACTAGTGGGCACAAGATAATCCTCATGTAACAAGAGAACGTAATCACCAGTTCCAATTTAGTTTTAACGTTTTTGTTTAGTTATGGATAATAGAGTGGCATATCAAGTGTACGATGAACATTTGAATGGCGAGATATCTTGAAATTCTCCGTGGATTTGTTATGGATTTTCTAAATACTCTGACTCATGTGACAGAAATAGTTGGTATCAGCTGGATTGCTTCCGCACATTCCACTATAGCTGTACACCAACAGTTGACATTGATGTTTGAAGATCGGTGGATTGGCCCATAGGACTTGAAACTGGCCACGAGATCAATTAGACGCCCTGGACTTTTACCTCTGGGGTCGTATAAAAGAATTAGTGTACTCTAGGCCAGTTCAAACTATAGAGGAATTGCTAAATCGTGTTCAAATGCATTCAATAGTATGTGTCCACACGAAATTGGCGATCTATTTCGCAAGGAGTATATGACAGATTATAAAAGTGTTCCATTTAAAATAAGGAAGTTAGTGACTTGTATAACCCTGTATATATATATATATATATATATATATATATAATATATATATATATATATATATATATATATATATATATATATATATATATATAGTCAAGTCAGTGTAACGTCCGGAGTCCGTAGAACACACAATGCACAGTATTACTTAAATCGTGGGCCACAGCACGCACAGGTACCTACTGTGGATCGAAACGACTTCTTCCACAGCAGTGGTTTGTTGGATTTTGTATCTATGTAATATGTGGGCCCCACTTTAAGAGGTGATAGGGGATAGGGCTTCTCAAAAAAGTTCATACAAACATATGTCCAAGACTATTTTGTTTCCGAGGTAAAGGGTATTGGAAAAGTTAGACAAATATTGATTCCTTTTGTATTTCAGACTATATGTTGGTTTTTTAGCAAGTAGGCTAAGAAAATAAAATTTTGGATTACTGTTTGAAATATCATCTATTGGCCTGCCATGGAACAAAAGAATGTAATCTTTAAAAAATAGTATTTAAACAATGACGGTTACGAAAATTGTCCAGAGGTAACTTTTGTATAACATTTTGAATAAAATTTAAGAAAAAAGAAAAGCTGTCTAAGTCCAATAATGGTGAGGCTCCATAATTTTGCCAACTATGGCAACTAAATAAGAAGGTATTATTAAGCAAATTAGGTTTAATTGCAATGCAGTCAGTAAGATAAAAAGAAAATAAAAATTTTAAACACTTTCACGCGGAAACGAAATTTTTCATTTTTTTAGATCACCTGATAAAGGATGTCCCACATATTATGAACGCTTTGCATTTGCTATGACTAATCTGAGCTGAATCCCCTATTCCGCACGGCGTAGGAAAACATTTTTCTCGTCGATACTTGGGGTGAGAGCGCCCTCAGTTGAATACCGCGCCTTAATAATGCATTACATTATATTTTGATAAAAACTGCGCAATGACTGACACACTTGAAAAAATTAAAATAATTTTGCACTCTCAATGACAAATTTTTAAATTAGTGAAATATCAATGTACTCTGTGTAACCCAATTTAAAGTTATATTGTCTACAATAATAATAACGTAAGTGATTACGAGCAAAATTACGTCATATTGTTACATAAAATGTAATTAATTTTATACCATGCAGTAAATAATTTAAAAATCAACCTACCTCAGCAAAATGCGATTGAACTTGCGGTGTTAGTAAATGACTCTTAATACTAAACATAATATCTTGAAAATCTGTAACTGAAATAAAACCACTTCCATTTGTATCTGCGCTTCTAAATCCTTCGATGGCATATTCTTCATGAAAATCGTGTAAAAACTGACTAAACTCGTTATAACTAATTACTCGTTCCTTGTTTCGCCCGAAATATAATTCTACAAAAGGAGATTTCATATTGAACGGTATTCTTCTGTTTAATTCTGTCTTAGCCATCACCTCCACAAATTCACCTGAAATTTAATATCATTAATAATTATTGAGTTGCTTTACAGTTAAATTTTCGTACCAAAACTAACCATTCCATTTCCATTTGTATCAAAAAGTTGAAATGCTGTTTTGTAGAGAGCATCAGGATAACACAATAATCCTTCAAACGCTTGAAACTCAGAGTATGATATGAGCCCATCTTTGTTGGTATCCACAATTGCAGCCAATACGCTGACTGATTCTGCATTATAATTACTAGTAGTATAAAGTCCAAGATATTTTCGAATGAAATCATCTGAAGTCATAAACTTTTCACCATTTTTTTCTACGGTTGCATATTTATCAAATACGTCATGCAGCTGGCCAGAATAAGCTCTTTTCAGATAACCACCTCCCTGTAAAAAATACGGTTTGATTACTAAATAACTTATTGGCGATATGTAAATGGTTTGAATAATCAGTATTAAGTTCGCAAGTTAGTAATTCAAAAGGAAATTTTTCTGACATATATTATTTTTCTATAATTGTGGTCCGAGTTGGTCTAAGCTAAGCTTAGACCGACCCAGATATACTTAAAGAATGCATAGGGGAATTTTAAACCACCTTTGATCGGTTACCTTAAATTTTTTCATGTCACGTGAGAGGAAAACAGGAACTAGGAAGATCATTCCAGAGTTTAGAAGCCGTATAGAAAAATGTGGACTGTGCCCGTTTATTACGGCAAGTTGAAATTTTTACTTCCTATTGATGATGTGAATGAGCCAACTGAGTATCCCTCGTAAAGGTGACCGGAGATGGTATTAAAAGAATGTAATTCAGTAGTACGATAACTATTGTAACACCGATATTACAAAGAAAGAATTAAAACGTTTCTTCTGTGGTCAAGGGACTGTATGCTAGAAGTTAATTACGGGTCATTTATAAGTCTAATCGCTTTTCTTTGAATACGGTCGACAATATCGAAAGCGTATTAGGGAATAACAACTCGGAGGTGTGAATTTATACTCTAGAGAAATTTAAGCTTTATATATCTGTATAGATCTATACAAAAAGCTTATTTTAAGAGAGCTTCTTTAATATCTGACAAAATATGGTTAACCCACGATAGATTCGAAGTAACACAAGAATAGAATCTGAAAACGTAAGATGTGAGCATTATATTTAAATACGTGATGAGTACTTCTCCATTCAAAGATACACTGTATGTCTCTGTTGATTGCAACAGCCATTTGAGCTTTGATATTTTCATTTGAGATCGGTGGATTTGTATTTATGAGTAGACTAAAATTAACTACAATGAAGAGTGCTATCGTCTGCAAATAAATGGATCGGGTTAGTTGTTGAAGAAATAATATCATTTTTTAAATTCTGTATCATAAAGTTTACATTATCGTTCTGTTTTGGAATGAAAACAGAACGATAATAATGCAGAACGTAAACTTCATTTTACAGTTTTTTGGGCGCATTTCGATTTACGGCATTCGCTACCCTGGATTTGGAGAAAGCCATAACCTCTAAAGATTGTGCGAAAAATTGTCAATTTCTAAATGTCACTTAACTATCAGTGTAGCCAACATACAAAGATTGAATCTGACAATAATGCTAGAGTAAAATCAACATCGGAAGACACCAGCGCAGAAACGCATTTTTAAACTAGATAAAGATGCAGTAATGATTGGAAAATGACAGATATTTGTAGCCTCTAAAACGTTACTTTCCAGCTGATCGTTTGCCAACTTTTGTTTATAACCTCTTTGTTTTTCCGGCGTATCAAATTTGTTTATTACTTATTCTACAAAACAGTTTTTTTTTAAACTATCCGCTGCCTGTATTGAATTTATTGAATTATTAATTTCATGTTATATTAATGTAATCAAATCTAGTTCTTTATGTAATGTGCGACGCAAGTACATCTCATAATGCTCAAGTACCTCAAGCAAGAAACGCCATGTGTTATCTGAAGATGCTCGCAAGATTGTGTGGAACAATTACAAATAGTTTAAAAGTATCAATTCAGGTGAAAAGCAGTTGGATAACAACGTTTTATTTTGTAATATTCGAAGGAATTTATCACCTCATTAAAGATGACGAAACAATTGATATTGAAGAAACATATTTAGAAGTTTACTTTTAAAAATGGGCTTCAGGTAAGTTTAATGATTCATTTTGAATAATATCTTATCTTGGGTTTTATGTAGGTGGAAAAAAAACATCTGATCATCGTAAGATTATAATAGAACGACATGAAATACGTTCTTTGCGTTGTGCGTATATACGTTCGATCACTAATTATCGGAAAGCAAGACACCAATTATATACACAGGTTAGTTTTGAAGATTATAAACTATACATTCTGCTGCATAATCTTATGTAAATTTTAGATGAAACATACATACATTCGTCTCATACGACACCATATTCGTGGACAGATTGGACAAACGCAGGTCTTAAATCTCCTATATGAAAAGGAAATCGCCTTATAATCGTACATGCTGGTATGTTTATTTAATTTTATAATGTAAATATGTTTCATATCATTATTTTAGATGGTAAATTCTTTATAAATAATGCTCTGCTAATATTTAAATCTGGAAAAAATCAGGAGGTTAATTGTTATTGGCAAATGTATTTTACAAAAACTAGATTTTGTAACTATGACAATAAAATATGATTTTACTTTATGATTATTTCAAAAATTTTACATCTAAAATTGTATTGTTTGACAACAAACGATAACATAACCTAAGCTTTATTTTTTCAAACGTATATTTTTTTGTTGAGCTTTACACTCTGACGTCACTTTTTTTGCGCAGCTTGGTGTCTTCCGATGTTGATTTAACTCTAGTAAATTGCAATTTCTAAATTTGTATTATAACAATCAGAACTAGAAAAAATTGTATAAAACAGAGGTTTCATAATGTGTATTGCCGTGCTCATTTAATACTCGACGCTTCACAGTCGTATAAACTTACTCGCTCGGTAATACTAACATTATAATACTTGTATTTTAATATACTATTATATACTGTAGAAAAGTGTAAGCGCAATCACTCATTCCTGGAGTCGCTCACGTTAATACCAACTTCTTTTAAACAGAAGCCATCAAATACAACATATTCGTCTTTTATCAAAAAGACTGAAAACCCAATTAATGAACGTATCAGATAACGAGGATACTTTGGTAACTAAACCAAACTTGGTAAAATGCTTTTCAAATATGTAAAGAGATTAGTTTCGGTGAACTTTTCATACAAAACTTTTCAAACTAAGTAAAAATTATAATATACCAATAAAATATTTTATTTAAAAGAAAAACTTTTTGGAAACATTTAAACAAAAAAATATACTTGCTATTGTCGATACTATGGTTAACCTTTTTTTTTTTTTGTTATTAGTGACAAAGTGGATCAAAATTGAAAGTTTGTAATTACATGTTAATGGAAAAAAAACTAATCTCTTAAAGTAAGTTGTATGAATCTTATAAAGTTGAAGTTATAAACCTAAGAACGCGAAAATATTTGACCAGAAAGAAGTTTAACAGTTTCTAAATCAAGCTCCCGACGAAATTTACTTGCTAATGAAGATGGTTGTTATGATAGGAGTCATGGGTGACTGTAAGTGTGACGAGTTAGTGAATCTTAAAAACACAGATATTGACGACTGACAGTAAAGAATCTATATTAGTTCTGAATATTGTTAAGACCAAAAATGATAAACCGCGTTCTTTTCTGTTCTTCTTTCCTGTTGACATGATCACTTCGGATGTTATTGAAACAACAAAGTGTTTGGTATTGGAAGATGCAAGATTAAAGAAGCGACAATTAGCGTTTTTATTAGGAGTTTCAGAAACCACAGTTTTTAGAATTTTACACAATTACCTTGGCATGACAACGGTCAGTGCGGGATAGGTTCCACGAATACTTACGCCTTTTCAAATGCTTGCTCGAATGGAGAAGTGGGAAGAATTTTTGGCACTTTGTGGGGACGAACCAGATTTAATTATCAATCGACTTGGATCCATCATTTTGATCCTGAGTCGAAACAAGAGTCGATGCAGTAGCATATTAGGGGTTCCAGTCCTCCCGAAAAGTTTAAAGTCGCTTCTGCAAAAATAATCAACTGTTTTATTGCCAAGGAATTTTAATGATTGATTATCTGATAAAGTGGTACAATCACAAGAGTATTATCAAGCAATGCATCGCCTCAGAGATGTTATTAAAGCGAAAAGACGCGGAAAACTAACGCGAAGTGTCCTGATGCTTCATGATAATGCACCAGCCCATAAGTCAAGACTTTCAAAAGCTGCCGTTGCTAAATGTTTTGTGGATACTTTCCTCTTCTTTTTTTCAAAGTGCCATACTCTATCGGACGTTGGTGATCATATTTGCCACAATTACTTTATTCGTGGCAGATCTAAATAAAGGGGTGGATGTTTTATTATACCATTGTCTTAAATTTTTAAGCCATCATGTTTTTCTTCTGCCTGGAGGTCTTCGTCCATGTATCCTCCCCTATATAATTACATGTAACATTGAAATATTTGCTTATTCATGTCTCATAATGTGTGCAAAGTACGTTAGTTTTCCAATTTTACCACTTTTGTAATTTTTTTTATTTATTTATTCCTTAGGAGTAACACATCCACATTCCTTCTTTTGTCGACCCAGCTGATTCTTAATATTCTAGTATATAACCACATTTCAAATTCTTCTAATCATCTCATAGATTCTTCCAATACAGTCTAAAATGCATTGAAAAAATGTAATATCTCAACAGTCTCATTCTCAATTCCAAATTTATATCGCTGCTGCATAAAAACAATTTCATTTTAATAAATGCGGCTCGAGCTAGTATTCAGCATTTTATTTCTAGCTGTGATCTACATTTTTATTAATGAAGCATCCAATATATTTAAATTTATAAACCCGTTGAATTCTTTTATTAGCTACACCCATTTCCAATATCATTAATGCTTTTCCAACTAATAATCATGTATTTTGTTTTTTCTGTGTTAATTTTTAGACCACATTCATTTCAATTCAATTTTATTCAATAGTGGTAAAGATCATTTAAATTGGTTGCCAAAACTGTAGTATCATCAACATACCATAGGTTGTAAATTGTTTCTCCATTTACAAAAATTCCTTCTTCCATTTCATAAAGAGCTTCATTAAAAGTAAAATTTTCAATAATACGTATATCCTTATCATCGGCCTGCGTTTTGTGTAATAAACTGAAAAGTTATAGTGGTACTTTTTCAAAATCGACGAAACAGACGAACACTTCTTTTAATCTCTGCATTTGTAGTGCGAAAAAGCATTATGGTTTAAATTTAAAAAAACTGAGTCTTTATACATTCTTTATTCTATATATTCTTTAATTATATATTCTTTCATGAATAACATAGAAACTCTTCTTAAATACTTGGCTCATGAGATTGATTTTGCGAAATTCACATTTTCTTGCATTTGGCTTTTTTGATAATGGACTTAATGTAGATGTTATACAGTCATTAGGTATTTCATCGGTGTTATACACTAAATTGAATAGTTTAGTTATGATAAAATACTTATCTTTTTTGGGATTTTTTAATGGTGTACTTTAAATTATACAATCTAAACGTTTCGAAACACTTACAGTTATCTTCGTCAGTAATAATGTTTGTTAAAAATTGTTAAAGATTAGTAAACAATTTTGTCAAATTTGAAAATTCAAACATAAACATAACTTATTAATATAACAGTTTGAGAAACGTATGCCAACTATAAAATTGTAGTAAAGAATAACTAGGTCATTAAAATTAAATATTTTAAACTGCCTCATAAGATGACAAACCAGAACACTCTCTACGACGAAAGCTAACAATGAAATTTGCCAGCCAAAAAACACATTTAACAAAATTTAATCGAGTTGATGTAAGTGTAAAGTTGTGAAAAACTTCAATTTTAAAATGATAGAAGCATTCACAAATCAAACATTACATCAAATAAAATAAAGTTAAATCTAACAAAGAGATATCTTTATCAATAATTGAAGGTTATTAACAATCAAAAGCACAATGCAGAACGTTCTTTGTAATTTTAATTTCAATTTAATTTCAATTACTTATGTTAAATTATAGTGCTGGAAATTTAACATATAATTGTAAAGCATTTGCTTCAAGGTCTAGGAAAAACACAAAAACCTAGACATACCAAAAGTTGAAAACAAATTAAAATCAAGGCGTATCATTATGCTCTTTTAATTATAAGATGCCAAAACCTATTTAAACGGAATTTTCTTCTTGTCTATTAAAATTATTCGGTGTTTATATATTTCAATAGCTTCACGTTGCAAACGAACATAATAATGGGTTTGTCTTGACAATATTTTCATATTGTCAAATGAATATCATGATTTAGATTATTCAGGGCATGGTCAGCACACAGACCTCTTGGTTGACAATCTACAAAATCTCATATGTTCTTTGCGTCTTGTATCAAAGCTACGTTTTTTATAAATTATCCAACCACCATCCACGTCAAAAATTAGTGTAATTAAATCTTTAGTAGATCGAGCAAAACAATTTGTGACCCTGAATTTTTGAATGATGAATATAAATATTTAGAAAATCCTTACAAGATAATGGATATTCACTTACAGATATTAATAATGTTATTACACCTTCTAGGCGTAACCTTAAAGAAAAACCAGTTCTTAATGTTGGTACTGCTTTTCTTCCTTTATAGCTAATGTTACAAATAGAATTGAAAAATCCTAATCAAATATGGCATTAGGACTATTTTAAACCTACAAGAAAAATTAAAGAACATTTAAGATCACCTAAAGATGTGTCAAACCCTTTATCATCTTCCGTGTATTTATCTTGTTCATGTGGAAAATATACATCGGACCACAAAACGTAGCTTTGATACAAGACGCAAAGAACATATGAGATTTTGTAGATTGGGTAAAGAGGTCTGCTGTGGCTGACCATGCCTGAATAATCTAAATCATGACATTCAATTTTTGAAAAAATTGTCAAGACAAACCATTATTATGTTCGTTTCAACAATATTAAAATATAAAAACCCAAAATTTTAATAACAAGAAGTTTTTAAAATTTGAAAAGGCGTAAGCATTCGTGGAACCCATCTCGCACTGACCTTTGTCATGCCAAGGTAATCGTGTAAAATTCTGAAAACTGTGGTTTCAGAAACTCCTCATAAAGACGCTAATTGTCGCTTCTTTAATCTTGCATCTTCCAATATCAAACACTTGGTTGTTTCAATAACATCCGAAGTGATCATGTCAACAGGTCGACCTGGACGGCGATCATCATCTAGTGATTCTCGGCCATGTTTAAACAATTTTGACTTTTCACAAATAGTCTACTTGGAAGGGCAATTATCCCGTATACAATCAACATTTCTTTACGAATAACTTTTGGAGATTTTCCTTGTTTTGTAAGAAACTTTTAACAGCTCGATACCCAAGTTGGTCCATTTTGAGACGTAGCAACAGAAATTGACTGATTATTAGAACTAATAACGCTGCAATTGTTTTGTAAATTGTCAAACACGTTACCATAGCATATGTGATTTAAAATCAATAAAATGAAAAATTATATTAACATTGTAAATTGTCTAGTCCGGGGATATAAAACGACCCTCGTATTATATAACGTTTCGTTAAATTTTACACTTTCTTCGATCTACAATAATAATGATAATAAATATCCAGATTAATTTTCGACACTTAAAATAGAAAGAAGAAAAACAAATCTTTGTGAGAAAACAAATAGTACATTACAGTACGAGTAAAGAAACTAAAAGTCTCATTCACGCGTGAGCCGAGATTACACAAATAACTAATTTGTCAACAAATTATAATTTTTTCGCAAGCCTTTTCTAGAGAAATGAAAACGGGTATTTGTACTCAATGACATTTTGGAAGAAGCTAATGCAGCTATAGTTAATCCATTCCTGTAAACGTCTAAAACAGGTATGTGAAGGTGTTGGAAAAATGTTGGTCGTAGATGGAGAACAGAAACAGAAATGTTGTGATTGAAGAAGAAATTGTGGCTTATTTCAAAGGATTAATAGAAAAATACGCTGCACCGTCCTTATAACCTACATTTTCGAAATAGACATAATTAAGTTTTGTAATTAATTTACTGGTTAAAAATAGTTCGAAAGGTTATAAACCTAAGAACGCGAAAATATTTGACCAGAAAGAAGTTTAACAATTTCTAAATCAAGCTCCCGACGAAATTTACTTGCTAATGAAGATGGTTGTTATGATGGGAGTCATGGGCGACTGTAAGTGTGACGAGTTAGTGAATCTTAAAACACTGATATTGACGACTGACAGAAAAGAATCTATATTAGTTCTGAATATTGTTAAGACCAAAATGATAAACCGCGTTCTTTTCTTGTGGCATGCTGGAGAAAATAACTTTAATTGTTCAGTGATACATCGAAAACGTGCAGCATTGGGCCTTAAATCTCTTGGCGTTGGGAGACCTTTTTTAAAGTAAATCAAGGATGTCAACCTATATACAGGACATTGCTTTCGGCGGATGTCGGCAACACTATTGGTGAATTCTTCTGCTGATATCCTGACCTTTAAAAGATAGGGAGTATGGCCGTGCTCATTCAATGCTGAGGATGCGAAAATATATATATATATATATATATATATATATATATATATATATATATATATATATATATATATATATATATATATATATATAATTAATTTATTAATTTTTTCCCAAATTTAAGTATGGATTTTACATCTAAAAATTACTCTAATCAATTCGGTTTCTGTTTGTAACGCACGCGTATTGTAGTTGTTTGTTCCTTGAATTGTTAAGAGCATATGTCTCGGTACTTTCTAATTACAACTAGTAAGGTCTGAGAAATAATTCCTTTTCTTTCTCTCTTATTTAAATATAAAATGAATGAAATAAAAATTTACTAGAATTGGGTCCGCCATAAATAAATATTAAGTGACCTTGAAATCTGAATTGGCAAAATAATGTTGAACTGTCACAAGCATTTCACGTATTTATATCCGTATATACGTTGATATAGTCTGAGAAATACCCCAAGTGGTTTTTGTACATTTTGTTATTTTACGGTCATCAAATAAGACAAAACGTACCATCCAAAATCATTGTTGGCCCTAGATTGCGGTTTCTAACCGGTCACAAAAAAGAATAATGGTCAAAAGAATTACCGACGAAGGAAAGACGTTCATACGGAAAGCTAACCTTTTTTTCGAAACTCACATAGATAGACCTTTTAGAAAGTTGGAGAACAAAAAAAATTACTTTCAGACTCCGAATTTAAAAGAACTCTCTCTCAAAAACTTATGGAAATAAAAACACCTCTTATTCTAAGCAGTTTACGACAAGTGGTACGTAAAATGAACATGTATCGGCAGAAATAATTCGTGAGAGGTTCCGAGAAGAAATGCCTCATGTACAATTTTGCAAAAGAACCATTATTAACTGGATACATAAAGTTGGTTTTGGGTTTTAAAAAAACCCACAATAGAAAATTTTTAATGGAGCTTCGTACAGTACGATCCAAAAGGTTAGAGTTTCTTAAAAATATTCCGAAGAAAAAAAAATTGATACATATACCAAAGGTTTTGGACGAGACGTGGAAAATGTCAAATGAGAAAATCATGGCAAGATAATACTGCATTAACTCAGTGCAAGAAAACAGGCGAAGGTTCAAGATATATCATCGGGCATGCAGGAGGAGAGGAAGGTTTTGTTGACGGTGCAGGGCTAGTTTTAAAAAATAATCGAAAGACCGGCGGCTACCATGATAACTACAAAAACTCTGAAAAATGATTCAAAATCAAACTTGTACCGAACCCCCAGTTTAATTATCTTGGATATTGCCAATTACCATTCACGATTGGTTGAACCAATTCCATATTCCAATTGGTCTAAAACAAAATTACTAGAGTGGGCCGAGTCTAAAAAGATTAATATTCGAGGAGAACTTATGAAGTACCAAATATGGGAAATTAGAAGAACCAACTTGCCAAATAGAGTATTATTTGGACTGTTATGCAAAAACAATGGGTCACAAAGTTTTACGTTTACCGACATATCATTGTCAGTACAGCGGCGTTGAAATGGTTTTGTTACAATCTACGATCAAAAAATTATTAAAACTGATGGATCTCCAAATAATGTAATTTGGACTTAGAATGAGACACTTCAAAAATCCATTGGCAAAATTACATGGAACATTGCGACAAACTAATTTTGAAAGACTGGAAAATCGAAAAAATTATAGATGTTTCCGATTGTATATAATAGATATTTATATTAAGGGCATAATCAGAACATTATGGCTCGAGGGAATGTTAAAGCCCGACGCGAAGCGGAGGGCTTTATATTCCTGAGAGCCATAATCTACAATTATGCCCGTGGTACATACTAATGTTTTATTTTATTTTGCACCATGAAATTAGAACAAAATTTTAAAAAGATTCAGTATTTTCGGCAAGTTTTAAATGCAAATGCAGTGAAATAAAGTCGACAGTAGGCTAATTTGTTGTTACTAAGATACTGTCATATTGCTAAATTGTTGCTAAGGTACTGTTTGTTTGTAAATAATTTGCATTCTAAAATGGAAGATGAAAACGCAAAGACTAATTTGTTGTTACTAAGATACTGTGATATTGTTATTAATATTATTATTGTTAAATTAATAAAGGTTGTATAGTAAGGTTGTTGTTTCAATAATTCTTTCAACTTACGTGAAATATGTCATGGGTCAGCTGTCAATCATGCTGCTTAGCAACAATGACATTTCCGTTCTATAAATACCACATTACGCCCGCATTTGAGGCGTATAAAGAACATTATAGTGGCAAAATAAAATAAAAAATTAAATACAAGCAATACGTCAAGTTAGAGTCAAAAATTAATAAAATGCTGGTTGTAAGAGAGTAGCTTCTGCGCGATTAAAACATGACCAAATTCTATGTCCAGTTATACATAAAATAGGAACAATTTGTGACGAAATTCCACCATGGTTCATATTGTCCGATTGTTCTACCCTTCAAAGTCAGAAAATGACAACCATTAACAGTTCAAAACCGAAATATGAACAACACATGTCCATTCTCTTACTAGATTTACAGTATGATCAAATAAAAGGACTAGCCGTATTTACTCGACTATAGCTACTATTCAGAAAATATAATATTTGAAAGTTTTTAATAAGTACACTACAGAATTAACGTAAAATTGGACATATAAAAACAAACATTTTAATAATTTTTCCCACGTACTTTTTGTGTGTAAATCACATCTCACGATTTTCAAATAGGGGTTAAGTATTTAACATTTAACTTGCAAATTTGATAGATTAAAAACTCTTATAAACTGTCACTTTGATACATCACGATCACGTACGCAACCCACGTGTGTTGCTTCTGCTTGGCGATGTCCAACGCTGCCTCAATTTTTCATGTTCTGGGCCCAGTATCTTTTGATCAGGTGTTTCATTATCTTATCGTTCGTTAACCTTTTCTGCAAGTTCCTTGCATCCACTCGAAAATATTGAACTTTAAATTCTAGCCTGTATTTTATGAATAGTGCCAGCTGTTTTTTATGGCCGGTATTCAAAGTTTGATGTGTTCTTTCTATCTTTGATGCAGCATAAGCGACCGTTTATTGTTGATATTCTTTTTGCCCCTAATTTATTATTACTAAAAAAATACTAGCAGATCTTAGTTCCAAAGACCTTTTAAAGGGTTTGACAATTACTCAGTTACAAAATTACCTTACCTGGCATTTATGAATACACAGTCAATCTTGTTTCTTTTCTGCTTCCTTTATAAATGTTTTTTTATTTCGGAAAGTTCTTTGCCACGTATCAAAAACATTAAGTAAATGTTTAAATATATAAATGTTTGTACATCACCCGAAGGTATGAACTTCTAGTAATACCCGAGCCACCTAGATATAAGCAAAATTGTATGCTACTACAATTAATAACAATCTGATACTTTCTTATGCCTGTGCAATATTGCATTAACAAAAAATATTAATAGTAGGCTTATGTTTGCGTTTTCAATTTTTCCAATTTCACAATATTTTTTCAACATCTTGAACAATTCTGAAAGATAGTATTGCAACTGACGAAGATAACTGTAAGTGTTATCGAAACGTTTAGATTATATAACTTAAATACAAAAATATACCATAAGAAACCCAAAAAAGATAAGTACTTTGACACGGTATAACTTTTGCTTACGAAACTGTAAAACAGTGTGTACAATGCGAGAAAAGACGAAAAGACAACTAGTCATAAATAAAGACCAAACTGGATGAAGCCTTCAATTTTCCAAAACTTCGATGGTAACGGATTTGATAATATCCTCATAACAGATTAAGTTCGTATCCGTAATACTTACGAATACTACACAGAGATAGATCTACAGTACAGAAATCAAAGTTTTGCTATGAAAATAATGGACTGGGACGGAATTTCGCAACGTAGTGCTACCAGACCCAGTGTATAGTTGATATATAGTGATATCAACTGCCAGTATGTTCTATTCAGATGGTGGACGCTTACCGAAAGATAACGCAAAATGCCATACTTCCCCGTATCCGAAAAATTGATTGCATAAAATAGTATTGATGCTAATTTATGACCAACAGCTTCTCCAGACTTAAATCCAATTGGGAATATATAGGAGCTAATGAAAATAGGAGGGAAAAGCAAGGCACCTCGATCGAATTGGTAACTGCTATTGACAACTTCTAACACACTCGTGCATCAACATTCATTATGGGTATTTTCTATAGATCAGAAACATTCGTAGGGCTGAATGGTAGGTGAATTAGAAGTAAAAGATCAAACTTTTTTCTGTGTTATGAAAATGTAAACTTTCACCATTATCATACCTAATAAAATACTTATCTTTTTTGAGTTTTTTTAATGGTGTATTTTAAATTATATAATCTAAACGTTTCGATAACACTTACAGTTATCTTCGTCAGTAGTAATATTTATTAATAACTGTTAAAGATGTTGTAAACAATTTTGTCAAAGTTGAAAAATTAAAACATAAACATCAGCCTGCTTTTAATATAGGTAACAATTTGAGAAACGTATAAAGCCAACTTTCTCAAACTGTTATATTAATAGCAGGCTGATGTTTATGTTTTAATTAATACACTCCTCGCCCCTCAGCAACCGAAATTTGATAAGGAATCGTTAAACGTGCAGTGGAGATAATATACGATGCTGCATACGTTATGTTTCTTATACTTAACGGTATTCCACGTTTCGTTGCAATATAAAATAAATGGCGCAGTCTGTTTAAACTCATAATTCTTAAAATACACATTCGAACCTGGCTTTGGCATCTCTATCCTACATTTATTAACTAACTTACAATCTAACTCGTGATTACTTAGCTTAATTTGAGAACTAGAATAGTGGAGGCATCTATCGTATAGAAATAATTTATTATGATTCTATGTTAACTGTGAACGCACTAATCCCGATAAATTTTTGATCTAGCAGAAATGAAATTTAACGACTTCATCATCTTCTTTAGTTGTTCCAAGTCTGGAAACGTCATCATCTATTTCGCGTTCAATTTCATAATTCTAATTAAATAATTAAATACTGTAACTAGTATTCTAATTGTAAATTGATGTTTATTATCAAATGCAGTAATTACTTTATTACAATATTAATAAATTAGAAAAAAGATTTGCGTGTAAAGTATAACTGGAGCAGGATGTTATTAAATGATAAAATTTGCTTCTTCAATTAAAGCATATGATGATGATTTCTAGATTTAACTGAATGTTGTAATTAGTTTTAATATATTTGTCAGTAAATGCACCGCTTCTTGTATTAATTATTTTAGAACTTATTTGAAAATGCAAATCCTATTTTTATTACTTCAAATTTAATTGTAATTATTACATATGGTGTTATGCGCGCGAAATGATTCCATCTCTACTTATCGAATACCTTCTCTTTCTAATACCGCCTCTCCTTTCAACCTGAAAAGCTACTCATTCGTCAGCTTAAGTATTTATGTAAACACTCAGGATGTTATTTCTAGATAAACTTTAGATCGAAATTTTTCAATGTAAATTGAATGTTTACTTAATCTTTTAGTATTAACTACTTTAGAATATAATGCAACTACATACAGCATCATATGATAATGATTGTTGTAATTAGCTTCCTAACAAATGGATATAGTTTTAGTCATAACATCAAAGTATTTTTATAATATATTACCTTATTAGTATCACATATTTATCAACAACATTATTTTCCATTTATTACTAAATGCTTTAATTAAACATTATTATTTTTAGCTATTTTATTACTTTAAAAACAATAATAAAACCTGTATTTTAATTGTAGAAATGTAATTACATCTTATAGCAATTATTTTTAGATCGCGCGCCGGATGTTGATTACTCCAACCAAATGAAAAACTACGCATTCATTCGCCGACGTCAGCTTAAATATTTACGCTTATATCACACTATTTACATTTCATATCTAAAACCCTGTTAACTCAGTTAGTTATATGGATACGCATAGATTCATAACTTGACTTACTCGAGTTCGAACCCCGGTGCAAACAATTTTTTCAGGCTTTATACTTCAACCGGAAGTTCCTCTTCAACAGCGACAAACAAGATGTCGACAGGGCCCCGCAGATTGCGACATCTCAACAACGCGGCGCCGGAAACCAACACACCAGAAGCCACTGAATACCTCTAAAGAAACCCTCAGAAGCCGCCGAAGAACCTACCGGAAGCCGCTGAAGACGTCCAAGACGAAGACTTCAGAGGCTGCTGAACAATTCCAACATGGCGGCGCCGGAAACCAACACACCAGAAGCCGCTGAAGACCTCTAAAGAAGCTCTCAGAAGCCGGCGAAGAACCTACCGGAAGCTGCTGAACAATTCCAGCCACGTCTCTCATTGGACAGCTACTGGACCAACCTTCTTCCTGAACTCAACAGGGAGCGGGGCCCATCCTCGCATCCCATTGGCTTGACGTCATTGCTCCTTCCGGTAGGAGGAGCCACGCCTTCTTCTCCCATTAGTCCTCCAACCACAAACTCCCGGTGGGGGCGGGGCTTAAGTGCTCGCTCACGTCGATGATTGGTGTGACGTCACTTCCTGAGCTAGGATGAAAATAGCCTTACTATTATTATCCTATGAGCTTGAGTGTTCAAGGTAAGCGGTATATTTCACGTTATTGTTACTAGTGCGTGGGCCATAAGTCACCTTTCCATTGAAAAATTCAATAACTTATTTATTTTTGATTGTTTTGTTTTGTGATGGACAGAAATAGGTAAGTGACAGTTGAGAAATCTATAATGGCGAAATTCACAACCGAACATGCGCCCATGCGGCCAACGATTTACCGCGGTGCCATAACTGACTCGGCAAGATGTGGAAGACCACGTTCAGTTTGTTTAGAAGCAAATAGTTCGGGAAAATGTCCAGAAAGAACCAATAACGTTCACCCGAAGACGTTCTAACCAGCTGAGATAGACGCGGGCGTCACTGAGACACCTTTTGAAAAGGTTAGAGATGTTTCCATATAAGGTGCAATTAGTGCTACAATTAAAACCAAAGGATTATCCGCTGCGTCTAATCTTTGTAGTCCGCTTTCAAGCGTTAACCAGACGAGACAACGAATTCATCACTTGATTACGAGCGACGAAACACATTTCCGCCTTAACGGCTTGATAAGCAAAATTTCAGGTTTTGGGCTACCGATAATCACAAGATTATGTCTACGCATCAGTTGCACCCGATTAAGTGCACAGTCTTATCGTCATTGAAGCATTCACCTTAACAAAATGACAACATAATGCAGCACTTACGCAGATTAAAGCAAATCAGAAATTTGCTAGCAACCGGTCTGGTACACTCGTGTAATAAATAATTTATAACTGAAACAGTGACGTCTTTTGAGAAAACAGGTAACATTAATGGGCATATGCTTCCATAAACAATATAAAAATGAATTTAACGTGACTTATGGCCCACTCTGTATAATATTTACGTATGCAAGTCCATCAATTACATGAATGAATAGAATTATCTAACAACAATTAGTTCTCCGGATTTCTGTTCTTTCTAGTATTTTCAAAACTAGTGACCATTTTTTAAAAATCGCTGTCAAAAACCAGATTGGCACGCAAGCAAAATGTTATCCTTAACATATTAAGAATCGATAACATACATTGAGTACTAGATAAAAAAAGTTTAAAGAGGTGCAATTGTTTAGAAACTACAAAATTCAAATAGATAAGTAACTAGCCAAGACCCGCAAAACATTTATGGGATAATTAACTAAATATAAGATAATAACAATCTGTTTATATGAAGCTTAGTAAACAGCGAGGGATGTGCGCATGCATTTGTTATAGTAATTAACGTATCTAGAGTGGTAATCACTCGAGATGTGTTGATTAGTTTATCGTACATTGAAGCATTCATTTACAAAAACAAATAATAATTACGTATATTAATTTATAATCAATCAACTTCTAGAGGTTGCTCTGAACACTGTGTATTCAATACCCATGTTAATAAATAAACATGATCATTTGAAAGGCGAAATGGATAATGTTCAATTATTTGTTTATGCGCCCAGTGCATGTGTGTTAAAGGTGTATAAGCATTTTAAAACATCCACGAAGCGATGTAAACATTATTAATATGGCTTATACAGCCACGAATGGTATTTATCGAACATGTTAAGCTTACATAAGATGCTCATTATATATCTTGACATAATTTAAAAGGACAATAAGCGTTATATTTATCGAAAATGTTAACTTAATCTATAGGTGCTTTCATACATTTATGTTCAGCATAATTAAAAAAACATAAAATAAATGCGTAATACTAATATTTATGAACCCATCATTTTGTTAACTCTGTCTATTCATCACCATTTCATGTTCATGGAGTTTAATATTCAAAAATTAAAAGATCATTAAAGCAACATGTAGAGCATATTGTTTATGAACCAGTGCAGAAAGCGCTTAATTATGCAAAGATTTAAGGCTTTTCGACATTTATGTTATGAACGCATTGCATTATATAAAGTTATCCTGATACCTTGTCTGATGCTGGACAACATTAACACACGTTCTTACGGGATGTGATTGTTTTCTGACAATTTTATCGAAAATCGTAGGCGGTGAAAATGTTTCTGTGATAATACTTGTAGATGAGGATTGCATTGATACATAATATTGAAAAGTTCGTGCGATTTTTAGTTTAGTTATCATCAAACTCGTCAAATTAAAGAATTACATTCAAGGTAAGGCTCTTTTGGCTACGATATGTTAAAAAGAGCGCGTACATTATTTACCAAACTTCACGTGGGTTTTACCTTATTAAAGTAAGTAACAAAATACTTATAAATGTCGTAAAGGCACGAATACGTGTTCATAAAATCTAACTGAACTATATTATACACTAATAATGTTCACTAATTAACTATGAAATATCTTAACAGTACATATTATCACTGCATTCAGTCAATTATCACGATTTCTTCTGGAGAAAACACTTAAAAATTACAACAAAGCACGTAGGTTCCTATTGAACACTAACACAAGTTGTCCAAGATCAGCTCTTAGAGGCGCAACTTGTGACGTCAATGTGACGTACTTGAAAATGTCCAATAGCATTAAATGCACAATGTACCGAATTACTGGGATTCGCACATTTAGGTCTTAAAAAGTATTTTTAATATCCCATACCATTGTCTTTCAGTTATTACGTACGAAATGTTCTTTACAAGCATCAATCCACACAGGCATTCGTGTTATTTTCTAAACACTACTTTTTGGACTTAATTCTATGACAAAAATTAGCATACAATAACAGAAAGCATAAAATTAAACAGTAAATGAATTTCAGTTGATAGGTTGATGTACTCGTAGGTACCTATCCGCAGCATTTATACTACATGACAAAAAATAGCACAAAGCATTGTGCGAATCACTTGAGTATTATACTATTTGTTCAGGTAATTTCACGGACCTGTTTCAATACATCAAATAATTTATATGAGATGACACTTACGTGCTAGTGCGTGGCGAGAACAACAATTTATGAGTTCCAAACCTTACATTATGTCGGAGACTGCAAGCGCTGTTTAGGGAGTAAGAGTGTCGTGTAGAGAAGAAGTTGCAGAAAAAAAATGTTCAAGTAGTAAGATCAGATATGTATTTCAGCTTTTATTCAAAATAATTGAAAATAGCTACAGTCTAATCCCAACAAAAAATATGGTAAACCTGACTTTACAATCAACACACAATGTTTTCGTTTTCGTTTTAGTTAAACTATTAAATGTGCGTATGTCAAGGTTGAGACGAATATTGGTAGAAAATTGATGATGAGCTAAATGTAAGTATCTTTAATTTTATAATCCCTATTCTATTTATAAGAACAATAAGAAGAATTACAAGCCATTACAGATTCAGATATAGACGCCGTTCTATAAATCGACTTGTTAATTGACAAAGTTTGCCAAGTAGAGCAAAACCAACCATTCATAAAAACGTAGGCGATTCGTACGATGCATAATTATTGATATAAATCTGTATCAATCCAATCACCTATTCGTTCAGATTTCATTCTATTGTGGGATCGCTTTCTTTTATAAACAAATGCGGATGCATTATATATAAATTATAAATTATAATTGCGACAAATCTTATGTAAACTTACCTTTGATATCGATTCATTAACAATGGACTCGTATATTACAGAAAGTTGTGCGGAGAGAATGGGTAGACAGCACAACTGTTTATTTGTTAAGGACAAATCAACAAAGTCTGCAGCAATACTTGTGTCATAAGACTCATAAGGACAGATGCCATTATGTAGTTTAGGATACAAGCCTGCCCCAGCCCCCGCTATGGGACTGCAAAGCCAATGGACCAGTAATTAGCCCATGCCTATTATTGCTTTACCTAAACATTTTGGTCAAGATCACCCCTTAAATGGTTCGCTCGCAATAAGACCTTTGGTCTCGTACTAGGTCGACACCTGGGGCTATCCAAAAGACAGCGCCCTTCAACGGTGCGCGGTCACTAACCGCCACCGTGTCATGAGCCCATGCTAATTAACTATTAAGCATTAACTGATACAATAAGGGCTCAGGAACATATCCGGATATTTGCCAGGGGTTTTACAAAATTACAACAACTCCTAACAAATACGACAATAAATAGGTAGTTAGTAAATAATGTAAAACATATTCCCTTCAGTAAACATTCTCAACCACAATGTAAGCACTCGAGACCACCCTTGTGCAACGTCTACCGCACTACTGATGTTATTATAGACCGCCCTCAATATAATCCTCGCTTTTCTTTTGAATTATGACGAGTCGGCTAGATATTAAGCTTTTGTTAAGTAAGGGTGTCAATCATAATGATCTTTTTATACTTAGCATTCACAATTTAAAATACTGGTCTTAGATTCGGCCAACCTGACCACAACTCGACTCAAGTTGACAAGATAATAGAATGGTAACAGATACAGTAAAATAATAAATACATAAAAAGGTTTGAATTTATTTATGTATATTGTTTTTCTAACATAATTGTAACATAAGCATACACAATTTAAGAGGAAGATGTGCTTTTAAACAAACGGTGTCAAGATAACGATAAGCAAATTGCCACGTGTCTAACCATCATATGACATAAAAAAAAGGAACGGGCTCGACTAAGCTCAGGCGTACGGTCGGAAGACCGCAGAACACTCGGATGCGTGGTTGTTTTGGAGGTATAGCTTCAAGTGATAGTAATGTGGTTAGATAGGAACCGGATATGAGTAGGCGCCACAGGCTTTAAAAAGGAAATACTCAACAAGTGTTTAAAAAGGGGAGTAAACCCCGTAAAGCCTAAAACAGGATTTATCAAAAAAAAAAGAAATGAAAAATGAAGGAAGAAGTAGGAATGAGTTAACAATTCCCCCGATAAAGTAATTTTTATTGTCGATATCCTGACAAAAGAATAAAAAAATAAATAAATTAACTTTCCACCAAAGCCCAGGATGGCAAGCAGTGAGCCTCAGCTTGTGACCACGGCAATTATAATTTAAATTTCAATTAGAAAAAAAGAGTAAAACTATTATATGCCCTCTTTCAGCCGGTGTAAGATCTATTCGTATTCGGAATTGGCTAATTTAACATATAATCCCATTGGGATGTTTAGTAAGATAAAAAAAATTAAAAAAAAATTAATTAATGAACTTGCTTGCCTTACGCTTCACACAGTATACAGTAAATTGGAAAGCTTGTTCGGTCCACAGTAAATAACTACCATAACAAACAAAGTAATCAAGAAATTTATAGGAAATAAACTGGCCCGAACAACCTTGTCCACAAGAAAAAGTAATGTACATAACACATAAAAATTACGAGACAAAATTACAAAATTCATATGAAATTAAATGTTTAACATTTGCAGTAGTTCACGTAATACAGATAATCGTTACACCCGATATATTGCAATCAAAAGAGGAGTTAAATCGTTGGGTGAATGTAGCCACAGAAGCTAGAATTAATTAAGTCAAAAATGGAAGCTAATTTGTTTGGGTGCGGTCTATCAAGTCACTTTTAATGATTTAATCGAAGTTTTACTAGTGATTGAGTGCCAAAAATATTCAAAACTGAATTAGTAGTAATATGTACCGTTTTAGAAAAAAAGGATTTTGTGAAAGTGAACTGCTGGAGCACCTTAAATATATAAATTTAATTAAGAGGTAACAATTGTCAATCATTTGATTACAAAATTAATATTGTCCATTTATTTTCGTTGTAGAAATTCACTAAGAACCTCCTAGGTGTATTTGAAATTTGTAAACACAATCGTGTAACCAGGTGATAAGAAAAAAAAAATCTGACCTTTATTGTTGAAACGACTAATTATTTGACCTTGCAAATTTCGGGTACTATTCCAATAATCTAACAGCCTTCACGTATATGGTCATAGATGTCAGCAAGACTCTTATGCCTTCCAGCGATAATCAGGTACTTTGGATGTAACGTAACAGTAAAATGTGAGCAGAAAATTTAAGAAGGAATGCCGTTAGAAATGTAGGTAGTACAGAGATGCTCTTACGTAGGTAGTACAGAGATGCTCTTACATAGGTAGTACAGAGATGCTCTTACATAGGTAGTACAGAGATGCTCTTACTAGGTAGTACAGAGATGCTCTTACGTAGGTAGTACAGATGCTCTTACATAGGTAGTACAGAGATGCTCTTACTAGGTAGTACAGAGATGCTCTTACATAGGTAGTACAGAGATGCTCTTACAGGTGACAAACGAGCAGGTAGTGAACATTCAACGTAATTTCGATTTAAGTGTCTATATATGTAAAGAATTAGTATTGTATGCTTTTATATTCGAAAACCGAAGATGTGGACGAATGAATAATTTCAATTATATCCGCCTTTTAAAAGCGTTAGTTTTTGGGCCGTTTGTTGCACTGCAATCCGCTCTTCGGCAGGACATCGCAGTTTCTTGATGTCCTCGCACACTCCTGCTGCTGGCAAAATTAATTTTATAATGCCCGTCGTGTTAGGGCGGTAACCCATTAATAGTTCACTGGGAGTCGTATTTGTAGTTGTTGTTGTTGGTAGTATTAAGAGCTAACTGTACCTTACCGATCACCTTATCCCACTTATCATCGACGTCACTAATCGATGCAAATGCGCGCGTAATCTCGCGGTGAATGCGTTCTACTTGGCCACATATTTCCGAATCCCCGGAAACCAGCACTTATTACTTAACTTTTGTAGCGTTTTTAGAGCACCGTAATGTCCGTTTTTACCGTGCACTTCACGGACTACTTCGCGACGCAAACCACTAGGTACGACCCACTGGATCCCCTTTGTGGTAATGCGGTGTACTCTGTTATTTCTTAGAGCGTAATGTTTATAAATGTCTTTCTCGTATGCACTATTTGGGGGCCTGGTCAACATACCTCTAATTCTAGAGATTTTATGATCGGACATTTGCACCAAAAAAATCCAGTCCGCTATATCAAACCGCAATATCATCGGCGGCGCTATGTCTGCCACGGGCCCTCTACTTAGAAGGTCGACGTGGCGCGTTCTTAGACCAAGTCTATGTTCCACCGTAAAATTATATTCCTGCAGTTGTAGCCACCATCTCCCTATCCGCGGAATCAAATCACGCTTCGCACTAGCAGTTCTTAACGCGTTACAATCGGTCACCACTTTAAAACTGATACCTAACAGGTAAACATGAACCTTGGCAATGCTTTCGACGATTGATAGCGTCTCAAGCTCGCTGCTGTGCAATTTTTTTTCACAGGCTGATGTCTGCCGACTGTAGTATGCCACTGGGTGTAGTTTTTTATTGATCCGAAGAATTCCAGCGACTACATCTTGGCAGGCATCGCAGTGTAATTCCGTTTCTGAATTCGGGTTGTATAATGCTAACGCTGGTCGCTGTGTAAACTCTATGGTTTCGCTATCAGCGCAAAGTTATTCACAAACTGTCGAAAGTATCTCGTAAGACTGAGAAACTGACGAACTTGACGCACTGTCTGGCTCCGGAAACTCACGCACAGCTTTTATTTTTAACCACCCAGGCCTTACTGTACCAGATTCGATTTCGAACCCTAGGTGTTCGATTTTTGTTATCAAGAACGAGCACTTATTTAAATTCAATGTAAGCCTGAAGATGTCCAGCACAGTTTGCACACAGTTAGGCCCTCTTCGACTGTGACGGATGGTAGTAAAACGTCGTCTAGGTATATTAGACCTAGGTGTTTATATTTCGCCAATAATTTATTCATCATGCGGGAAAAGACTGCTGGTGCATTTGATAAACCGAATGGTACTCGATTGTAGCAATATTGGGCGTCCGGCCTTACAAATGCGGTGTACTGTTTCGATCCTTCTTCTAGCGGTATTTAATGATAACCTGACATTAAATCGAGAGACGTAAACCCATTCTTTGCTTGTAATAAATCGAGTTGATCGTCTATACGGGGCATGGGATGTCGGTCCTTAATGGTAACACTGTTCAATTTCCTATAATCTAAACACATGTGATCTTCACCATCCTTTTTTTTTTAACAAGTATGGGTGACGCATAAGGTGACTCGCATTCTTTGATAATTCCGCTGCCTAAAAGGTCGTTGATCATTTCTCGCACTTTCACTTTCTCACATTCTGCTAGTCGATAAGGGCGATACATAAACGGTTCATCGTTAGTTAAACGAATTCTCATTTCGAACGATGCAGCTTTGCCAAGAAATTCTCAGAGAATCAATCACGGTAGTTGTTAAGAAGGGTTAATAACTGGCATCTTATGTGTGGCATCACGGGACCAACATTTAAGGGGGACAACAGCGCTCGTTGAACTCTGTTAACAGCTTGTTGAACGAGGCCACTGTACGAACAGCGATTACACGGACTAGCGCGGGCGAGCACGGTAGATTTGTTAATGGGAACGTCTCTATCTGATATGTTTATCACGAGTACAAAAATCGTTTTATCAACTTCAACACTTACTATTAGTCGTGGAATAAAATGTTCCCGGTCGCATAAATTTCGCGTACTAGCGTCTATAAACAAATCGCCTAAGTAAGGCATCTGTTTTAACTGGTATATTCGCACTATGCAGAGGTGGTATTATAACGTCTTTCACAGGGTACAATTGAATTTTATCGCTACGAATTATTTCCGACCTATATAATTTTTGGAAAAATGTCAAAGCTTTAACGTCTTTTATTACGGATAGAGTGATGTTCGGTAAACGGATGGCCAATAAGAATATCTACATCTTGCGACCAATCAGGCACGATGTGAGCTGTCACACTTTGTAGCACTTCATCAACGTTTAATACTACTATCACTTCACCTAAAGTTTGCACAACTTTGTTTCCAAACCCTTTAATAGGTAACGCGGAGTGCGGTCGTGGAGTTAGCTTAAGCATATTGGCAGCCCGTTGCATCAGCGTCACACACGTATTACCAAAGTCAATATAACCGATCAAACTTACACCATGACGTTCTTATAACATTTGCTATTGGGTTATTAGGAACGGATAGTCATGATGTCTTATGCACCCTTTGTGGTAGAACTGGCTTATTTTGCACTGCTTGATTTTTCGGGCATCCATGTCGCATATGACCAGGCTTCCCGCACATATAGCAATTTCCAGAATTACGCTGATAATGTCCACCTGAGAACCGCTTTTTAAGGTGAGGCCTCCACGATTGGTGGCGAGTTAAACTTTGATTGTGGGTCTTCCGGTTGACGTGATTGTTCGCATGCCCCTCGCATGTTTTTAAATACGTAAGCAGCGAATTTGGATCCGCGCGCGCCGCTGATTTCACTACAGGATCCGTACGCCGCCTATCAGGCACGATACGTCCTTCCCTTTAATGTTGCTTTGATTAAGTAAGGCCAACTTTTCGTAGAAGTATCTTAAATAAGTTTCGTACGAGCCATCATTACACGCAATTTATTGTAATAATCTGTCTGAACAGGAAATGCTTCTTTATAAAAATTTTCCACTCGACCCAAGTATACTGAATAGTGGAGTGACTGTCATACCAGGTACGGGCAAAGCTGTGTAACCGGGTAAGTGCGTGATGGATCGTAGCTGTCTCATCCCAATTATACACGGCAGCTAGGTCATCCACTATATTACACCACCTATTAATGTCTTGATCGCACTTTTCCTGATTAATCGAAACTACACTGGAGTCATTAACGTAACTACTACTTCGCGAAAGTTGTCCCTGCACGGTCGAAAATATATGCTTAACGGTTTCCGCTACTGCAGAACTTGAAGATCCGATCGGACTTTGTTGGCGATGCGAAAGCACTGCTCCTTCATCACCCGACGAAGGCGAGCTGGACAGGACGCGAAACCGTCGATGATTTGGTACCGTACTCTTTGAATTCATCACTTTATATTACACTTTATAAAGTGAAGTAAACCGCACGAAAAATTCGACTGGAATTGAACATCAAATAGTAGAGTGGCAACGGTCAGGGGTAGAGGTGGCATTAAGGAAATTTAAGTATTAATGATCCGCCCGAGAAGTGTTTCTCACGGGTGCCGTTGCAAAACTTGGTTCCCAGCACATATCGATAACTTAATATTTCCGTTGGCAATCAGCTATTTTAGGCAAAGTATCAGAACATTTGATATTTTCTTTGTCGGCGACTTAGTTAATTATCGATTTCAAAGAAACACCGAAAAGTTTACACAGACTGTCGCTAATCAATAAGGTATACTAGTGAAAAGCACACGAGCATCTGGACCCCACGTTGGTCTCGAGTGCTTACAATGTGGCTATTTTAAAAAGGTTGAGAATGTTTACTGAAGGGAATATGTTTTATATTGTTTACTAACTACCTATTTATTGTCGTATTTGTTAGGAGTTGTAATTTTGTAAAACCCCTGGCAGATATCCGGATATGTTCCTGAGCCCTTATTGTATCAGTTAATGCTTAATAGTTAATTAGCATGGGCTCATGACACGGTGGCGGCTAGTGACCGCGCACCGTTGAAGGGCGCTGTCTTATGGATAGCCCCAGTCCCATAGCGGGGGCTGGGGCAGACTTGTATCCAAAACTACATAATGGCGTATTAATTAATTAACAGGTATTTAGACACAAGTATTGCCGCAGACGACGAAGGATGTACCAGACTAACCCGGGGCGCTTGCCCCCCGGTGAGTATTTTGTTGGTTTGCCTTTAACAGGTAAACAGTTGTGACATTCTTATATGCAATTAAACGATGGAAATGACCCGCCTTTGCTCTCTATCCATTCTCTCCGCACAACTCTGTAATATACGGGTCCATTGTTAATTAATCGATATCAAAGGTAAGTTTTACATAAGATTTGTCGCAATTATAATTTATATATAATGCATCCGATTTGTTTGTAAAAGAAAGCGTTCCCACACTATTGATATTATTCAAAAATACCCTTTTTCTATAGGAAGTGTTGTAATTTATACAGTACATTTGAAGGATTTCTTGCGTTTATGTCAAATTTCATATAAGGAAGTGTGTTCGTATAATGAATTTTATTTTCATAAGGAAGCATGTTTGTAAAACACAAATAGATCAAGTTTATAATTTGTTTATAAAATTCAATGCATATATTAAAGAATTTGTTAATATGCAAAAGTTGTTTCCGCAAACAATATTAATAAAGAAATTCGTTTATAATTATGCAAAAAATGAAATATGATGTTTTAAAAATCATAAATTTTTTTATAATTAATACTTCACACCGTATCATTTACACATTTCCATGCAACAAGAGGAGCAGTCGCCGACCACCTTATTGGGGTTTTATTGTTTGCATTGTTTTTATACACGGTCGAATGGAAGTAATATGTCGAAAGAAATTGGGTTAAAATAGGCCTAATTTGTAACAAAAAACTCAAATGGTGGCCTATCGTATCTTCATCATGGTCAGAGACATGGAACTTGTCTCTTTTTTCTAACATATAATACATTTTTGGAAAGATTAACTTACGCTGCTTACTAGATGCTACCAAATTTGAAGAATAATCTACACAGACATTTTGAGAGTAACCTGGTCAAATTAAAAAAAAAACTACTACCTTTCATACGCTTTAAAACAAGCCATCAATGATCCTTTTAGGTTGTTCCGTTAGTTAGCTCCAAAAGGGCGGAAGAGGAGTACCGTATGAAACGTGCAGATCGTCCTGTACCCAGCCGCGGTGTATTTGCAAGAGTTTACCAAAGACTCGTGGAGACTGGTTCGTTTAATAGGATGGTCGAAAAAGGCCAGGATGGCCAGGATGTTGATGTGGAAAGTTTATACTCGACCGGATGGAACAAGATGCAACTGTTAGGTCACGTCAAGTTGGAAAAGAAGCAGGTGTCACACACGAAGGTATTTGATGTTTTACGTAAAAAGACCACTTCACTAGCGTGCAAGCATTAGAACCAAATGTCTTCAACCGCGTGGACTTTTGCCGATGGCTGTTGGTGCAAGACATCGAACACCACCACCTTTTATGAAACATATTGTGGACTGATGAGTCCCTTTCCACTAGGGATGGTGGGGACATGCATCATTATTATTACTATTATTATCATGCCCAGGAAAAACCTGTTTCTCGTGCAAGATCTTTTCACATGCGATACAGTTTAAATGTTGGGGCTAGAATGATTGGGTTCCGCTTTATATGGGCCCACATCTTCAAGGAAATTTAAACAGTGAAGTTTATTTGCAGATCTTCCAAGTCAGTTGAAGACATTCTTGAAGAACATCATTTTAGCACGATGAAGCTCCTGCTCAAACCGAACGCCGTTCGTGGGTTCTTAAACGAGCAACACCGTTTGAATTGGTCGCGGCGGTCCAATTCTTGAGCAAGAACCACGGACCTCTCCCCGATAGATATCTCCGTGTGTGGTTTTCTAAAACAAGAAGTATACCGCACAGAAGTTGGAAGTCGAACAATTAAGAAATAGGTTTGATGAAGCTATTCAGAAGCTAAAAAATCAACTGACTTCACAAACAACGATGGGAGAAGCGGGGAAGAATATGCACCTGAAACGGTGGGCACAACTTTGAGCAACTTTTGTAAGTTTTTCAGATATAAATGATTTTAATAAAACATTAATCTTTTCGTATTCTGATTGTTTCATCGTTTTTTAACCTTTTGGAGTCATTGAACGGAACAACATAAAAGGACCGTTGATGGCTTGTTTTAAAGCTTATGAAACGTAGCCGTTTTTGTAAAATTTTACTACTTACATCTCCCAAAATGACTGTGTAAATAAACCCTAAATCTCTGTGAAAAAATTAAATTTTCATTATTTTTTAAATTTGGTAGCCTCTCGTAGGCAGCGTAAGTAAATTTTGTGTTAGGAAATTCCCTCATCTTTCCAAAATGTATTAATTGTTACAAAAATACGGGCTGGTTGTTGAGAAATTTTATTTTAAAAGAATAAAGTTCCAAATACTTAAAAAAAAAGCAAAAACCTTCGTATCTCCGCCGACGATGAAGATCCAAACATTCAAATGAGTTTTTTGTCGCAAATTATGCCTATTTTCACCCAGTTTCTTTTGGTACATTTCTTCCCTTTAACCCTGCACTATATTTTTTTCTCATAAAACTAAAAAAATATCTGGTGTGGAACAAAGTACGACCTTCCAACCTACAAAGAAGACATTTAAAGAAATGAAATAATACACTTTCTTAGTATAATCAAGCAACCTTTTTTGTAATACCTTAATAATCAAAATAAGAAATGTTGAAAGAACAACAAAAATAATTTGTTACAAACGTACATTTGAATCTTCACGCCAGATGGAGGTTAATGGAAATATTCATAACTAATTAGAAAAAAAGTGCCACAGCTGCCCGCTTATGTAAAAATATCGATAATAGGTTTTAAACATTTTAATATTATTTAGTTAATTTTTAACGCTTATTTGGTATCGTATTAAGAAATTTGAGGTAACAGTTTTAAATTTATTGCGAGGACAAACCGATCTAAGGTACCCTCTTATGAAAAAGGTGTGTGCTTTAATAGTAATTTTTAACTTCACAAAAAAATTGGACCATTTTCTCATGAAATATGCATGACATAAAATTTATCTAATGTTAAATAACCTATCTCATAATAAAGATGTCATTTTATCTGGTGTCTATACAAATTTTAAAATTATTACTTAACATAATCGTTAGATTTGTGTGCTGATAGACGTTTATACAAATGTTCGTGTTCTTACTTATAGATAGCGGACAGACTTTCGTATTTAATTTAATTTAATATACGTCTCCTATATATTTTAAATGCAGGACTGAAAAACGTATGTTGCTTCTAAAGTCAAAGCGCATGACGCTGTCAGATGTCTTCTTGGCTATTTAACCTCAAATTATACTTCGTATTTCATTTCGTATAATCGCATCGTGTTTTGACAGCGCGGCTTATATTTGAAAATAACCTAGATACATTGACGATGTTTTGTTGGCATTCAAAATTACTAACTATATGAACCAATAACGACATACGTTTTTAAAATCTTAAACCATGCTTTACTAAAAGATGAGTCGTAAGACACCTCTCGCCGGCCCGATCATATAAAAGTAACAGGAAATCTAAATTGTTACCGCGAATGAAAAGGTAACGAGTTTTAATATATTAACAAGTCGTAATATTTAATAATGTTTTTTAGCGCATGTTTTATTTCGTGTATTTAATAAAACCAAGATTTAAATGTATATAATAAAGAGGTGGACAAAAATGGAATTTAAACTTGAATGCCTCCTTAAGAAGATACGGCCCTGTGAAAGTGGCCCCAAAAATCCTTTTTTTTAATTATCTCTGAAACGGTTTAAGATACCTAAATGGAATTTAGATCACAAATACCTTTGATTAGGTCATAAAAGATAGTGATGATGCCCCCAAATTTTTTTTATGGGGATATTTTTAATTTTTTGAGCAAAAATAATATTTTTTAAACAATTCGCCACAAAAAAAGGCAAACTTGTTGAAAGTCAAAATAATTGTTGGTTTTGGAGTTATTTGAGGTTTTAACACGTTTTACCTAAAATAAGAAAATAAAAGAAGTATTGAGTTACTTGAATTAAGTAGGCTTAGACTGCAGACTCGCGATTTTTTTTTGTTTGACAGATTCGTTTGACACATTGTTGTTGATAGATTTGGTTTGTTAAACAAGTGATAATGCTTTTAAAAACTTTGCAAATGAATATGTACAGGGTGAGTCAAGCTCAACGGGGCGGACTCTCCTGGGACGATAAGAAATAATAAAAAGTCCTTTTACAGGCAAATGTAGATTAGTAACGGCTATAATTTAAAATTAATCTCACATATACAGGGTGTTTTAAATTCGAGTAACATATCAAAGTTATGTTTTTAATGGAACGCCCAGTATTTTGTTAAATTTTTAATTACTTTTAAAAAATAAGTTTATTAAAGGTATTATAGTTATGTTTGATAGTTTTCGATTTATTTCACATTTTGTGAAAATACAGTTTTCTTGAAAATAATTAATTGTAGCTTATCAAGTCAATTTCTAGCTGTAATTTTTTGCTTATTTTTTCTATACTTTTCAGGTTTTCTATCGGTATAATTACAATAATAAATTGTTATACAGGGTGTTCTGACAATTGCTTTAACTTTGATCATCTTTTTGTGTAATTTCTTTGTTACTTTAAATGGAACACCCTGTATTTTATTACATGTTTGAATTTACCATACAAAATACAGTTTATTTGTTACGGGTTTCGTATACCTATTTTTAATATTTTCCGAGTAATTTGCATTAGGTTACTAAAATTAGTGCATTTTTTATTTTAATACAAAATTTATAATAAATGTTCGATATGATGTCCATTTTCACGAATGCACATTATTATCCTTTTTCAAATGATCTTCTACATTCCTTAGCATGTCAGGAGTTATCGTGAATGCATTTTGAATACGTGAAGAGTGTAGAATAAATAAAAAACATTACAGCTTGAAATTGACTTGATAAGCTGCAATTAATTATTTTCAAGAAGACCGCATTTTCACAAAATGTAAATAAATCGAAAACTATCAAACTTGGCTGCAAGGTACCTTTAACAAACCAACATAATTTTTAAAACGTAATTGAAAAATTGAATAAAATAGTGGGCGTTCCATTTAAAAAGACATAACTTTGATATGTTACTCGAATTTGAAACACCCTGTATATTGAGATTAATGTTAAATTGTAGCAATCTATTA
This sequence comes from Vesta saturnalis, assembly GCA_036346205.1. Taxonomy (NCBI): domain Eukaryota; kingdom Metazoa; phylum Arthropoda; class Insecta; order Coleoptera; family Lampyridae; genus Vesta; species Vesta saturnalis. The sequence continues at coordinate 166,309 of JARFJB010002299.1, read as the reverse complement.
TTTCTTACCGGTTGCTCAGCAGATTCGTCCGTTGATCTTGACTCACCCTGTACACTAATAGCGACTATACCGATATGTTGTTAAGATTAGAGGAATGTGATGGAAATGCTAAAGCAGCGAAAAGAAGATATGAGAAATTTCAAGAAGTGTTCAGGATTCAAAAACATTTTTGAATTTAGTGAGGCGGTGCCGTGAGACTGGACCCCTTAAACCAAAAAAGTAAATTTTGGTACCTCCTCACCACCTCATTTCCGTAGACAAGCTAGAAGATGACCCAACGAACATTTTCCAAATCGGTGGATTGGTCGAGGTGCTTATGCTCCTATCCACTGACCACGAAGGTTCCCTGACCTAAATCCCTTGGATTTTGATGTGTGGAGCGAAATAAATTCCATTGAAGAACTACAAGCGAGAGTTGAAAATAATTTAAGAATGTTAATTCAAGAACCACGGCCACTCCAAAGGATTATGTTTTCACTAAAATAACGTTTACGATTATGTATTCGTGAAAATGGTGGGCATTTCGAACATTTAATGTATAAACTCATGCCTACTTATACAATGTTTTTTACTGTTTGTTTAGTGTTATTCGTTGTTTTTTTTTTTCATTTATTTTTACCTCATAGTTGTTTCTGAAACAATCATTATTCCCTGAGGTAGTTCGTTCTCGCGCATAAAATTATTAATTGTTTCGTTTTAAAATATTTTATTAATTCTAACTCCAGTAATTTTTTGACTTTCAAGAGTATCTTTTTGTGGCAAACTGTTTAAAAATACTATTTTTGCCCAAAAAATTAAAAATATCCTCATAAAAAAAAGTTGGGGCTAAATAAGTGGACGCCCCCCCCCCCTCTTAGCGACGCTCCTATACAAAATATTAAACATTTGTCAACACTATCTTTTATGACTTAATCAAAGGTATTTGAGGTCTAAATTTTATTTAGGTATCCCGTTTCAGAGAGAGAGAAAAAAAGGATTTTTAGAGCCACTTTTACAGGGCCGTATCTTCTTAAGGGGGCATTTTCAGACACATGTTTATTAACCAAACTAACGTGATTTTTTTAATATTCTACTTACCCTAGAAATTAGCGGAACGTTTTTTGAAACAAAAAAAAATGTTCTAACAAGTTGTAAGTTATTTTGGGATACAATCGTTCAATCGTTCGAGACATATAGTTAAAAATAACTCATTTGCTGATAAACACTTTTACGTTTCAATTTCTTTAAAATCATTTTCAAGAAGCTAAAATATGAACTAAGCAGAAAATTACAAATATTGATAAAGTAGTTCTACTTACAAAACAGCTTGATTAAACGTTAACTGCGTTTAATAATACAAAGAAGAGTCTGTCAAATACAAAGGCAAAGTAAATCAACATAATAAAAACTAAAATGATCTAAAACCAAATTGATTACGTTGACATTGGCATTCTACAATATTCAGTTGACGTCATACCCAATCCAATTCAACAATATACAAAGTGTGTAACAAACCATAAACAAGGAAATGTCCTTTCAATTAGGATACATGACAAGTTAACAAAAAATTACAACCACAGGTCCATTACAAATTACAAATTATTGTTAACTAGATTTAATTGTGGATTAAAATGATATAAATAAAAGTAAATCATATTAATGTAATCAATGTCTTGTTTACTATTTAAAATGCATTGTTTTTTATTAATGTGGTATGACTCTAAGAATAATCTTTTTTTAACGTCTGTCGAACTAGTAAAAATAAAAAAAACAAATACGTGAAAATTACGAGTTATGTATGAACTTTTATATTCCGCAAATTAAAAATTTTGAGCTCTTCATACTAGGGAGGAATTTAAACATTTTAGTGGGGGGACCGAGTCGACGTCGACTCAGCCCCCCCCCCCCCAACCATTACAAATAAAAATATTGAATCGTCTTTGCGGCAGAATTAGGAGCTATTTAGGAGCTTTTAAAATAATATAATTTCGATTTTTGAGCACATCGTTTTAACCCCAAAACAACCCTTTAAATAATTTACCTCAAGTGAAACTACAAAAATTGAAAACGTAACCTTTACAGGTAAATATCGTTTATTGATTTAAGAGCTGTCAATATGTATTTTGATTTTTCCGACAATTTACGGTAAAACTATCGTTCCTCGGCACAAGAGAAATTAAAATGAAAACTTTTACTATTTTGTAGGTGGTTATTGTTTATCGATTTATGAGCTATCGAGATTCGTCTATTTTGATTATTGAGTTGCAATCATTTTACGGTAAAACCACCTCGTCTCACCAAGACACAAGAAAAGCTTTACTTAAAATGAAAGACATTGAATATTTTGTACTTACTGTTTTATAATTAAATATTTTATATTATTTGTGTTTGTTACAGGTTCTAGGTTTGCAAAATAGTTACTTTTTTCATCTTAAGTATAGTTCTCTGTGATGCGAAGAGTTTTATCTTAATAAAATTTTAAAAGAATTTTAATTTAGGTTGGTAAAAATATCAATTTTGGAAACTTTATTCTACAACTTTTGTTGAATCATTTTTCTCTATCACCTATTCGGAAGTGGTGGGAAGTGTTCTTTCGTTGACATACAAAGACTGTAACTTCCATATGCCTGAATCGATTTTCACAAACGTAGACTCATGAAAGAGAATTAAAGGTATCTATCTACCTTTAATTCTCCAGAAACAAATAACACTTTTAATTTTTTAGTAGGCAACTAGAGGGCGGTACGTAACACCTAGCTCTATTTATGATTTTTTCTGACAAATTTCAAATAAAATGCTATAACTCTAACCAGCTCACAAAAATGCAAACAAGATGACTTATTGACCTGTCAAAACCGCGAATTGATATCTCTCATCATTCCAAAGATATTGCCATTTTTGGACGAGCGTTGATGATTGTTGACTAAAATTGTTTTGAGAATAAAATAACAAGTAAAAAGGCAACACAAAAATATTTATTAACATAAATAATGAAACAAAACTAAGGGAGCTACTCATAACGAAATTTACAAAACACACCTATTATTTTAAATACTTAAAATGCTTGACATCATTTGCTATGCACAAATTCAGTCTTTCTATAGTGGAATTAACACTGGTCTCAATTTCAGCAAGGGAACTGCTTCCCGAATTCTATCTTTCATATCCTCACGTGTAGTTGGACGTGTTTGAAAACTAAATCTTTGATTCTTCCCCATAAGTAAAAATCTAAAACCGTAAGGTCTGGTGACCTGGCCGACCATGGAAAAATACTCTCACGTCCAATCCACTTATCTGAAAATACAGTATCTAAATAAATCCGGACATCTGCTGCAAAATGTGCTGGGCAACCATCTTGTTGGTATCACATGTCTAATCCGTTTTGAATAGTAATATCTTCCAGGAGAATTGGTAAATCATTCGTTAAAAAATCTAAGTACCTTTCTCCAGTTAATGTGCCGTCAAAGAAAAAAGGTCCGATAGTCTTTCCATTAAAATACCACACCATACGTTTAAACTCCAACAATTTTGGTAATTGACTTCCCTTTCCCAGTGAGGGTTGGTTTCTGACCAGTAGTGGAAATTGTACAAATTGACTTTACCATTGCTGGAAAACGTAGCCTCATCCGTCCATAATATTTTAGATAGAAACTCTGGACCATGGTTTAACATTTCTTTTAACCAGTTGCAATGGTTCAGTCGTCGATCAAAATCTGTTTTAACTCCTAGTGTAAAATAACATGATACGGATTCATTTTATAATCCTTTAATATTATTTGCACCAAAGAATGATTCAATCCTAGATCTCTTGCAATTTTCGGAATAATTAAGTGGGGTTCAGTTTTAACATACGTCTATATGTTAGTAACATTTTCTTCATTGCGACTTCTACGTATCATATTTTTTGATGCGACAGGTTAAACATTCCCGGTTTCTCGCAATCTTTGTGCCAATCTTTTGAATACTTTCCGAGAATGACGCCGTCTTTCAGGATAAATGTTAAAATGATTAGATCTATCATTTCCTGAAGTTACGTGTATTCTTCCCGAAACACTGATTTTCATGTTTTGATGTTGTTTCCCAAATAATACAGAATAATAATAATAACCAGATTTTTTAAGTATCTTAGATACTTATCGATATTTAGACAAAGTATACCTTGTTATCTGAAAAACATCAAGGTTACGTATTTTAACAAAAAAATCCAATTTACTCCATTGGCGTAGAAATTAGGGATTAAAAGGTTGCTCTACCCCTTGCGTTCTACGCCACTGTACTTAATAAAAACGTATTTATAAGCTAAAACCAATGTACTTTATATCTCTTTTCATTATACCAAGAATGAGAAACATCTTTTTTCGTTTTGGAGATATTTTAAAAATCAACATTTTTTTGGAACTTTGACACCTTGTGCCTTTTTTATTAAAGGAAATTGCGTCAGATCGTAATATTTTGAGGCCGAGAATCTTACACACGGTTATGCTGATAATATATGCGAAGATGGAAAAAAAGGAAAAGGCCACGTATTTCATTCCCTCCCCAAGGGGGAGGGCGGGCTGCCAGAGCTTTCCGAGCTCCTTCAGCCACAATCATGGATTCCCAGTATACATACATTACGTATGTATGCATCGTGGGATTAAGGATAGGCGTGGTCAGGATAGGATCGGAAGGAACGGAGTTAGGGTTCTGAGGAGAAAAATACTACCCCAGCATTCGCCTAAGCAGCCGCACATGGTGTACATATACGCAGTGAGCATGCCGCTACATGTGTATGAGGAAAACCTCATACAAGGTAGACGGTAACGGGAATCGAACCCATTACCTCCCGAATGCTAAGCAGATCGTGTCACCACTACGCTACCAGTTCGGTTACGCGAAGATAAAAAACTACCTCTGTTAGATCCGTGTAGATGTTGCTCATTATACAAAAAAATACGCAAACTTTTTAAAAATTGCACGTTTACGCGTAAACACGTTTTATTTAGCAAGCATCAGTCAATTAATATTTGCGCGTGATATAGAAGAAGCGAAAAATATAATCATTTGCTATTTTAACTTGCTGTTAATGACACAGAAGGAAATAATCCCCAAGGCACTTTCACATGCTGCGAAATTAAAAAAACTGAAATGAAAATGTTTATTGACAAGCGAAACATTAAGCGATTCAGAATGCAGAACGCAACTAATAAAAGAGTTAAATATAAATAATAATTCAGTTACAGTAAATCGTTATTTAATAATACATAAAAATATAATTTATAAAAAGAATATATAAAAAAATTTATCACAATATGCCGATACATTGTGTAATTAATTTAATTTTATTTGAAATTTGTGATTTGAAAAGATTCTTGAGCTGCATACTTTGATTTATTAAAAAAAATGTTTATGAACAAAATACGTGTATTTTAATTATTGAACTGCACTTCCTTTACAATAAAACTAGTCTCAAATCTTTCCAGCATGTAGGTAGTGGACCGAGAAAATTTTATTATTGTATAAACGTTTGTTAAATTGCCATTGTTACCACGATATAAAAGATAATTAGTGGATTTTTAATATCTTAATAATACGTCGTAATTTGATAAGATCAAGAAATATTGAAAATTACCAACGAAATAAGAAGACCAAGAAATAATAACTTGTCAAACAATGAACGAAAAATTCCTGTTATTCTACCTTATATAAAGGGAATTACAGACAGAATAGCAAAGAAATTTCCCAAAAACGACTTCAGACCGGTATTCAAACCACATTCAACTTTGTCCCAACTTTTAAGAAACCCCAAAGACAAAATTCCTAATGAAAGCCAAGGAGTGTATGAGATACCGTGCAACAACTGTCGAAGAACTTATATAGGACAAGCTAACAGAATATTATATGCGAGAGCCGATGAACACCAACTAGCAATTAAACAGCACAATCCTTCATCGTCTTTAGCTACACATCATTTAGATACAGGACACCAAATTAATACCAACAATACCCGTTTAATTGCACCTCTATATACCTTACAAGCAAGAATTATTAGAGAAGCAGTTGAAATTGAAAGAAGACCAAACGCCCTCAATAAACGAGATGACACTTCTAGAATGCCACAAATTTGGAAGAATATCATTAAACAAGTTGATTCTACATTTCAACCAACTCCAAATCTTCCAGAAACTTCAAACACTTATGCTGCAACTATTCCTGGCGTCCCCACTTCTGCACCTTCTACATCACATACTAGACCAACTACCCGAAGTCAAACACACTCGTGCAGATTAAAATTAAATTAGTTACCTTGTTTCGTATGTTGTACTTGTTAAAAATAGTTACCTTATTTCAATTTCTGTAATTGTCAAATAAATTCTTGACAAAGGGAACAAAGGACGTTCCCGAAACGTTGAATTAATTTTTACGTTTATTTACACAAGTTTTAAAGAAAAATTGTCTTACATAAATATATATATATATATATATATATATATATATATATATATATATATATATATAAATAATTATATGATGAAAATTCAGCAGAAAAATAATAGTCACGTGATTCGCCTTATCTGCCATGGAAAAATTCAAAAGTGGGGTTATTTCTCAAAATTGTTAGAAAAAGTTTTTCTAAATTCAATTTTTAACCCACATGCAAAATTTCAGCTGTATAAGATAATTTATGTTTTTTGCCCATTTTCTGTAAATTTCAACACTTTTGCAAAATAAGACTCAAGGCAACCTACAAAAAACTTCTTAGTTTTGACAATGGTTTATTCCAGATACATTTTCTTTAAAGCCATATTAAATGTGTGTTTTCTACAAAATTCAAATAGGGTGATTAAAATTTGTAGTAAGGATTCTACTTTCCTTTTACAACTTTTTTAAACTATTCTTGTAAACTTTACAGTATAATTTAACGGTTAACATTTATAACAATTATTATTTTTAAATAGCATATTAATGAGCAAAAATTTTGATAAAAATTACAAAACCTAAATTTACTCCAAAACTAATAAAATTTAAAAAAAAAAGTGTAATTACAAAAAGTTTTTTATTTCTTAACATAGAATCTAAGTATGCAATAAAATATAGGGTGTTCCATTTAAGTTTTTTTCATTCAAAATATTTTCGATTGATCCGCGTATAAAAAACACCCAGTATTAAAATAGAAGTTTCTAATGATTTGGATCATTTATCACAACCTTTGTGATCTGAAATATATATAATTTACCTAATTTTTCATTTTTTTTTTTGTATATAGCAATAAGTTTTTTAATAGGGTAATTTTGTGATAAAAATAACATAACCTCATTTTACTCCGAAACTATGCAAAATTAAAAAAAAGTTTTAAATCAAAGTACCTGTCTTTCTTGAGAGAAAATCCAAATATGTAATAAAATACAGTGTTCCATTTAAATTTTTCGAGTTGACATCGATTCCGACTTATTGGGACACCCTGTATATATAAAAAGTAACAAATTTTAATAAATCCAAACAACTTTTATATAAAACTTTTTTTGTATGTGTTATAGATTCTGAGATGACATAGGGACATCTTACGTGGAACACCCTGTACTATTAGCGTTTACGAAAGCCAAAACCTTAATTTCTGTATTTTGATCCACTATAAACTCAACATCATAATTTGAGCGAAAAACGGACATAGTCCACATTAAACTTGACGTCATCATTGAGGTGATTAGAGCCAAAAGCAAAATAAAAACGAAAACCAGTCTTGGGTGTATCATTACACGAAATGCGCAAAACAGAACGACTGCCTGGGTTGCATCTAGGGTGTTCCAAGAAATTAAAATTTTTTTCCGAGAAACAAATTCTACGAAAAACTGCCGAGTTGTTACCATCGAATGCAGAAATTTGCGGAAACTTCAAATATGTAAAAATATACAATGTTCCATTTAAAATTAAAATGTTCCGATGAAACTGAAGCTAATAAACATTTAAAAACATACGTAAAATTATGAATTCACGAATGTACATACGTCACTCGGATTGAAGTAATGAAAGTACATGAATTGTTGCACAAAATATATAATCCTACATTTCAGTAATCGATAATTTGTTATGTGCAAAAATCACCGTATCTGAAAGTCTTTAAATTTAATGACAAACTTGATACTGTGCGATCAACAGACACAATGGCGTTTTGTAACCATTGCCACAACACATATGAAAGTACACCAATACTAAACATAACCTCCAATTTAATCCTGTTCTGACTTTTCGTCTGCATATTTGGGTTTGGGTGTATTCAATCCGAAAACGTTGCTGTTGAGAGATCACATGGTCGCTCAACGGTAGCTAATGAAGAGGTTGTTAGAAGATATTCGTGCCCGTTTTAAACAAAGTCCTCAAAAGACTGCGACAATTGTCTCAACAAAAACTGGCTTGTCTTATCGAACATGCCATAAAAGTGTCAGAAGAAAATTACACTTCTACTTGTACAAAATAACAGTGTTACACGAACTCGATCGTCACGACTTTCAAAAGCGTGTAAATTATTGCAATTGGTTCAACGCAAATCTACGAAATAACGTACTGGAGACGAGAGTTATTTCTCTGACGAAGCACGGTTTCACTTAAGTGGCTACGTAATTCGCAGAACTATCAAATTTAAAGTTCCGAAGTCTACCAGGAAGCATCGCTTAATCCTCTAAAAGTAGGAGTGTGGATAGCGATGTCGAGGAGGCGAGTTATCGAGACTAATATTCTTTAACGATATCGTTAATGCGGAACGTTACCATGCTATACTGCAACCGTTTTTCGATCCACTTCACGACGATGAATTACAAGAGGATTTCTTTCAACATGACAATGCAACTGAACTGAACATACACCTACAGAAACAATAAAGTCTGTTGTTGTTGTTGATTTTGATGATCGGAAAAAAACCGTTGGCCTCCTTTGAACTACTTTTTATTTGGTCATCTGAAGAACGTGATTTATCGTAATCATTTGCACATGATTGACGAATTACGAGAAGCTATAGAAGCTGCTGTTTGAAACATTCCACAACAGTTTATTGTAGTGTTGTCCATAATTAAATCATGTTTCAATCTGTTTTTTTTTGTCCTTTGCGTAATTTCGAATAATTTGGCCACTCCTATATTTAATAATAGACAATAATCTCTACACTCCAAAATTAAATTGCATCAGAGTTTATTTGTTTAGATCTACCGATACATAATTACTTTATAAACCGGAACAGTTTTTTTATTATGCACTTCCATCACAGATTTTAGATTAATATTAGCACATAACCTTTATTACCTTAATCCGTATCACGAATTATTGTATAATTTTCAAATAAAATTTATGCCTAAACATTCAATATCCCTACAAGCTTAAAAATCAAAAATCTGTCACTACTATACTTTTCTACGTAGTTTATTTTCCCTGTCTATTTAATTTGATCTCGATTTAGATACGCAATTTTTAGTAAAATAAACCACCATTGTCACTCACATTTGCCTTTGTTTTTATTTTTCAAACATCTCTATAAAAGTATGATTAAGTATTTAGGTGTGCTCCTCGCTGACTACATATTATTCCCAATCTTTTCCTATTAGTTTCAAGACTGTTCCTTATTGTTTGTTACAGTTCGCTTAATAGCTTCCTTAACAATATTAAAATTTTTATCAAAATTATGCAATAACATTTAATATTAAATGCATCAAATTTTTACGTTGGTACTATAACCGGATGAAAGTGAACTAAATTTGTTCTTGGTTTGATCGTTGGTTACAGTCAACTAATAATCAAAACGGTATGATAAATGATTTTTTGTTCCAATTAATTACGAAACCTACATTATTTTTGTGTTTTTTGTTTCCAAACCTTTTCATTTTAACGTCTTTTTGTTATTATTGATACAATGTCAGTATTCATTTTCAAGCCACCTTCTTACAGATACTGCAATACCCTGTTTGAGATTTTTCTAACCTATCTTATGTTGAAATACTTAAATAAAATACTTTGGATGTTTTAATTATAACTTACATGGAAAATATTTTAAGTTTCCATACAGAATCTAAATACGTCGAAGAAGATATTTTGAGGGAAAGGATTTAGTTAATATATTTTGGTTCGGATGCCCTGAAAATAATCTAATCGAAATATTTTAGTTAAAAACGTTAAGTGTTAGTCTTGAAATTATTCTTACATGCTTTAATTTGGAACCGAATTAACATCACCTGGATTTTATGTGTTAATTTACCTGTCTTTTTCAAAATTTAATGTTCTTCGTTACGAGTGCAAACGTAATAATCCATTCATATTTTTATATAATTCCTCACTGCGCTAGTAGAGTAGTGGTAACACAATCTGCTTAGCATTTGGGAGGTAATGGGTTCGATTCCCGTTACCGTCTACCCTGTATGAGGTTTTTTCAGGGTGTTTTCCTCATACACATGTAGTGGTATGGTCACTACGTATACGCACACCATGTGGGACTATGTAATAGCATATATTATTTATGCACAGTCCCAATTACTTAATCGTAATCGTAGTGATTGTGGTCATAATCGTAGTGGCAGTCGTAGTAACCATCGTAATGGTAAGGATAATAGTGACGGTAGTAGTAATAAATGTAATGGTGCTAACAAAAGCAATAGCAATTATACTCAAGACCCCTTAAAACGGGTTTGTCCGTCAGAACGACATTTTAAGCTAATGGCGCTTAGTGTGCATATAGAATTTGCCACTATAGAATTACTTTAGAAATAAATATGAAGCAATTGGTCAGAAGAATGAACTTGGTATAAACATAATACACGATACTCAATATTTGCGTTTATTTGATTTACTTAACGATTGGTCAGAGGGATGTAATATTTTTCCTACAAAGCGAGTTTCGCTTTAAATGGCATTTTAGGTTGATAAGACGTGGTGCCCACATAATATACGCTATTAAATACTTACAAAGAAAAGTGAAACGGAAGGACAAATGAACGCAGTAACGCTATTATATTTGCGCGCAGTTTTCCTACTATAGAATCTGTCCAGAGACGAAGCGAAGGTATCAATCAACATGTTCGGCAAATTCCAGTGGCGTTGGGTTTTTTGTCATAAAAAATATAAAACTGAAATAATATTGATTAGATATGTCATAATGAAATTTTGTTTTATAATTAAATGATATATTACAATATCTTTAAAATCATGTTTTATAGTTAAGTTTTCAATAAAACAAAGCAATCGTCATTTGTTTGTCTGCAAAACTCATGTACACGCTGTCAGGGTATTTTGAACACCCTGTATACGTATTGGGTAATTAATTTTGTTTGTAGTTTTATTCACTTAGATTCCGTATATTTTTTTGTTTTGTTTAAGAGCTTACTGTAGATGAATGTTTTGTATGAATGGAACATGCTGTATGTAAAGGAATTTTAGGAATGTGTAAAGTGTATTAAGGAATTTCGTTTTTTTTTTGTGTAGTTACGTAATTGTCATTAAGAAAAGTCAGTGTAGTTTTTTTTTGGAATTTTAAGTACAATCTTCAGTTTATTGCCCGAATCATATGTAAAGTTTCATTGAGATAAATTCGTTTAGTTTTGTTACCTAGTTTCAGTATAAAGAAGCGTTGTTATCGCATTGGTGCTGTACTGTCGCATTCGTGTAGAGGAACAGCTGGAGAGTCGGAATGTTGGTTTTCACCCATGTAAGTAATATGGATGGGCGATTGGTTGTACCTTTGCAATAACATTTCTGTATCGTGTCGAAGGAAAGTGCAAACATTGCAATTTCTTCGCCTGAAGTCGAGATAGCATCGTAAATTTAAGGGGGTAGAAATTTTAAAATTGAAGTGGTTGATTGATGTGTTTGAATGAATCTGTATGGCGGGGAACGTTTTTTTAAGATGGCGAGAAAGTAATTTTGAATGAGAGAGACTCTGTCTTAAGCTTTTGAAGCGTAAAGTCGTGCGTGTTGGGAAGTCGTCGAATTATCGGAATTGGGGTTTCGTCATTGTGCGAGCTCCTAGTGAAAGTTAAGGGAGTAGCGTTGAGGACTTGAAAGACTAGTCGAATATAACCAAGTTTGGGATTTTCTTGTGAAGTAACATTTCAACCGGGCTCGCGCATTTATTTAGTTTAGTGGAGAATAACGACATCTTCGAGTGCGTTTATGATAGAAATTTGGTTCGTGTTTATTGTAGTGCGAACCTCAGGACTATTGAATGTTCGTTAGTAACGAGATATAATTAAAGAACCCCTTTCCTAAAATTTAAGTGTACGCAGTGAACGATCGCCCACACACACACACACATACCGTTTAGGATTGTTCTGTTCGTAATTGAACTTATTAACGTAAGCTGTACAAAACGATTTGTTGAGTGTTTTATTTTGTTTGTCGAACTTTAACATCCTCGAATTAAAAGAAATTATTAAAGTGATTTAAGTTAGTTTATGCTGCTTCAATAAGTTACGAGGCCTTATGTTGAAAAGCAAGTTAAATGCGTGGTAGAGACCTGGGGGAGGCAGCTTCGTGTCATCAACCAGCAGTAATACAGTGGACTGCACGAGTCGTATCCGACGCTTTCGCCGAGCAAGGATTATCGCCTATTTGCCTGTGTGACCTAGGTAATGTAATTTATATTTTGTTTGTTGATCTTGCGACTTAAAAGAATAAAATTTGATTGTGTTTTTATGTAATGTGTGTTAACGAAGGAACCTGTTGGAAGTAATTAATTAATTTTTTTTTGGAATTTATTGTGTCATTTTGATAACGTTTTCGGACAGTTTCCTTTGTCTATTTAGTAGCTATTTAAGGTGTTTTGTTTTTTTTTATACCATTAATATTTTATGCAAGGAGGTAAATAAAATCTTACCTTCATTATTCAGTGTATATATATATATATACATATATATATATATATATATATATATATATATATATATATATATATATATATATAATATAATATATATATATATATATATATATATATATATATATATATATATATATATATGATTTACGTGCTGAGTAACAAATTTATTGAATTTCTTTGAATACAATTTAGTTTAAGATAGTTTTGCTACTGGCCAGAATTCAATGAGGTAAAAATTAAGAAGATACGATTACCTTGATGTTCAAATTGACCTGTTTACATTTTAATTGTTTTATTTATTTATTTTGATTTAATAGAGGTTTAACTTAGTTACTATTTTGGTATTTTGATATTAAGCCTGGACATAGGGTGATGATTTATTGCTCGAATAGTAAAGCGTCGCCGCGTTTTATTTGAGAAAAGTTGGAGTGTTGATTTTTTTTTTTTTGTTTGATGGGCAAATTAAATTAACGTAACGTAAATTACAAGTTTAGAAAAGAGCTGTAACCGAATTGAAGTCAGTTTAGTATGTGTTATTTGGATTAGTTTAAGGGAGTTTAGTAATTTAACGTAAGGGGAACATTAGAGATTTGTATTGAATTTGAATATTGCTGCACGGTGGTAAGTGTGGTAAGTTGGGTATTCGGACCACTGCGTACCGTCATTTTATTCGCATTTTAAAACACCCTGGTGTATTCTTTAGAATATCCTGGCGCCTACCGGAACCTATTGTGACATTTTCCCGATTTCGACTTTGGTAGAAACGTAAGCTACGGAGACGAGACTGCTTTGTCCCAATAGACCCTCACCCGCACGCCGAGCTAGCCGTGCAAAAACCAGGTTTATCTTTTACCTTGTCCTAGTGACCATTTCTACCGTAACAACGCCTATGATCTTTACTTTAGAACTCAACAACAGGTACGTCCTATTGTTAAAGGATTAGCAGCTATTGATAAATAACTTACGTTGTAACGCTATAGTATGGAAGCGGTATATCCTAAAACTGGTTTAAGAAATCTATTAAGTACTTAACACAAAATCGTGTACCGCTTATATGTAAAATAAATGAACTATTTTAATTTATACCTTCGCTTCGTTTCTGGACAGACTTTAGACGTTAAAGTTATGCCTCTATAGTTTTGTTTTAGTTTGTACTATCTCCTGGTTTGTATAAGGGCATTACTATTCTTAGCTCCCACTCTTTTGGTATTATATTTTACTCTCTTTATGTGGTTTGATAGAACATATAAGGTAAAGAAGTTCAATGCTGTGGAAAAACATGTGGTAGGTATCAAGCGGCCCGACCACAACGTGGCTAAAGTTTTGACCCCTAGAGGCCGGACAAGAAATTAAAACTACCCGTTTCAGAGATAAATGTTGTAGGTTTCTTTAATTTTACCTTAAGTCAAGTATGGCCATGTTGCCAAAGTTAACAGAATTTTTTTTAAATGCCACGGTTTTTGAATTAATATATAATAAACTAAATATTCTTAAAAAATCTACTTAAAAAAATAGTCATTCTTTGCGGTCTATGAAATATTAATTTAACGAATAGTCATTACTTCTGAACCTGTGTTTTTGAAAATGTAATTACTTATTTTATCGAAAGGTCTATTTTTGATTGTAGGTACTATGTTCGCCTATCTGTGCATATAGCAATTAGAAATGTTAATTAATTCATTAATTAAAGGATTACAAGGTATATGATTACGTTACAATTTCAAACAATGTTAGCTATTAGTTTATAACTGTAGCTACAAGTGGTTGATTCTCTTAGTGAGTTAGTAATCGATATAAATTGTTTTTATTAATTAAAATGGCCCAACTAATAAACGAAAAACTGATTGGTTGAATAATTGTGGAAATCGTCATTTTTTTATTTAACCGATGAACAATTGCGTGAAAGAAGAGGGTGTGCTCTTCACTTCTTAGAAAAACATGAATGTGAATAAAAATAGACTTGTTCACGATAAATCTGGCCAATTGTTGCATGAAAACCTGCATAATAGCAGAATGGGGTAATGAAGTCACCGGAAAAGTTGACGTTAACAAAGAATGGACCTAGAAAATGTTATGAAAATTCCAATCCAGATTCTAGCCTTTCTGCGCATTTCTTTATAGAGGACACGTTTTCGCCTAGGCACAATAGATACATGCCTACGAACCGATGACAATAAACTAAAGTTGTTAATTTAAAACAATTTTACATTCACACTTATGAGTCTTTTAAATGCAATTGAAACTTAATGGTTATTTTACTTACTATTAAATATGTGATTACTGTTTAGTAACCATGGCAAGAACTCGGTTTTATGTTCATTAGCAACCTATTCAGTTTTAGTTTAGGTTTAGTTTTTATTTTTTTATTTTTCAAGTTCAAGTTCAATTTTCTTTTATATGCGTTACTTTACTTACTTAATTACGTCTTTGAAAAGCATTTATGTATTCTTTACTTGTTACTTTTTTGTCATTGTCCTATAATTGGATTATTTTCTGATGGACAATAAACATTATTATTATTATTCAAAACTCAAAAGCAAATGTTGCGTTGCTACTCGTATATTTGAATTAGCTCGCTTGCACTTGCAGTTTAAGGTAATTATTTTTTGTAAGAAAAAGCAAATCTGGATAAAACAAAAGCGCCGAAAAAGTCTGGAAAGAATTAGGCACCAACGATAAGGATTACATTACAAGCGGAAGTCTCGATCCTTCTATGTCGTATAAACACGCCAGTGGTTGCGAAAAATGAAAAAGACGAGAATTTCAATAGAAGAAAATGAAATTAACCCTTTCTACATCTTTGCTAACATCTAAAAAACAATGTGCGGATAACGAAAGTGCGGGTAGTTCTAATTTATTTTCTATTGCGCGTAATTGTGATTCAGAAACTTCTAAAAAAAATTTTGCGGATGACGACAGAGTTTGTGGTTCAAATACTGATGCATCAATACATGATACGTGTACTAGAGAGACGGATGATACCTCAGTTATTACCGAAATACAAGAAGAGGTTCATATCCATACCGATACCAACGATAGCGTTGGTGTGTTCCCCAAACAATCACCGCAGTCATGAAAAACTATTATGTACGATGTAAACCACCGGCACTATTTGAGTCATTGGAATCCTCAAGAGCCACATACAAAGAAGGATCACGAATAGTGCATAGGTTCTTAACGACGAATGCATTTATTAGGGTGAATAAGAATGGAAAAAAATTACCTTGAGAATGGTTTGTTTATACAGAAACCAATAAAACGGCATATTGCTACTATTTTCACGAAAAGAAACGAAATTATCAAAAGGCACAAATGACTGGGAAAATATTTCAAAAATATTAGTAAAACATGAAAATTCTGTGGATCACATTTCATCGATATGTGTATTTATTTCAAGAAGCAGGACTCATGGACGTATAGCTGTTATTGAAGCCGAAACGTCGGAGCGATTGTATTGGAAACAGATTTTGAAGCGAGTTGTTGCTATCGTGAAGTATTTAGCATCCCATGGACTGGCATTTCGTGGAATAAGCCAAACGTTCAACAAAGAACACGGCGGCAACTATATTGGCGGACACAGTAACTGGCTGAGTTTGATCCTTTTTTACGAAATCACTTAAACAAATACGTAAACTTGGTAAAGGGACATGTCTACTACTTATCATCTGCTATTTGCGATGAGTTTATTACTCTCATTGGCGATCATATAAGAAACAAAATACTGGAAGAACTAAAAGAAGCAAAATATTTTGCTTTGATTGTAGACTCTACGCCTGGCATTGCACACATAGATCAATTAACCGTTATGGCGCGATAAGCAAGGAACAGGTAATTTCAACCTACTTTAGCGAAATAAAAATTGATATTCAAAATTGTAGAGGTCAGAGTTACGACAACGCGGCGAATATGGCCGGTTGTTATAATGGACTTCAAAACTTAATTAAAGAACAGTGTCCTTCTGCGGAATTTGTTCTATGTGCAGTCCACTCGTTAAATTTGGTTGGAAATGCAGCAGCAGAAAACAGTATGGAGGTAACAGCGTTTTTCAATATTATTCAAGAACTCGTATGTTTTTTTCTCCGCATCCACTCAGAGGTGAAATATACTTGAAAGCTCCATGACGAAAAAACACTTAACAATTAAACCTTTATCTAATACCAGATGGTCTGCGCAATCTGGTACTGTTAGAGCGCTAAAAGAAAATTTTATTGACATTAAAACAGCGTTGAAGGAACTTGCCACAACTCCAACCGAAAATCAATTTCTCGAGTCGAAGCAGGCGCATTATTCAATAAAATTGAGGGATTCGAATTTGTGCCATTAATGTGTATTTGGGACAGAATTTTAAGCAGAATGAACTCTGTTCGTAAATCACTGCAGTCCTCTAAGGATTCTATATCTACTGTAGTAGCATACGCAACTTTATCTCAAATATGCGCAACCATTTTACTGACTTTGAAAACGAAGCTGGGAAAATTATTCCAATAGAGTATACAAAGAAACCACGGATTAGCCGAAAAATATTCTTTGATAAGAATAATGACAACAATTTGCAATTAGAAGGAAGGTAAGCTTTTCGAGTGAATGTGTTTTTGAATGTGTGTGATGCAATAATCTCCAATTTGTGTAAAAGATGTGACTTGTACAGAAATATAAATAATAAGTTTAAATTTATTGATAATTACAGTGATGCAACATTTGTACAATATAAAGATTACATAAGTGCAGTTTATAGTCAGGATGTGGATGTTGAGGAACTGGAAGTAGAAATACTACCAATCAGCAATACCCAAGGAGAGCGCTCTTTTTCGGTATTGAAATTGGCAAAGAATTATTTGCAGAGCACTCTTTCGGAAGAAAAACTCAATGATCTGTCCATGTTGTATATTGAAAAAGATATACTCAACAGTTTGTGTTACGATGATATTATTAAGACATTTACTGACACTAAAATTAGAAAACAAAAAATATAAATTTCTTCATTTTAATTTCAAGTTTTATAATTTTAGTTTTTATTTTTTTTCGGAATAACAAAGTCATTTATGTTTAGTTATAGTACCTACGTTAAATAAACGAAGTTGAAACCGTATTTTTATTCTTGTTGGTTATAGAAATGCAGATCTGATGGGGCCCCTAGACTACGGCTAGGGCCCGAAAAAAGGTAGACGCGGCCATACTTCCCAATCTCCCGAGCGATTAACTACTTACGAAAATACGCAAAACATAGAGGTGATAAGTTATTTACTTTTTGGTAACCTTGCATATTTTACAATATGCTTTAAAGAAATTTATTGTTGTTGGTAAATCATTGTCATATTAGAATATAAATTTAACACTAACATCAACATCTTCAGAAGCATTTTGATTGAAAACAAAATAATATGCTTTATTCGAATTAAAAGTGACTTTTTTTGACTCGCAAATGTTACATCCGCTCGGATACGCTGGTGACCCTTTAAATTCTTATAAAACAATTTCTTGACTACAAATACATCAAATAAATAAATTATAGTTATTAATTCGTTGCTCCCGTTACTGTGAATTAAATCTCTTCAATTTTTACTTTTCATAGATATGGGATATCGCTACTTGACTTTAATTTAATTTAATTATTATAGGCTTTGTTGTATATGCGAACATCAACCAAAATAAGGAGAGGTAGGGAAATTTCCGTCTCCTGTTACAAGCAACACATACAAAAATTACAACGGAAAGTTGCAATGATCAATGTTATGAACATAATTTATTTTTCGTTAAACATTTGATATTTTGTAAATTAAATAAGTGCCTTAAGTGGTTGTCCTAAGATTTCCGGACAGCTGCTCAATATAGTAAAAAAATTTACAAAATAGCTAATAAGTGACATTTTGTGGATATTTTTATGTAGTTTATGACCTTTTGTGTTTTTTTAATTAATAAATGTGACTAATAATTAATTTATTGTTTCAATGAATAAAAAATGTGAATAACTGATATTTTAAAGATATTATGTTGTAGACTTTTTAAAATTTATTAATAAAAAATAATGTGCTTATAAAAAAGTATCATACAAAAAAACGGGTTTTGTATGTAAACATTGACCACTGCAGGTCTATAAGATATGTAGCTTTATACACTGTACTGTGTGACGGCAACATTGTCAAACCCGACGTCGACAATACATCGCTCGGGTAAAATTGTGCTAATCCGTCGTTTCCTTGACTACAACTTTAAGGCGTTTTAGTACATTTAGTAACAATTTTTCTCATCATTTATGTATGCAACCAACATTACCGCGGTTACACTGATTCCTATGGCGTTGAATCTATTTATTGTTTGCTCTATGGTGGTTTAAAGTACATCCAATTCTTTTTTCTATAGATCGTTTAAATGTTATCATTTATGCTGTCACTTATCATATGGACTTATCGTATTTTAATTTTTTGCATTGCCTTTTCTTCCATTGTAATTTCGTCTATGTCCCTTTCTTCCCCATTATTTGTCTTTTGAGCGTATTTCTGCGTCAGCTCTTTCTTCAGTTAACAGTTACTTTTTATTGTATTTGTTCTTTTACTTATTTCTGCCTTGTATTTATTTCCATTTTGGTCTCTATTTATGTCCATCTTTTAATTTTCAGTTCTTCTACATTTTCCCATATTTGGTTAATTACCAAAAAATAGTCAATTATTGATTATTGCTTATTTCTTGCATATTGTATTTATGTATTTCACTATTCTTGAATGTAGTGCTTGCTATTATTAAATCGTTACCAATACCTAAGTCTATGCATGTAAGTTAGCACAGCCATTGCAGCACAGTCGTTTGAAAACTACACCACACTTTGGTGTTAAGCTCCTATCAAAAAAAAAATTGGTGCGTCCATCATTAATAACAAATTAAAGTCTGTGTCTGCTTAAGGCTGTGCGACCCACAAAAACCATTAACATAAAAATATTTTTTAAACTCTCATTTTTACAGATGAAGATGTTCTCTATATTGGAGATTCTTTAGTTTAAAATTATCTTCAAAACGATATATGGCAATTTGATTTTTTTTCAATAATAAAGAAAATAGGTTAAATCCTGTTTTTTAAGTTATTATTGATGTTTTTTAAATATGATTTTTTACAAGTAATGCTTTCAATGTACACTAGGAAATAAAAAAATTATAAAGCTTCAACTTGTTTTGTTTTTGTGTAATAAATAATTTTATATTAGTTTATAAAGGTTGAGATAGGAAAATTACAATAACTTTTGCATTTATCATTTGATGTTTACCAAAAACACTACCACCGTGTATTGTGGTACTTACGTAATCACTTTTTAAAATTGCGAAAACGTGAGCAGATTTAAAAAAAATTGGATTTTATTTTTATACTTCTCCCATCAAATTCTGGAAACAAGGAAAAGAAACAGTTAATAGAGATTGATGTACAACTTTTGCGTGAAGACCGACAATAATAGACCCCAGGTAAGGTAACCCTTGTTGTATGAATAAGTTTTTAAAAGATAAGCATATTTTACGGTTATTTTTACAAAACTAGAAATTTCAAGTTATTTCTGATTCTACCGTTCAACAAATATATCATTGCTCTGTCTTCAGATTATTTTTGTACAGTTTGATTATAAGATCTTGCAATGTAGTAGTTTTATTGTTAATAGTAATAAAGTCAATATAGTAAAATGCCCAGAACATACAGTAAAGTAAAAAAGCGGGGCAAAGCATTTGTTGCGAAAAGATTGCGTGATAAACGAGAAAAGTCGTATAAAAACTGTACGTCGAATGAGTATGTGGAAGAAGATAGTCATATAGATTTTTACAACTGATAATTAAATTAATTTTGAATTTATTTAAACCACTGCACAATTGCTTGAAAGTAACAAAATGCTGGTTTGGGGAGCAAATTCCGTTGGTATTGGTTATGCACAAACCGAAGAATTAGTCAACATTTTAAACTTACCAATGATGAGTAGTAAATACTATAGAAAAATTGAAACTATTGTAGGTGAGGAATGGGAGTTGGTTTTACAAAAGGAAATGACTTCAGCAGGAGAGGAAGAACGACGACAAGCGATTGAAGCAGGAAATTTGGAGGAAGGGATTCCATTTATCACAGTAATTATTGATGGAGAATGGGCCAAGCGCTCTTACGGTCATGGATCCAGTTCTCTATCGGGAGTTATCATAGGGAAAAAACAAGAAAATTTTTATTTCTAGGAGTTCGGAATAAAGCCGCATAAGCGTTACAAAAATTTTAATGGAGCGCCAACCGCAATGGAGCAAGACGTTATAGTCGAAGGGTTTAACAGAAGCGTTAATGAACACGGTGTACGTTATAAGCATGTAATAGGTGATGGTGACTCAAGTGTTTACGCACGGATAATACAATTAGTGACATACGGCCGTTACGATATAAAGTTAGAATGTGCAAATCATATGACAAGGTGTTACACGTCCAATTTGCATAATTTTTTTTAAAAACGTCATATGATATAGAGACGAGACGAATTCTGAAAACACACATTCCACGTCTGAGCATCGCTGTACGATCTGCAATAAGTAATAATTCAAAAGAAGGGTCGGATTTGCAACAACTACGACAAGACTTAAAAAACGGCCCTTAAAAATTGTCGCATACAATATTGTAAACCATGTACCACTACTCCAACATAGTGACATTTTTTCTGAAATATGTTCGGCGTTAGATTATGTTGTATCTAGAGCTCATCGTTTAACGACTAATGCAACAACAAATTACGCAGAACGTTATATGTCTCTTGTTTCCAAATTTTCGGGAGGAAAACGGGTCAACTATTGCCAACGCGGGTCATATTTCAGCCGGATTATCTTAGAATAATCGGCCATCTTGGCATAATTCAGTTGCAATACCACAGCAACATTCGTATCTTTCAGCATTTTGCAACAGGAAAAGAAAGCGAAATGAGCCTAGGCGGGCCAATATAAAAAGAAAAAGTAATAAATGGATCAAAACTAGTGACACTGATGCAGAATATGAACCAGATGCTGCAAAACCTGACCTGGAACCGGAAGAACTATTGAAACAACAACAAATTATGTCGGGATTTCAAAAAGAAGTATGTAACTTTGACCGCATAAAAATAGAAACAAGGGGACAACACGAAAATCTACTTTTGAGATCTGCTAGACGCAATCGACTTACAGCTTCCAACTTTAGGAGGGTATGTAAAAGATTACCAAGCACTTCGTGTCACAACTTGGTGTTGGAAATGTTGTACAAAGTAGTACGGAATTGCATACGCAATAATTTATGGGCGAATTAATGAAAAAAATGCCATACAATTGTATGAAAAAAAACTAAAAATAAAGTTGTCCCGTGCGGATTATTTATCTCTAAAGAACATCCATTCTTAGCAGCGTCACCGGATGGACTTCTTACAAACGGAGGTAGCATTGAAGTGAAGTGCTTATATTCTTTTCGAGATAAAACTATAGATTGTGCTATTAATGAAGATGCAAAAAAGTTATGTGTACATTATGTAAATGGAATGCTAAAACTACGCGATAATCATAATTATTTTTATCAAATTCAGGGACAACTGTATATTGCAAGTCGAACATACTGCGACTTAAAAGTTATAAAAATTGAAAAAGACGACAATTTTTGGTTGAATAATATGTTACCGAAGTTGACCGAATTTTTCTACAACTGCATATTACCTGAATTGGCAGATCCACGTGTCCCACGGGCGATGAAAATTCGTGATTCGGCAGCAATCATTGCTGCACAAAACAATGTAAAGAGAAAAAAAAACCTTCAAACTGGAATAACAAATATTTTTTATTTTTATATTTCATTTTTAATTTTTCAGTTTTTTATTATTGTTTATTTTATTACATTAGTCATTATTATTATTACTGTTATTGTACATATTCTGTTAATATGTTCTATGAGTTTGTTAAAAAATAGTGCATTATCAGAAAATGGAATAAAATATTATTGTCAATTAAAATCAACAAAAGTTAAAAAATAATATGCATTTTTTCAATTTATCTTTTGTTTACAGTTATGCGGTTACTATTTCTATACAAAACTCAGTATTTTTGGTAAATAAAGCCATTCAATAATACGAAAACCCTAAAACTGAATTAATGTGACGAACAATAGGATCTAATCCGTTCACTTTCACCATCTTTACCAGAGTTTTTTTTTTGTGCCTTGTCATTCTTATTCTACTGGTTTCAAAATTAGTCCACACATGTGAAATATTATAAAAAGTAAGTTTACTGTACAATAGAAAATAATAGGTAGGTAATTCCTAAATTTTATCGAAATATAAATAATATTAGTAAATATATAAATAATATTAAGAAACAACTTATTTATTTATTATAAGTTTTTGTTATGAACGCATAAGTGAATATGTAATTAAAAATTATTATTAATTTTATTAAATACATAATTAAAAAGTTTACCTCGAGTAGGGTTACATTTGTATCAATTTCATTATGCGATTTTTACAATAAATTAGTTATTACTTATCAATGACATTTATTCAAATGAATAAATAATTGGTTCGTACCTTTATATACAATAACAAGGTAATACAGTCTACTAACAAATCTCTTATAGAAACAATTCCTAGGTAAAATGTGATCTTTTGTTAAACTGGTATTGTTTGTGAACGGACAATGAGGTACCCGGCAAAGGCACATTATCCTTAGGTAATTTTTTTAAGCTACGTCAACTTTCATGTAATGAACATAAAAATAAACGAAATAGACAAATCATGCAATTTGGGTGGCCTGTACACGAATAATAATTGTTAGAGATTTGAGTAAGCTATCTTCCAGCCTTAACATAAAGTTAGCACAGCCAACGTACAAGCTCTTAGCTACCAATTGCATTGAAATTATTTATGTCCTAATTAGGTGCTAATTTCATGTTGCTTTAGTACCATAAACTTAAACTTGTTCGTTTTTTTTTTTAATTTTTGGGTTTGAACTTTATGAAAATCACGAAAATCTCATAACAAAGCATGCTATTAGGAAGATTGATGCATTATAATTTGGTGCCATTTTGCTACCCCAAAATAGGTTTGTTATTATAATCTGGTGAAATTTTGTTACTTAAAATTAAATTTTGTTGCTCGTATTTTTCATAAAATGTTTGGGCTAAAACGTTATGTAAACCACGAAAAAGTTATAACAAAACATTGTCTCAAGATGATTGATATACCATAATTTGGTGCTACTTTGTTGCTCTAAAATGAAATTTGTTGCTCGTATACTTACTAAATTTGTTGGGCTTAAAACATTATGAAAATCATGAAAACCTTAAAAAAAATCATGGTATTCGAATAATTGATATGTTATAATTTTATTTTGGGGTTATAAAAAAAACACCAAATTAGCACCGAGCATATCCTGATAACATGTTTTTTTTTATAACGTTTTCCATAACGCTTTATCCAAAACATTTTAAGATACATATATAAGCAACGAATTCTAGGGTAACAAAGTAGTACTAAATTATAATATATCAGTCATCTGATATCATGTTTTGTTATGCGGTTTTCGTGATTTCCATAACGTTTTAACCCAAAAGTTTTATAAGAAATGCGACCATCAAATGCCATTTTGAAGTTAAAAATAACTCCAAAGGTTTTGGTGATTTCCAATACATCTTAGCCCAAACATTTTATGAAAAATACGAGCAACAAATTTTATTTCACGGTATTTTAAAGAAATGTTTTTTTTTGCGTGATTTTCATTACATCGTTACCCAATAATTTAATGAAAAATACGGGCAGCAAATTTTATATTGGGGTAGCATTGTAGTATGATATGTCAAGTTTAAGCCCAAAAATATAAAAAATACCAGCAACAAATTTTAGTTTAGGGTAGCAAAGTACCACCAAATTATGACACATAAATGATTTTGTTATAATTGTTAGCTAATCATTTGTACGTTGGCTATGTTAATTTTACTTTAAGCAGGCACAACCCTCAAGTTTTTTTTAATAATAGTAGTGTTCTGGTCTATAGCATTTAGTTCCTTCTGTATTTTTCATAGTATGTCTTTCTTTTCATTTGTAGCATTATCATTTGGAGCGAAGGTTACTATTATAGCGGTTTCCTTCATTCCTTAAATATCCTTTTCCTTTCACTTTTTCTTCGTCTCCGTGACCCCCAGTATTTCTATACTCATGTTTTCCACTTCTTGTTTTATTTCTTCTTCCTTTTGTTTTATTCCCTTTACATTCCACGTTCCAATATATAGTTGTGTTGTTAATTTATTCTTTCTTTTTATATCATATTCTTTTTATTTATCGCTATTCCATATTATTAGTTTTCCTTGGCTTGTCTTTTTTTCGTCTGATTTGTCATCTTAGAGATAAGGTGTTTTTTTCGGAGCATTCTGTTTTCCTTGTCCCGCTTTCAATTTACACCATCCACTGTTAATTTGTTGTATTTTGGTGCTTTTTCCTTTATTTTTCTCATATTTTGCTGTTTGCATTATTATTTTCTCTAGACCATTCTACGTTAGGCACTTCTTTATTAATAAAAAAAATTTCTTGTAGATTTTTTAACCTTAATTTATTTTCCATTATTACTTGTTTAGTTTTACTAGCATATTTTTGGTCCTTCTTTTACATTAATTTTGACCCCCATTTCTTTTCCAAGGAATCTTTTTATGTTATTTTGTTTATAACTTTCCTATCTTGAGTGTCTGTTTTTATTCCGTGTATACTAACATTATTTTTGATGTAGTAATTCTCCATTTTATACATTTTATCTTTTTATTTATTTCAACTCACTGTTTTTTGTTTTCGGTTTAAGATTTCATTTCCTTCGTTTAAGTTGTTTAATTCTTGTTGTAGTCTTTTTTGGTTATGCTTTATTTCTTTGGTGTATCTCATTAGCTCTTTTATCATGTCTGTTAATATATCTATTTTTTTATGTTCTCTCATTATCTAAAACAGTAATAAGAAAAAAAAACTAAAGACATATTTTTCCAATTCCCATTAATAAAATGGTCATTTTGTATGTCAAATCTCATTATTAAAACAATCGTTTAATTAAAAGGATGAATAAAATGTTTACAGTAACACTTTTATTCACATTGCCTTTGACAACGTGAATAAAGTAAAATAAAATAAAATTCGCGTTACCTTTCAAATCATCGTTGCTATGGACAACTTATTTATAAACAGATGATACTTCACGCACATTTTTCAATTTGCCGATTTTGAAACTGAAAGTGTGTTTGCAATGGTAAATAAACCGTGAAAATTAGTTTATGAAAAGGAGTACAAAACATTTTGTGAATGGGAGACAATAAAACATTTGGAAACTGTTAACGAGGAAGTACTGCTAGCGTATTTCTTTGAAACATCGAAGAAAGTAAAGGTGTCTATAAATGAAAATATTGATATTTCCAAGTAAGTACAACTAAATGATCTAAATTAGAGTGAAGTGTTAACTACTTTGTATTAATTCAAGTTTTCAAGACTCCTCGCTTCTATAAAAAGACAGACTTCAGGTTACAAACCAAAAAATTCGGGAACTTTTGCACAAACGGAATTCTACAAATTTTTGTCCGAGGTTCATAATGACGTATACAGATGCATTATGGTAAGACATTTCATAAATGATTCTTGGAATACATATTTGTTATTTTTCATTCATTACAGGTAGTATTAATTATGGGTGTAGCTGGATGATGTAGAATTGACGAACTACATAAAATTCGTGTTGATGATATTGATGAGAAGGAGTTTGTTCTAATAATTTTGCTCCCGGACACTAAAACGAATAAGAAACGCACATTTACAATTATCAATAAAGACTGTCAAGTTCATTTAATAGAAATTTACCAGAAGTACAAAAATTTACGACCACTAAATGTACCACACAGAAAATTTTTTCTCTGTTATCGGAATCAAAATTGCGCAGTACAACGAATCGGTACCGACACTTTCGAAAAAATACCACAAATGATAGCGAAATGTTTGAAGTTGCCAAATTATGATCTTCTGGAACTTCACTGCACTTGACCTTGACGAAAGTAGGGTCAACTTAACTTACATTGATGCACCCCATTTTCTTTCTTTAAATGTTCATAACATAAGTAATGGTAAAATTAACATTTATGCAAATACTTTACCTAAGGAATCAATTTTTTTGTAACTTATGCGAAATTAGAAGAAAGATTGTATGATACATGTAAATAAAGAAATGTTATCTTTATTCACTCACACCATAAATAGCTATTAGTCATATTCATGTTCTATAAAAAAATGTTATTGACGTTCTTTCAAATTTAACAAAAGATCAAATTGTTAGTTGAGTAATGATTAACGAATGCAACAGTTTAATTTAATTTTATACAGTGAGTCAAGATCAGGAACAATACATATAACAATGCAAGATTGTACTTTCAATATCAATATGGATAATGGAAAGCAGATTTCCGCATTCTGAAAAAAATGATATGTTAACATGGAGTACAGTTTATGAAACACTTAATTACAATCACTGAAAATATATTGCACGTAACCTCCCTGGAAAGTAGCGCTACTGAGCTCCCAAGCATCCAGGTTTGCCTTGCAAATCTGCATGCTAACCGTAAATATATATTTCGAAAGACCATGTTTGACACATTGGAGCTATGCGACTTAATGACTTAAGGCATGGTTTTATTAATTTTGAAATCGAGGTTATCAACTTCATACAATTATTATTTCAAATTCGACTTCAAGTAATGTGCCCCAATCAAAACGCTCTAATAAATCTCAATTTAACTAAGGAACGAATTATTCCTATTTACATTTAGTACTCTATTCTGAATTACATGTGTCACCGATTTCGATTTTAAAACGTAATCAACCTCTTCTTTTATCTAAAATTCGACTATAATTAAAGCAATCCGTACAAGATGCTCTAAACACAGCTGTTAAATTTTAACTATAAGAAACTTGACTATGAAAGCCGGTCTAAATATTTGTATAAAACCAGAAGCAAAATGTAAAAGCGTATTTTAAGTATACCAACTTATAAACCAGTGTAAAGACCGATCCTAAATATGAAATGGCTTACAACATACTTACTTGGGCAAAGTTATGAATATCACAGCCGAAATCAGTGCACGCAGTTTCTTCAATAGCTTATCGATTCTATGAAGCAAGCGTTAAAGTTTTTCAGACATTGAGCAGGAGAAACGAGAAAAAAAAGACTAAAGGATTGCTTTGTTCGAAAATCGGTATCGTAGGTTATATGTTCATTAATATAGACTACATTGTAGAACTTTATTTACAAGTTCCAAATTTATGTGGCACATCAAAGTAGTTTTTTTTAATGGAACGCCCTGTATCTTAAATCAATTTTCGATTGCAGGTAAAAAAATAAGTCAACTTTGATAAAAGTTCCCTATACATAAATGTAACCATTATTGCAACACTTTCTTTGAAAATGTCAGACATTTTTAAATACCTCCTATTATTGAAACGAATAGACATTCAATACCAATTTAGATATAATTTTTACCGGTGTGAAAAGAGCGGCCGAAGTCTGCGAGGATGCACGAAGTATCAGTGGCGTGCAGCTTGATAATCCCAATCCCTATATTCTATCTCGAAGACGGAATTTTTACGATAATTTCCTTAATGGTTCTAGTTAAATTTTCTCTCGCACTGCCGTCTGAAGGGTTGATAATACCCCTATATTTTATCTCGGAAAGTTGAAACTATCAGGATAATTTCCCCAAAACATCTAGTTTAGAACACTACAAGTATTTTCCCCAGCACTATCATCTAAAGGGTTAATAATACCAACTCCTATATTTTATCTCGGAAACGGTACATACCATCAAGTTGAAATGTTTACGATAATTTCTGTAATAATATAGTACAAAACACTAAAAAAAATTTCTCCCACACTATCGTCTAAAGGGTTGATCATACCAACACTCATATTATACCTCGAAAATGGTACATACTATCCAGTTGGAATTTTCATGATATTTTTTAAAATTATAGTTTAAAACACTAAAGAATTTTCCCCCGCACTGCCGTCTGAAGGGTTGATGATACCCACCTCTGTATTTTATATCGGAAACAGTAATATCAACTTGAAATTATCAGGATAATTTCCACAAATAAATCTAGTTTAAAACACTAAAATAATTTTCCCTCGCACTATCGTCTAAAGGGTTGATAATAACAACCCCCATAATGTATCTAGTGATCTCGTCGATCAACTGTTACTTGTGGCTCACCCTGCATTATATAACTTAAGCATAATGATCTGCATCGATTTAGGCTAAAAAATTTAGTACCGCAGTAAAAACATCGTTTCTTTACTGCCATATCCTATTTTGTGGATGGAACATTACAAACGTTTAAAAGGTTTTTTTTTGTTATATATCAAATTAGGAATCAGAACAAGATAGGAACTGTTCCAATAAGGAGTCCTCGTAGATTTCATCTGAGGTCAATCGGCCAATGTCGTCTTAATCTTCTATTGTCGTTATGATGCAGAAGTGGTTGCAGGAGAGGATTGTTGTGTGTTGTGAGTTTTTCGTGGTGTTTGTTGTTTTGTCTTGTTTGACTTCTGTGATAAATGGAATACCGAGATCATCGTGTAAGGTTTGATTCGATATATACCAGGGAGCGTCTGTCATTTCACGAAGCATTTTGGATTGTGATCTCTGAAGGATGGCTATGTTAGATTTGCTGGCACAACCCCATAACACAATACCGTAGGTCCAGATGGGTATAATTATCGTCTTATATAGGAGAATTTTGTCGTTTAGTGCTAGTCCTGATCTTCTTCCAAGTAACAAGTATAATTCTCTAAATCTCAGGTCTAGCTGCTTTTTTTTCTTTGAGATGTGTTCCTTCCAGTTAAGTTTTTCATCTAAATGTAGTCCTAGGTATCGCACTGACGAAGTTTGGGGAATAGTGGAATTGTTCAGGGTAACTGAGGGACACTGTCCTTTTCTTAAAGCGAAAGGTTCTTGTGCTGATTTGGAGTTGTTGATTTTAATTTTCGACTTGTTAGTCCAGATTTGAAGAGCGTGATCTTGGAGATAGGATGATGCTAGGATAGGATTTTCATGGCTTGCAAGGATAGCTGTATCATCAGCAAAAGTTCCAGTTAATGTATTTGGTCTAGTTGGTAGGTACGCAGTATATAGTAGATAAAGCATGGAGCCCAGTACGGAGCCTTGTTGAACTCCAGACTTCATTGGGAAGGAATGTGATAATACACCATTTACTTTGGTTTTGTATTGGCGATCGCTTAGGTAGGATTTGAGCAGCTTGAAATATGATGGAATATAGCGCTTGATTTTGTATAGGAGGCCATCGTGCCATACCTTGTCGAAACCTTGACCTATATCGAGGAAGACCGAGGTACAGTATTTTCCTCTAGAGATTTATTAATTTCATGAACGACTCGGTGGCACTGTTGGATAGTTGAATGTTGATGACGGAATCCGAATTGATGGTCTGGGATTTTATCTAGGAGTAAACTGAATCTGTTGAGGAGCAATTTTTCGAGTAATTTGGATACAGTGGATAATAAACTTCTGGGTCTGTACGAGGATATGTGATTTGGGTTTTTACCTGGTTTGGGGATCATAATTATTTCTGCTTGTTTTAGCTGTCTAGGCCAGTATTGTAACCTTAGGGCATTGAATATGTATGTGACCATCACTATGCCTTTTCTAGGAAGCTCTTTCAATATCTTAGGCGTTATTTAGTCCGAGCCAGGTGCTTTTTTATTATTTAAAAGAGTTATTGCTTTTTTTATTTCTGCTGGTGTTAATGCATTTGAAGGTTCTGTGGAAGGTGGATTGCCGTTTAAGAATTGTGAGATTTCTTGATCTGGTGTGTTGTCATGAGGTGTAAAAACTTCAGCAAGATACTCAGCAAAAAGGTTCTGTCCATGGTCCCGGAATAGGATCATGTTTACAGATTGGGGGGTTCAGGTGTACGGGTTTAGATTTTGCTTTAGTCGGTCGCCACATTGAATTGTCGTACCGATTAAGGTTTAGGATATAATTTTGAAAGGATCTGTGTTGTGCGTCTTTCAGTTTGGCTGTTAGTTTGTTAGTTAGTTGGTTGTATGCTAATTTAACTGTTGGTGCATGACTACGTTGCCACTTAGCTCTGGCTTTCCTTTTTTCAACAATTATCTTTTTGATTTCCAGTGGAATGTTTATGTTCTGTTTTGGAGCTCCATACGCGGTGTGGCCTCTTGAGCTGCTTTTTGGAGAATCGAGGTTATTCATAGCTTCGTCTAACTCTTGGGGGTTCTTGAGTCTTACTTTTAGGTTTATGTTGTAGCTTATTGTGTTTCCGTATGTGTACCAGTCGGTTTTGGAGTTGTGTAACTTAGGTACTCTCTTAATATTTATAATAGTTGTGCTGATTGTTGCTATGATTGGTGAATGATCGGATGAAAAATCATTATTAGATTCTATGTCCAAGTAGGAGTTGAAGATACCATTAACGACGAAGAAGTCTACTTTTTTTGGATCAGACGGCCAGTAGGTTGGAGTGCCTGTAGATAGGAAATTGTATTTTTTTTCGTTGAGTGCCTTAGCCAGTTCTCTGCCTTTAGTTGTGATGAGCCTGGAGACCCAGAGGGTGTTTTTGCTATTATAATCGCCTCCCGCAATAAATGTGGTACCGAGAATAAGGAAAAATTCTTCGAAGTTATTCTGTTTCAAGTTATGTTTAGGTGGACAATACACAGCTGATGCAGGTATGTCATAAGGGAAAGATTTGTCCTTGATTGATGTGGCTTGTAGATGATCTTTTGCATATCCTATTAATTCATAATGCTCTATTGCACTTTTTATTAAAATTGCACTTCCTGCATGAGCAGTATTGTCAGGATGGTTGGTGTGATAGAATTTAAATCCTGGAATTTTAAAATAGGACCTGTCAGTAAGGTGTGATTCGCTTATTAGTAGAATATCGATGAGGTTGTTTTGAAGGAATATTTTAATTTCTTCTTTATGTTGAATTATGCCGTTGGCATTCCATAGGGCTATTTGGAGGAATTTAGCCATTATTTTTGTCCTACAAGCATGGTTAGCACGTTTAGGACCATGCTATTCTGTTGGAGGAATTTAGCCATTATTTTTGTTCTACAAGCATGGTTAGCACGTTCAGGACAATGCTATTCTGTTGGAGAAGCTGATTAAAATTAATAAATTAATATTGTATTAAGTTGGAAAATGGTGTTATGAAACTTTTCCAAAAATTAGCTAAGATAGTAAGTGTTGTGTATAAAAATAAAAATCCGCGCAATAGTAAAAGAAAATGATCCTCTCTAACTAGTAGACTGTAAGAGAGTATTAATTACTGCTACTGCCAACGAAAATATATGTACGTGTGTTAACGACATAAAACAAACCTCTAGTGCATAGACAATTGAGAATCTGGTCACGAAGGGAATTCAAGTATTAAGTTCCGTGAGAAGTAAAGAAGGCATTTAGAAAAAATTGCCTGTTTAATGATAGCGTAAAAGGACGTAATTACGCGGAGCATTTGAGATAATACCGGCAGAGTTAAGGCCCATGCGTTTGACGTCAAAAGGCCGATAGTGAATGAGTGTGCACTATTAATTAAAAGAGCTGAACTCCGACATTTGAAAAGGGAATAAGAAATTTGTAAGACCAATTTTGTATATTGTGAAGTGAAAGATTTGATCTTCTTCAAAACTACCTTTTTACCTTCCAACCTACATACAGGTATGGAAAAACATTATTGCGGGCCTGACTTATAATAAGCTAGAAAGAAACCCAATAAGCATTATTGTGTGAGATAGACATAACTTCAACGATGTTGCCACTTGTACATGTTTGCATGTGGGCACAAAATATGAACTGCCTAAGTCTCCTTCAATCTAGCTTCAACATTTCTAACGAATCCAAAGCAATTAAGATGATGTTGAAAAGTCGCGTGTTCTTTGAAACTATTAAGTAAGTACTTTACTCTTAAGCATTAAATGATAATACCTCAAACATCGAAGTTTATTGTAATTGCGAATTTATAACATGGTTCGATTACTACTCGTAAGACCCAAGAAGAAACTTACGAGAGCTACAAACAACATTAACATTTACATTGATAGGATAACTTAAGTTTAAGGTTTAACTTTAGCATTATAATTCTTATTGAAAAACCAACTATTTTTAAAGATGAACAGAATACCGTTTTCTTTCAAAACTACTTTATGAGATTTTCGAAAAGACCCCCACCTTGCGCATGCAGTAACCCAATCTGTAATAAAATTCAGTTCGGGTGTTTTCTAACATTTCTTGGCTGTCTAAAGAGTCAGTAATTTTGCCACGAAGTTCGTCCAAATTGTTAGCACGTTGATGCCTGTGACCATAAATTTGCTGGGATATGTATCCCCAAATAAAAAAGTCGTTCGACGCGATATCAGGTGAGCAAGGAGGATGTTTAATAGTACCTTTTCAACTAATAGTACGGTTAGGGCACGTAGTTTCCAAAAACTGTTGAACTCTTATTGCAGTATGAGCAGGACCGCCATCTTCTTGATATCAAATGTCATTAAAATTTATATTGATGCGTTGAACAACTGGAACTATCTCGTTTCTCAACAGTTCTAACAATTTGTCCGCATTCAAGTTTCCGTTGATAAAAAATGGACCAATTATGGAACTGATTAAAATTCTTGCCCACACATTAACTTTTTGAGAGTATTGTATCCGGTAAGGAATACGAATGTGTTTGTTTTTCCGAGAGTAACCAACAGCGACATACGGATTGTGTTGGCCATGTAAGTTAAAAGAACACTCGTCGGTTTTCATTAGCCCGATTCATAATATCTTCACAAAATTCCATACGCTTTTGATGATCTTCTGGAAAAATTTCTTGTGCAGTTACAACTTATAGCAACGGTATTTAGTCCTTTTCAAGATATTGCGAACTGTTCTTGGTTCAATACTCATTTCTTCAGCAATTTTTGTACTATTGCACGGGAAATTAGTTTCTGCTAAACTGCACACTGCAATTTCTTGGAGTTCGCGCTGTTCGTTTCAGTTACGACCAGGATGCTCACCATCATTACCATCAATGCTACTGCATTTTCTACAATTATTTAAACATCCACATCTTTCAAATTCAGAAACAGTACGCATAATCGTACTTTCTGATGGAATTTGCCTGTTTTCAAAGGAAAAAACAAACCTGCCCATTATTTCTAGTGCAGTGCTTCCTGAATAATCTTAATAATCTGTATTTTTTCTTCAGTGGAATGCATGAGTATTGTGTCGGACTTGCAAAAACACTGATTTTCAATTCTCGTTGACAGTAGCAATTAAATGTGTCATTGATATTAGCCTACTCAAAAGACGCGCTGTTAGTTTGCTGTGTATTCTATCGCACTTTCTGTCTGTACGTGAGCTGATTGTACTGCCTTTGTTTTACTTATTATAAGTCAGACCCGCGATAATATTTTTCCATACCTGTATACATATGTAGATATAGTAGGTTATGCAATCGACTTTTTTTTCACTATCGCTAAATCTACTTATTAGCTCATTTAGCAACTTTTCGCCAAGATCGGCCATCATGTCTAGATATCTGTCTGTATAAAAAAAGAGGTAGCATAGTTACCCAAAAAAATGATCGAGTATAACACCACAAGAGTTTTTACCTGGGCGATAATTTTTCTATTTATCTTTGAACACTTCTTTTTTGATAAGTCGATGAAATGATTGAGTTGAAAAAAAGAGAAAGAGAAAAATTATCGACTGGAGGTAAAATCTCGTGTGGTATTCACTACGATAATTCCAAAAGAAATTAAACAAAATAAAATAACTACTATTGAACATTTATTTATTTATTTATCTCTCGTTATTTGCCATAGTCTTGAAAATATGTCACGACTTTCAGTAGTTTCTAACAACTGTCAGACGTTCTGGCGTTTCAATTTCAGAGGTAACTAGTATATGACACACATTAACCAAAAGGTAAAAAAAAAAAATCGAAAAAAATTATGGCTGTAATTCTCGCTTCCTTCCTTTATTTCTTTTCATTTTTTAAGTTAGCATCTACAGATGTCTATTAATCTCTGTCAGACATGAAGTTTTTAAACGTCTGTTTGCCATAGATAATTGTTTCTGCATTTACAATGTTGCACATTTTCGTAATTAACTTATTATATAAGAGGTTGCATAATTATCCTAAAAAAAAGTTATTAAAATTATTTCATCTCTTAATTTCCATTTTGTAGGTTGGAAGGTCGTATGGTGTTCTACACCAGATATTTTAAAATAGCGGACGTTTATTGTACTATCACCCTGTTGCTAGGGGTGTAGCATCTGTGGTGCACTAAATATTTTTGTTTTTTTAATTGTTTATGTTTAAAGAGTGTACTAACAATTATATACGAACGTACAAATTTCCCTTTTGTAGGTTGGAAGGTCGTGTGGTGTTCCACACCAGACATTTTTGATTTTCACTAAACTGTACATATCCATTGTAGTTAGTCGGCACTATGCTTATTTTTTTAGCACTACACGACGCTAGCGCGAATTGATTGTGTAGCAATTTTAGATAATAAATAGAAGACATTGAAAGTGTTTTAACACAGATATCGGTGATACGATTAATGCAGAATCTAATATAAGCAATTTTGTAAAACAATCTGTTTTTTCTTAAATTTCGGGTTTCTGTTAATTAATTTTCATTCTAATTAGTAATGACTTATTATATTGTAATATTAATCCGCTATATTATTGTATACAGAAACTATAAAAATTCAGTGGATCTTCAACGATTAAGTGAGAAAAAGTATATTAAAGTATATAATCGTTTTTGAAATATCGATTTGTTGTAACGGGAGCTTTAGAAAAATTAAAATTTCGCGCTAAATTATACGAGATTAGATATTTATACATTATTTTCTGGATAAAGAAACGGTTATTGTTTATTTATATTTGAATGTAATTAATATTAGTTTGTTTTAATACGTTATCTATATATTCAATGTGAAAATATTTAAAATACGTGACATTTGCAAGTGCATTAATGTTTTGGGAAGGAATGACGCTGTTATAACAATGATGTAGTTTTTAAGTCAATCGCATACAGTGAGCAATCACAAACAGCCGCGATAAGTAACAGAAAGGGTCGCATAAAAGTAAGCGATCAGAATTCGCAGTCTAAGCGACATTGTATAGCCACGCTGCCCTATAGTGTTAAAATTACAAATAAGAATTAATTAACTGTGATAGGGAAGAAGTAGAAAATTACCTTCCTTATTAAAATAATAAAAAATGATGTAATAAGTGAAGATAACGCGTTTTATACGTCTCAGAACCGTGATCAATTGTGTTTAAATAGTAAACAATAAATATGATAGACAGTAATCGATCCAAATTGGGAAATCGAAGTATAAAGGACCGAACGATAAAGTAAAAACTGTATAGTGTAAATATATCGAACAATTATTCACTAAAATCATTAACTGATGAAAGAAAATTAGAAGCGTATTTAACTACACAAAGGTATACGGAAAGATAAGCAGGACAATCGGTGCCAGAGTGCCGACAGGTGACATCATCCGAAGAGCAGGCTCTAACCTTTCTGAAGCCTCTTATCAGCGCACAAAGAAACGCCAGCATTACATTATCAGTTGCAACGAAAATAAGAACCTTTTTTTGTTTGAGTTAATAAATAAAACTTTTTTGTGTTTGATTTTCTCGAAACTTTACATTTGATTACCACAATTAAACGACAATTAAACAAAAACAATCGTTTAACTCTGGTAAAGATTTTATTTGTTATATGTTAGCTTTAAGAAGGTTATTGTAGATTGAGGTTTGATTATACATATGTTTGTAAACAATGCATTGATGCATTTTCGTTCAGATTTGGAATTTAATTAAATGAGTATAATGTTTGATTTACTTTTATTGCCAAAGAGTATAAATATTAAAAGGTTTATACAAATATTGAATATATAAATGCAGAAAGAAGTCAACTCAATAGGAATCCAGATAAATAAATAAATCGAAATGAGTATAATTTTGGGTAATGATAACAGGAATTGTTTCTTTACTTGAGCTAGCCGTTGCAACCAATTAAGAAAGGAGTTAGTAAACATAAAGCTTAAAATTCATTTACGCAAACCGAAATTAATTAGCAAGCAAAGTAAAAAATTAACTAGTAAATGATATCTTTATAAATTGAACCCATTCAGTTTTAATAAAACGTAATAAAAATAATCATCTCAGGTATTAAATTTTCTTCAATAATGTTGATATTGTAAAAAGGTTTAAAAGAACTCAAATCTTATTCTTTGGAGCGGGTTAAACAAACAAAAGTAGTATCTAAGGGTACTACGCCCGTTGCATTGTACAGGCTGTCCCAAATTCGAGGGTAAGCATGGGGATCTCGCTTATTATAAGAGATAGGATATATGTTTAAATTCGGCACTTTTGCTAAATTCGATGCCGAGTAATAATCTAAAAAGAAATTTGAGCTAACTGAAATGGATTTGGTTTTATGCTCAAAAAACTAAAAATTTCGATTTTCGTTTTTCGCGTTTGGCCACCTTATTATTAGGAATTTTCAAAATTCAATTAAACATTATTAAGGCACTTTTTTTACGCACAATACTAATACGGTATTAAAAATATTATGTGACGTTTCGTTTATTCTATCATCAGGTTTATTTGTTCTTATGAGGGTTAAGACATATTTTTATGTCGTTGGATGGAGAATGTTATGCTGATTTTAGCAAATATATAACACTTTATGGTTTGATCGACTGCGAACTAAAATAATGAGAAAAATATGAAGACAAACAACTCAAACAAGTATGTCTATGTAACACGGTCATAATAGCGACAACGCAAATTTATCGATAGGTAACAACAAAATAATTACACAGACAAACAAACAAAAATTATTATAATAAATGTACGAACAAGTTTCCTCCTTCTTGAATACAGTAACGAATTCTTCTTCTACAATTGTTTACGCTTCTTTGAATGGTTCGCCTGGGAATTTGACGAAGTTCATTAACAACCCTATTCTGGAGTTCTTCTATATTTTGCGGTGGCGTCTTATAAATCATATTTTTTAAATAGCTCCACAGGAAGTAATCTAAAGGGGTTAAATCTGGACTTCTTGCTGGCCACCTAAGTGGTCCCCTATTTCCCATCCATTTATCAGGAAATTCGCCGTTAAGATATTCACTTATTATCGCAGCATTATAAGGAGGAGCTCCGTCCATTTGCCAGCAGAGAGTCCATCTTTCGTTTAGCGGAACATCATCCAAAAGGTCTGATATTTCGTGTGTTAGAAATGCGAGGTAGCGTTGAGACGTTAGGATACCTTCGTAAATAATTGGCCCAAGGAGCCTATCCTTCCAGATTCAAACCCACACATTAAAGGACCGGTGGCCTTGTCCTCGCATTTTCCTGTTAATTCGTGGATTTTCAACGGACCAGTAGTGCTCGTTATTACGATTAAACATTCCATTAGTGGAAAAATTGCACTCATCCGTCCAAATTATTTGATTGAGAAAGTAGCGATTTTCCAGCATTTTGGTATTAAGTTGGTTACAAAAATCCAACCGTCTCATATAGTCCCCAGGCCGAAGAGTTTGACTAACGTATAACTTAAATGGTTTATAACGGTGTTGCTTTAACACTCGCCAAACTGTCGTTTTTGGCACTTCAATAGTTTGCTCTATTTCTCTGGTAGATGTTGAAGGATTTTCTTGCACCTAAGATGGATAACATAAAGTCATAATTCTCCAAAAAAAATGTCTGCCTAAATTAGCAGTGAAGTGAGTGGAAATTCTTATAATTAGTATAATACTAACAAATAGTACCTGATGTAATATTGCTTCTTCGGCATCTCTGTCTAGTCTGCTACCATATGCATTTCGAGGTTTCTGAAAACATCCAAATTCTTGCAAATTTTGGTCTAATTTTAAAAATATCTCTGGTTTGGTTGCTGCTCTCCGGATATTCCTCTAAATATCTTTGTTCTGCCCTGACACTATTTCTATTGCAGCTATAAAATATCCTTATCATGTCTCGTTTTTCTGAATTTGAAAACATTCTAAAGAAACTTGCAAATTTTAAAGCACTAACACGAAGGATCTTGCAGTTATTACCCTTTTTACAATTAGAAAATGACATGACAAAAGCCAACTCCTGAGTTTTGTTTGATTCATGGGTATCGTGATAATGTAATATTTAGTTTTTAATTTAAGAGTATTTTAGTTCGCAGTCGATCAAACCATGAAGTGTTATATATTGCTAAAATCAGCATAACATTCTCCATCCAACATCCAACGCCATAAAAATATGTCTTAACCCCGATAAGAAAAAATAAACCTGATGATGGTTCAGAATAAACAAAACGTCGCACAATATTTTTAATACCGTATTAGTATTGTGCGTAAAAAGTTGCCTTAAAAATGTTTAATCGAATTTTGAAAATTCCTAATAAGGTGGCCAAACGCGAAAAACAAAAATCGAAATTTTTAGTTTTTTGAGCATAAAACCAAATCCATTCGAGTTAGCTCAAATTTCTTTTCAGATTATTACTCGGCATCGAATTTAGCAAAAGTGCCGAATTTAAACCTATATCCTATCTCTTATAATAAGCGAGATCCCCATGCTTGCCCTCGAATTTGGGACAGCCTGTACAGGTTGGTATTCCCTAAACCAAATGTCTCTGAATTCAAACCGCGGACTAGATTAAACCAAATCTGAATAGGATAGTTTGTTGAATAACGCAAGAGAAAACAGTACTCAGAAAATCTCGAGAATATGCTGCATTCTGAAGTGACTATATACACACGGCTGGTGGATGCGCACTTTTCCTTAGTAGAACTTGAACACAAAAAAACGAAATTGATGTGATGTTTATAACAGGAACTACAAAAGAAAATGTAGAATTTGCGTCTATTTCCCAAACTTCTTGGGCTCCTTCCAACAGACAGTGTGACCAACCTAAAAAATCAGTTACATTCAGGCCAGTATACATCGCAGGCGTCGAGGGACGGTTTACTTAAATCTGTACACAATGTTTAAATTCAAACAAATCTTCCAGAATTCAAAAAAATCAATTTAAATTAAAAAAAATCGCTTTAAATCTAAATAGATCTATTTGAATCTGACTAAAATCTATTAAATCATTTTAGATCTTCACACTAAGCTTAATAAGCAACCCTTCTAGTTTAATACTAGTCAAATTTTAAGTTGCGATATTCATGCTAGTCATGTTAGATGGATGACAAAGGTAATTTATGCAATTTTGTTTCAAAATCAATGTTAGGTATCTCATATGGAGGAAAACCCCTAAGAAGCATATTCGAATATTCGGGGCTAGTTGCTGTAATCACAAGCAATTAATACACCTTATTCTGATTTTCTATTGGTACGTCAAGTGATAAATTATCAAGATACTGATCCAGAAATTAGCAAGGCTGTGCGAACAAAAGTTTTCAACCACCTGTGGTACTTATTTGCCAAAACTATCCTTATTTGATGTTCCAGCAGTGGTAAGGGCAAATATGACTCAAACTACAATAGAATGAGGCCGAGGCAAACGTGAGGCAGAGAAAGAACAAAAAAAAGGAGGCGAAGAGGTACGTTCTGCACCAAAATGATTTTCTTCCTTTACAAACATCCGAGTTTCCATCGTTTCTCTTTCTTCGCGAGATTTTCTATCAGCATCGATTTCCTAGGTTAAGATCCTTCAACATGGAAGGATAATCACAATAGTGGAATTGATGCGCTTGAAAATATTGTTATTGTTAATGACTGCAGAAAGAAGATGCTAACTCATTCAGGATTATAATCACGTTCTCACAAAAGATGAAACAGAGAAACACTATGATTTCCAGATCCACATTCCACCCAACTGCTACCAATTCGAGGGGTAAACCACTTGCAAATTAGTAAACACCATTTTTCCATTTTCAGACGATTTCCATAGCACAATATCCAAACTATTCTGTTTTTAAAGCATTCAGGAATGGTATTGGACATTAATTATATTTTCAATGTTTCAACATGATATTAATGTGATAAAATTTTCCTTAGGTTAAGGTTACGGGCCAGCAAAATTCGTTGTCATCTAAAAGTGTTTATTATATCCTTGGTTCATGTAACGCTCTCAGGACAGAGTGTAAGTTATTCAATCAAAATTAGTTACATTATTAATGCTAATTTATTCGTAATTTCACATTCTTATGTTAGGTTTTAATTGAATAGTCTGTATTTCAGAATTATATTAATTTTATCTTGCTTTGTAATAGCTATTATTCATAAACTAATCATTGTAATTTCGGCAATAAAATACAAAGTGCTGTTACATAACCTGAATGTCGTCAGTTTTAAGACAAAGAAAATTTTCCAGATTCATTTTTAGAAATTATAGTACGTATTATCGATTGCAAAGCACTAAATCTCAGTATAACACAGCATTGTAGTGTTCTAATTTTATGGCGACTCCGGGTTTGTGGCAAATCTGTACGTTTGATCGTCGAAAGAAGTAAGGCAACAAGAACAGATGAGTCACTTTTACGCCGCATAACATATACTACTTTTTCATCAAACGCTTGTAATATTGTTAAAATTCTGATTTTCCAACGTAAATTTAGTAAGTACTTCATGCTTGTTTTTTTTTAATTGTATAAAATAGCCTTAATTTGTGCGGAGGCATTAAAAATACTTTTACTGCCGCCAGTACCGGCACTAAATAGTAGTTTACGTAGCAGGGCAATCAAGTCGATACTTAAGACAGACGAAGTGTTTGTTAAAATTTTTCAATATCTGAATAACGATCAACTTGACAGAAAAATGTGTAAATATATTTTTTAAGGATAATTTAATCTTGCGTAACTTTTCTTTATAGTTTCTTAATAAAAAGCCAAATATTAAATTAATGAAAATGCTTAAACTGTATTATCGATACTTTTATACGAGGGCCACTATTTATATTTTGAGCCTTGGCAAACGGCAATACTGATTGCAGTTAGGCGCCGTTTTACGTTAAACTGTATTATCAATATTTCAATAGAAACATCTGTCATTGTTGACAATAACATTTCAAACTTTGTGTCAATAGCATTATTTGTGTTGTTTATGGTTACTTAAAGATTGCGTGGCATTAAAGAAATAGAATTACGTCGTGAAAATTTTCGTGCGATGATTTATTACGATTTTCGACGTGGATTATCAAGACAAGAGTCCATCGATCAACTTACTTTCACATTTGGCGATGAAGCTCCTCCATCCCTTGCCACTGTGAAACGCTGGTATAACAATTTTAACCGTGGCCGCCTTTTGATCACTGATGAAATTCGCGAAGGTCGTCCAAAATCAGTTGTTATTCAAGAAAACACTGATACTGTGCAAAAACTAATAATGCAAGATCGCCACGCGGCATACTGTGAAACTGAGGGAACCCTAGGTATTAGTTCAACCAGCATATATAAAATATTACATGATCATTTAGCTATGAAAAAGGTTTGTTCTCGTTGGATCCCACACAATTTGACGGAATCTCAAAAAGATGCTCGCGTCGATTGATACACACAAATGCTCAAGAAATACAATGGCGATGCTTCATAAAACGTATGTAAGATTGTAACAGGTGACGAATCATGTATATATGCATACGAGCCGGAACGTAAACAGCAGTCGACTGTGTAGGTGTTCTAAGATGAATCAAATCCAACAAAAGTTCGCGATCGAAGCACATCGAAACAAATGGTTGCTTGTTTTTTCGGAAAAACTGTTCATGTGGCAACTGTGCCTTTAGAGGAACGTAGAAAGGTCAATTATAAATACTACACAACCATTTGTTTGGCGGAAGTCTTCTGTGAAATGCGGAAAACAAACAAGCTCCGTCGGATCGTTCTTGATCACGACAATGCGAGCTCTCACACATCTCGTTTAACCACCGATTATTAGTTTTCGAAGTACATAATAAAGAAAATATAGTTTATTGCACAGTAATTATTAATTTTAAGTCTGGACTACCAAAAAACAATAATAAAAAACTAACTAGAGATAAGTTAGAAGAAATAGCCAGAAGAATGATGGAAGAGTCTGATGATGAAGCCATAGGTGGTGTTGACGGCGATGAGTCTGATGAATTTATTGAAGACAGTGAACATGATTCTACTTCAGAACAGGAAGGTGATAATCAAATAGTTATAGAAGAGGGTGATCAAGAAATGAACGAAGAAGTAGAAAGAGTGCCTACATTTCGTAATGGAGCAATGCTGTGGAATCAACATCCTGTTCTAAGTAAATTTGCGAAGCAGTCCCCTAAAAATATTGTGAACCGCGGCCTTTAGTCGATGCGGAAAACGTCAAAAATGGTCTGAATGCATTTTTTCAATTTTTTACGAAAGAAATGAGAGAAAGTGTAACATCTTATACAAATATTATTATTAGAACGATTCAAGAAGGGTATACAAGGGACAGAGACGCAAAATGAACAACGCCAGAGGAAATACTTGCACTTCTCGGTGTTCTCTTCCTTGCTGGTGTAAAAAAGTTAAGTCATACTGACTTTATAGAGATGTGGGCAACTGACGGCACTGGTGTTCATACCTTTCCAGCATGTATGGGATACAAACGTTTCCTATTTCTTCTTGGTGTTCTTAGATTCGACGATAAAAGAAGCTGTGAACAACGGAAACAGTCGGACAAATTAGCGGCAGTCAGAGAAATTACAGACGAATTTATAGCCAATTGTGAAAAAATTCTGCCCCGGAGAACATACGACTATCGATGAGATGTTAGTTCCATACCGTGGTCGATGTAGTTTCATTCAATATTTACCTAAAAAGCCCGCCAAATACAGGATAAAAATATTTGCCTTGTGCGATTCAAATATTTTATGCTTCATGTTTCAAATTTAGAAATTTATTGCGGTCAACAGCCTGTAGGAAGATATAATCAACCAAACAAGGCAACAGATGTTGTTCTCAGATATTAGTTGAGCCTTTCAAAAATTTTAGCAGAAATTTGACCACAGACAACTAGTACACCAATTATCCTTTATCTCAACAGCTTCTTGATCAAAAAATTACTTTGGTTGGCACTTTAATAAAAAAATAAAAGAGAAATCTCAACGGAGTTACAACCAAGCAAAATTAAACCTATAAGTTCCTCAATTTTTGCACACAAAATGTGCAGTAATTACACCGTTCAAAGGCGAACTAAACGATGGCGGTTGGTAATATTTTATCAGCTTTTAAATATTGCTTCACTAAATTCTAACATTCTATTTAATATGAGGAACTACGATAAAGCTATAAATCACATGGAGTTTTTAAAAAATTTAGCGATTTCCCTAATGACACCCCATTTGCAAAAGAGGGCAAGTAGTCGAACCCTATCTATGGGGAATTAAAAGCTATTTAGCGCAATATAGGAGTGCCGATACCGAGAATCCTGAAGTATGCGAAAAGAAGGTGTTCAGTGTGGCCGAAAAAAAAATAGAGGAACCACA
Source organism: Vesta saturnalis (assembly GCA_036346205.1). Classification (NCBI taxonomy): domain Eukaryota; kingdom Metazoa; phylum Arthropoda; class Insecta; order Coleoptera; family Lampyridae; genus Vesta; species Vesta saturnalis. The sequence continues at coordinate 121,993 of JARFJB010002299.1, read as the reverse complement.
ATAAAGTGCCAAAGATGCCATAATAAACCAGCCTGCAAGGAGCACGTAGTCACCACACAAATTTGTTTAGAATGCAAACACTACGAGAGACAAGGAGAAAGTCCCTAGAGATAATTTTGATGCGCTAGTTTTTATATGCATAATTATGCATATACAAATTCTGTTTCTGTTTTTGTATTTTTTATGTTTCTATGAGAATCCTAAACTTACTTTTTATATTTTTTGCCATATTATATTTTTTATATGAAACATGTCCTTAATTCTCAATGGCGACCACTTAAATACTAACTTAAAACGTTAAGAAACGAGCTAAATTATTATGAAAATACCAAAAAGGCGTATTTTGCCAAACCTTCGTATACAATAATAGTAGTACACGGGCACCTCACCTTTCACGTTTTTACGTCACAAGTCCCGCCCCCTGGGACACCTTCCCCTCTACTTTTTTATATGCCCACGTGGGGATCGTATTTTTTCACCCCTATGGTTTCTTTTCGGAGGGCATTTTCAACCCTTAATTTTCACCCTAATTAGTCGTTTTGGTTGTATTAAGAACCGTTTTTATGCCTTCTTTTCGGAGGCCATTTTCAACCCTTGATGGAATTTTCACCCTAATTAGAGCCCTTTTGGTTGTTAAAAACTTTTTTGTCAGTTCACACCTATGGCTTCTTTTCGGTGGTCATTTTTAACCCCTTGATGGAATTTTCACCCTAATTTGATTGTATTAAGAGCCTCTTTGGCAGTTTAGCCCCTGGAGGGTAGGCAAATGCGTGCGCATACAATGTTCTAATAAGGGGCCCTAATGCTACCTCATAAGACAGCTATAAGAACTTGTGTTAAGCCTGCGCCCTCTTGTCATGGCCCCCTTGGCGGAAATTTGAAATAAGGGGACTCCAATGCTAACTTGTAAGACGGCTATAAGAACTTGTGTTAAGTCTGCGCCCTCTTGTCGTTGTGGCCCCCTTGTGAAATTTGAATCTGTTTGTAGCGCCACCTAGTAGTGCATAGAATATTTTTTCTGTAATAAAGGTAGCGTCACCTAGCGGTAGGACTAATTAAGGTTTGTTTGTGACGCCATCTAGTGGTGTATAGACTAATGAACATTTTCTGCAATAGAAGTTGATCATGCACGCCTCTCTCTTTCTCTCTCTCGTTTATTCATTTCTCTCTCGGATTTTTTTCAAACAAACAAATCAATCAGATCAATCTCAATCAATCAATCAATCAAATATATCACTCTCAATAAAACCAGATCATACCTTACAGTTTGTGGAAACCAGCTTACAGTTCAAAAATACTGATTTGGTTTAATTAATTACAGCTTGCTTGTTCAAAATCAGCCACAGATCAAAATACCAAATTGCTATATCGGAAATAAAAGACAAAAGGTTTTAACGGTTTATTATTATATACGAATCAATAACTACGTAGTTTAAAACCAGCAAATACGTACCGCCTACTGCTAATAATTAATTTAAAAAAATAGCGTAACACTCACAGCTTTATCTAATTAACTAAACAAACGAGTAGAGATCGAAGAGAATACGAGTTGATGCAGAGTTGGTTGGTGTATGTCAGCCTCCTTCTATAATAACACATTAAAATCTTTATTAGCATTTTTGTGAACAATATCAAGTAAAATATATATTAAAAAATAATACGCATACCTTCAGATGCGTTTTTTATTTAGACTGTTCTAATAATGACTGTTGGAGAACTAAACTAAATATTGAAATAATTCATACAGTTTACTAAACCCGTTTTTGCGTACTTACGAATAGTTGATATAAAACTGGCTACTGGTTTCTCCCATCATTAAGTAATTTAGAATATAAATATACAAACCTAATTATCTCTATCGCCTTACTGCAGCTCCCTTTTGCAGACTACTTAGAGTGGCCTTAAACCAATTTATATAAAACGATGTTTGTTATTTACAACATACATTTAAAAATTATTTAACCTACATGATAAAACTGTTTTTATGGAATGCGTTTATTATTATTAAACAGTTATACAACTTCATTATGAATTGGAAAGTGTCAATCAGTCGTCGACAACGTGTTAATTAATGAGCTTGCAAATATTTTAAAAATTTGCTGTTGCAAAAAACATTAAAGTCTAAATATTAGGTGAAATAATCATTTTCTACCCTAGCGTTTTATACAGGAAGATTCTCTATCTAAGCGGTCAGAACCGTTACATTCGAAAATTATACCTGATTTACTATGTTCAATTACTCACACGCACACACACACACACGCACGCAGTCACACACGCACGCACATACCCGCACACACGCGCGCACGTATGCACGCACGCACCACACACACACACACACACACACACACACACACACACACACGCACACACACACGTGGTTATTTAGCTCGCTGGCAATTTCTTCAGTGTTGGCACAATTCCCCGAGGCGAAATGTAACACATACCATCCGTCCTCAATATATATGGCGTTCTCGCTGTCGTGTTGAACGTGTGAAGCAGCCTTTTTTAATATCATCTCTAACACATCCTCTTCTCCTGCGGGTGGATCAGTTCTATAATAAATTAAATTGTCTGTCGTACATACAGCGGCAAAAGAACAAGGCTACTGAATTCCCGAAATGCCTACAACCCATGAGCCTATTAATCTTATTCGTTTTGGCAGTTGTGTAATGACGTCAAATTGGCGGGAAAATACGTCATGGAATTATTAGTTAATAAGGTATGATAAAACTCCATTTTATATGTCTCCGCTGCGAAGCTAACACTCAGCTATTAAATTTGTCACTGTATCCACGCCACTTGCCCAGATATTGTTTATATCGTCCGCGGCCCATCTCTGCTAAAATCTTGTCGGCTTTGAATAGGGCGTCTTAATCAACCGTAATAACCTGTAAATTTCTTCGTGAAATACCCGCAACAGTTTAGTTATTAAGATCTTTATCGATGAACATGAGGTCTTTTTTATCAATGCACTAATTGTAAAAACTTTCTGCTCCAGTTCGTTTCATATCCCTTCTCAAAGGTGTACTTAGTTCTGGCGAGTAAAACATGTTCACCGGCTTTACATTTAGGATGGCGTGTGTAGTTGTATCCACTATTGTATTTACTTAAAGTTCGCATATCGCAAAGATCCGCTTGCCACAATGTATTTATTTCGCGGAAATTTTTTTCTGACAGGTTTTTGAACCGTATAAGCCTCCTGAGCCTGCAGCCATTTTTTCACTTCACCATATCTACCCTTTACAGCATTAACTAAAGGTGTTATACCCGCAAACCCCGCCGGATGCTCTGGATCATAGTATACAGCATCCATGTTGTCCTTCACGTATCCCAATCTAGTAAAAGTCTTCTTCTTCGAAAGGATCTTCGCGGGGGTTCCCTCGATTTACTATCAGCATCGTAATTCTCGCCTATAGTTGTGAGGTTCGGTTCAAAGTTAGGTGATATAGTAGCATCACGTCTTCGAGTATTTCCGATAAACTATCGCGGTATATTTATTTCTTTAATTAAGTCGCAAACTGTCGCCAGCCGTGTGGGTTTGTAGTTTTTGGCTGTCAACGTTTCCTGAACCAGATCTATAATGTTAGAATGAAGGATAATCTCACCTTTTATTGTGACAGTACCCCTTTTATCGCAAAATATATCACCGACCGCATTCAGGATACGCATGAAATCAGCGCCTTTCTTGCTGTATGAAACAGGCAGTGTTAATACTATCTCGTCGTCTGCCAGACCTTTGCGTTTCGGCGAACCACTAATATCATCTTCATCATCACCGCTGATCGTTATACTAGCGGGTTGACGTAACTGATTGTAAAAACACACATCTTTGAAGAACTTGATTGTACTGCTGCCATTTGTCATGGTCGGTCATTTTGGTTTTTAATACTTTATTTATGTCGTTACCAACTGCGTTAATATATTGTTTTGCGTGACATCTGGCGCTTGCAGACGCTGTATAAAATTCATAGGGAGAATAATCATCTTCAGATTGTGGTCCATACTTATTGAAACAAATTATCCAGAATTCCGCCAAGTAATGGTCCTAACAGGAGCAGTAGAAATGCGCCCCCCTTCTGCACGAGAAACTGTTTCTTATTTTTTATAGATTCACCTCTCTGTGCCAGCCGCCTTAAAAGTGTGTTAATGTTGAGAGAGTCGCTGCTTCTTATCAGCGGACCGAGGTACACGACCTTTTAAAATGTTATGCGCACACTCGCAAATGCATTCCACCTGCTCACTATCCAGATATTTCAATAAAGCGTCACGCTGAACTTTACTTAATCTGACTAATGCGTGCAGGATATAGGTGTTTTGGGTTAAAGCGTCAACCATCACATATGATGTAATCTTTATGACTGTGAGGCTTAAACCCTTTTTTCGTAATATATACTTGGCAGATACTTTGAGGCTCGAATATGTTTGTTCTATAGCGTAGCACATCCGGTGTATTCTGTTTTAAATCGAACAATAAATATCCGTGCGGCTTAGAAGTAGCATCTTGGTACGACGCCTCCAAAAATTTAGAGTTGTCAGGTGAAATCTGCCTTGCTAAATGCTGTATGAGTTCTATCATGTGGATTCTTAAACAGAATTATGCAATGAGCGTTGAGAGAGATATCTCGCTGTCCACGTCCTTGATGAAATATGTCTTGCGTTAAGAGAAAAACGCTTAGATTTCTATGATCACAACCCTTTATAAAAATATCAACCACCGAACCGTTAGTCTCACGCATTAGATCATCAATTATTATTAGGACCGGTTTTTTACCGTCAAACTCTTCCATATCAGGTAATCCTTTCTGAAAATCCACTGAGAGATCTTTGAATAATGGCTGCCATTCGCCGTAAAACCAGATAATTTTTTCAAAAGCTGTATCGCAGTTTCGATATTTTTTAGAAAATCAACGATAAAATACGATTTTCCATAACTAGATGGCCCCGCTACTATTGCAGAAAAGGGATGCTTAAAATGACCTTCCATATCGAAATGCTAATCGATACTAAAGAGTATTCCGTTATCATCACAACTTAAATACTAGGTGAAAAGAAATCTACAAACACAGGTATATTCTTAGAACATTGTATGCGCACGCATTTGACTACCCTCCAGGGGCTAAACTGCCAAAGAAGCTCTTAATGGGTTAAAATGACCACCGAAAAGGTTCTTAATACAACCAAAAAGACTCTAATTAGTGTGAAAATCAAGGGTTGAAAATGCCCTCTGAAAAGAAACCATAGGGGTGAAAAAATACGATCCCCACGGGGGCATATACAAAAGTGAAAGGTGATGTTTCCCAGGGGGCGGGGGTTGTGACGTAAAATAGTGAAAGGTAAGGTGCCCGTGTACTACTAATACTTTACGCGAAAGGTTTATGATTTGACTCGCTAGTATATAATATATTTTTCACCTGAAATCTCGAATCTTTTACTTTTTTGATATTTTGAACACTGGCGAAGGAAAAAAATTTTTGAGTATTGACGATTTCATGTTTTTTGGCCTAAAACATCCATAAGCATTTTTTACAAAATCATAAAGAAAAAAAAGTTATGTATTATTTTTGTCCATTTTAGCGAAAAAAATATTTTCAGTCAACCAAATTTAATTAAAAAAGAAGGGACTTGTAAGGAACCAATAAATAGTTATTTTTGTATTAAGTGTGCAAAATGAATGTTTTATAAATGTCATATGAGTGTTGTCGAGGACAAAAATTCATTCGAATGTGCCATAAAACACGAATTTTACCACGAAATACAAACAATATTTTTTCTATAACTGTTATATTTGAGAGTTTCTTTGAACTTTGCTAAATAATTCAAATGAATCGCCCCGTATTTCCTACATGTTGCAACATAAATCGTATCTATGGAGACATCATGTTTAACAATGCTAGTTTTATTCATATCAATATTATAAATAAAAAGGAATAGTTACATATTTGTATTACAGTTTGGAGTATTATACGTGGTACTGGTAAAATAAACTATATCATCTTACTTAGTATTTGTTAGTTTTTGTTAAATTAAAAGTATCATTTGAGCATTTTTTAATTCAAGTGACTGATTCTTGCAATTTATTTTGCGCCCTAGTGTGCAAAATATTTTGCGCATATTGCAATGGGCAACGTGAAAAAACAATTTACGATTAAAAAAAACTGACATTTCGCACACTGACAGTAAAAAAATGTAAACATTTTTTAACAATTATAAAAAAACATATTTCATGAAGTATGAATAAATTGATCAGCCTATTCATTTTTTAAGCGATTAAATAGTGATAAACCGCGCATTTGATTGTTATTTAAAGCTATTAATGAACACTCTTAAATCTGTTAAAAGATGTTAACATCTAAACAAGTGCAAAAATTGTATATACACATCTGAAGCGAAATCCCCTTTTTTCCTTGTTGCGTTGTTGGGTGCAAAGTGCACCCTGGAAAAAATCATTTCTCTTCCCTTCCTTGACTATTACAATCTAAATTCTATTCATAATTTAGGTTTTGTTTGCACACTCGGTATCGTTTAGTAGAAGTATTATGACACTTTTTTTTATTTGTTTTAGGTGGATCAAATGCTCACACCAGATATTGGCAATATTACACAAAATTAAAAAAAACCTTGTATTATACAATTATATATATATATTGCTAAATCTGATCTGATATAAAATGAAATCCTTTTTTAATACGAAATAACTAATTGCATTGGCCTATTCTGATAATGGCAACAAATGAAAATAAACGACCGTCATATGACCGTCAAATGACAAACAATGTAATGTTTTGTCCTAATAGGTCTTCCATATATCCTCCAACCAATTTTTTTTCAGAAAAAAAGATAATAAATTTAGTACATTTTAAAAAAGACCGAACTGAAACAACCTATTTCATAAAGACTATTGACTAAATAGCGTTTCCCTTTTTTAACACAACCTCGAAGATCAAAACAACACATCCAAACTCCAATCGTTTTCAATGATTATCAGGCACAGTTAATAAATTAATTTTATGATAATAGGTTTATGCCTAAAAATAGGTATCTTAATTTACTATTGATAATAGATACACAACGAAAATGTAATCATTACGTAAGCAACGTGGTATTCTTAATATAATTTAAGCAAAAATTCGAAATTTTCACAAATCTGAACATAACATACCTGTTGATCATTGGTGTCTTTATGTGTACTTTTAGAATTTGTTGTTTCCGACATTTAAGCGTAAATAAAGAAATATTAATATACCGCAAATCACACTAAAAGAAGAAAGCGAACTGGCACGATTTTACTACTAGCGAATTGTTGTGTACAAAAATAGTTTCAGTTACTCACGCTAAGTTATAGTGTGTATGTGTGTTACTATTAATCACTTCTGTTATCTATTAACCACCTGCCTAGTGGTTTTAATCAATGTTAGGAACGAGAAAAATCTATTAAATAACTTCAATTGGTAATGCAAACAATTCTTTGAATTAAAACATGGGTTGAATTTTACGGTGTAAAACTGAAGCTCGCATTTCCGTGATTAGGGTATTGTAATACCTAAAAGTTGCTGCTGCTAATATGAAGTGGACTAATACACTAATATAGACAGGTATGCAAGAGTTTTAATCATGTTTTTTAAATCCACTTTGCAGACCTATAATATAGGGTTTCAGCTTTTATAAGAAAAAAGCATATCGTTAATAAACCGGAAGTTTTTGCAAAGTTTTGCAATGCAGAACTAAAACTTGAATCTGATGAATTTAATTTTATAAACTTATTCTATTAAAAAAACACAATTTTAATTACTACCGGTTTAGGTGTCAATGCCAAACATTTAAATTATTCCTAATCTTATTAGGTAACTAAAGTTTCTATTTAACACAGCCATACCTTTTACTTTTTCTTTTATTTCAAATTAAATAATATGATAATCAAAATGTTTAGTCTAAGGGGAACTGAACATTCTGCCGAATTCCCAAAACGCCTAATCCGTATTTTATTTGTCCAAAACGTCGAACGTGACTAAAACGTCGACGACCATTTCGCCGACAACACGCATTCTGCCGAATGTTAGAGTTGGGCCACTAAGCCAACAATAACCATGACGCTCAACGAGATTTAAGACATTTCGCTAAATGCCCAAAACGCCGATACCACATTTCAAAAGTCCAAAACAACGAACGTGATCAAAACGCCGACGACCATTTCGCTGACTGCGCTCATTCCGTCGAATTTCACTATTGGACTATTATGCCGACAAAGACCACAGCACCGGATGTGCGTGGTTAAATTAAATTATTTACACATTTGGTATAACATACAATATGTGGTAATTACCTAATTGTTTTAAGTATATATTTTAGTTATACAGGGTGGTCTAGACCTAGCGTTAAAATTTTTTTAGGTGATAGAACAACATAAATGCGACTCAAATACACAATTAAAAAAATTCCATTTCACACACCCACTAAAAGAAAAATTATTTAGATTTTTTCCAAAAAATCCGTACATTTACCCAAAAATTCAAGAATTCTGGTATATTTTGATACATTCTTCGAACTTTAAAACTACTATTGTATTCTACATTAAATTCCAAGTAAGCCTAAGATGAGCCTGAATCTACACACCCACTAATTAAATTGATTAGAACTGTGAAGTTATCATTTTCTTAAAAAAAAGAAAAAGCTTATACACACACACATTTATCTAAAAAAATTGCTTCGAAATCTAAGCTTTCAGAAGACAGGATACATTTTATTCGTCACCATTTAAGTACAGATATGCTAGTTTGAATAGTGTAAAACGTGGTTTGAGAAAATAATAATTCAACTCTATTAAACTAAAATGACACACATCAACATTTTTATTATTATAGCTATAACATAAGGATACAGTTAATTCTTATAGCCCACCTTATAATAAGATAAGGTATCACACACAGATATTATGCATTTCCACATATTCCCGATTAGAAAACGACAACTTGAGATCACTGCCAATGAGTAAATGATGCAAACCCACTAAAAAAAACTGTATTCAAACAGAACATAACATCTGTGCATGATACCTTATCTCATCATAAAGTGGGCTATAAAAATTATCTGTAACCTTATGTTATAGCTATAATAATAAAAATGTTCATGTGTGTCTTTTTAGTTTGATAGAATTGAATTTTTGATTTTTTCAAACTATGTTTTACACTATTTAAACTAGCATAAATGGTGACGAATAAAATATTATATCCTGTCTTCTGAAAGCGTAGATTTTGAAGCAGTTTTTATAGCATTTGCTACTGTCTAGCAACTTTTTTTTTAGAGAATTGTGCATGTATAAGCTTTTTCTTTTTTTTAAAGAAAAATATAAAGAAAGTTTTAATCAATTTAACTAGTGGTTATGTAGATTTAGGCTGATCATAAGCTGTCCATCCTTACTTAAAATTTAATGTAGAATACAATAGTAGTGTTAAAGTTCGAGGAATGTATCAAAATATCCCAGAATTTCTAAATTTTTGGGTGAATGTACAGGCTGTCCCAAATTCGAGGGCAAGCATGGGGATCTCGCTTATTATAAGAGATAGGATATAGGTTTAAATTCGGCACTTTTTGCTAAATTCGATGCCGAGTAATAATCTGAAAAGAAATTTGAGGTAACTCGAATGGATTTGGTTTTATGCTCAAAAAACAAAAAAATTCGAATTTTGTTTTTCGCGTTTGGCTACCTTATTATTAGGAATTTTCAAAATTAGATTAAACATTATTAAGGCAACTTTTTACGCACAATACTAGTACGGTATTAAAAATATTATGCGAGGTTTTGTTTATTCTGAACCATCATCAGTTTTATTTTTTCTTATCGGGGTTAAGACATATTTTTATGGCGTTGGATGGAGAATGTTATGCTGATTTTAGCAATATATAACACTTCATGGTTTGATCGACTGCGATCTAAAATACTCTTTTAAAAACTAAATATTACATTCTCACGATACCCATGAATCAAACAAAACTCAGGAGTTGGCTTTTGTCATGTCATTTTCTAATTGTAAAAAGGGTAATAACTGCAAGATCCTTCGTGTTAGTGCTTTAAAATTTGCAAGTTTCTTTAGAATGTTTTCAAATTCAGAAAAACGAGACATGATAAGGATATTTTATAGCTGCAATAGAAATAGTGTCAGAGCAGAACAAAGATATTTAGAGGAATATCCGGAGAGGCAGCAACCAAACCAGAGATATTTTTTAAAATTAGACCAAAATTTGCGAGAATTTGGATGTTTTCAGAAACCTCGAAATGCATATGGTAGCAGACTAGACAGAGATGCCGAAGAAGAAATATTACATCAGGTACTATTTGTTAGCATTATACTAATTATAAGAATTTCCACTCACTTCACTGCTAATTTCAGCAGATATTTTTTTGGAGAGTTATGACTTTATGTTATCCATCTTAGGTTCAAGAAAATCCTTCATCTACCAGAGAAATAGAGCAAACTATTGAAGTGCCAAAAACGACAGTTTGGCGAGTGTTAAAGCAACACCGTTATAAACCATTTAAGTTACACGTTAGTCAAACTCTCCGGCCTGGGGACGATATGAGACGGTTGGATTTTTGTAACCAACTTAATACCAAAATGCTGGAAAATCGCAACTTTCTCAATCAAATAATTTTGACGGTTGAGTGCAATTTTTCCACTAATGGAATGTTTAATCGTAATAACGAGCACTACTGGTCCGTTGAAAATCCACCAAATTAACAGGCAAATGCGAGGACAAGGCCACCGGTCCTTTAATGTGTGGGTTGGAATCTGGAAGAATAGGCTCTTTGGGCCAATTATTTACGAAGGTATCCTAACATCTCAACGCTACCTCGCATTTCTAACAAACGAAATATCAGACATTTTGGATGATGTTCCGCTAAACGAAAGATGGACTCTCTGGTGGCAAATGGACGGAGCTCCTCCTCATAATACTGCGATAATAAGTGAATATCTTAACGGCGAATTTCCTGATAAATGGATGGGAAATAGGGGACCACTTAGGTGGCCAGCAAGAAGTCCAGATTTAACCCCTTTAGATTACTTCCTCTGGGGATATTTAAAAAATATGATTTATAAGACGCCACCGCAAAATATAGAAGAACTCCAGAATAGCGTTGTTAATGAACTTCGTCAAATTCCGAGGCGAACCATTCAAAGAAGCGTAAACAATTGTAGAAGAAGAATTCGTTACTGTATTCAAGAAGGAGGAAACTTGTTCGAACATTTATTATAATAATTTTTGTTTGTTTGTCTGTGTAATTATTTTGTTGTTACCCATCGATAAATTTGCGTTGTCGCTATTATGACCGTGTTACATAGACCTACTTGTTTGAGTTGTTTGTTAATGTTTTTTTTTAAATTGTTTAACTGTTTTTATATTTTTTTGGATGTTCTAACGAGTTTAACAAATTAAATAAGTAGAACTACTGTAATTGTTCCTTGCTGGAGCCAAGAAGGCGGAATCTTGTTCTTCGTATTTTCCTTATTATTTTAGTTCGCAGTCGATCAAACCATAAAGTGTTATATATTGCTAAAATCAGCATAACATTCTCCATCCAACGACATAAAAATATATCTTAACCCCCATAAGAAAAAATACACCCTTGATGGTTCAGAATAAACGAAACGTCACATAATATTTTTAATACCGTATTAGTATCGTGCGTAAAAAGGTGCCTTAATAATGTTTAATCGAATTTTGAAAATTCCTAATAATAAGGTGGCCAAACGCGAAAAACGAAAATCGAAATTTTTAGTTTTTTGAGCATAAAACCAAATCCATTCGAGTTAGCTCAAATTTCTTTTCAGATTATTACTCGGCATCGAATTTAGCAAAAGTGCCGAATTGAAACCTATATCCTATCTCTTATAATAAGCTTGCCCTCGAATTTGGGACAGCCTGTACAGTTTTTTTTTTGGAAAAAATCTAAATAATTTTTCTTTAAGTGGGTGTGTGAAATGGAATTTTTTTAATCGTGTATTTGGGTCACATTTATGTTGTTCTATCACCCAAAAAAAATTTAACGCGTGGTCTAGACCACCCTGTATACGAAAGTAGGTAAAATAAACAGTAGAAAAGATTTTATATCACTTTTAACCTTATCACCGGAAAAGAAAAGTCATTGCCTTCGGTCATAAAATTCAAAGTGTAGCTGCGACTGTTTTTGTGTAGTGTGTGAGTCTGGTGTGTGTGTGTGTATGTCTATTGTGCGTGTGGGGGTGTGTGCGTCTGCCCGTGCGTGCGTGGGTGTGTGCGTGGGGGTGGGCGTGTTTGTGCGTGCATGTGTGTAGTGTGTGCGCGAATGTGTGTGTGGGAGGGGGGCGCAAGAAATAATCGGAATCGTAATTCTAATATTCAATTGAGAACAACACTTAAAAGAAGAACAGCATCAGAATTTTCTTCTGATCACGGTCACAATAGTATAAAATACAACTCCACAGGCAACAAAACAACTGAGAATTCAACTCTTGAAGTTGCATGTTATTTAAGTAAAATAGAAACTGAAAAATACTTAAGCATTCTTCTCCGATAATATGTTTGCGCATTGGGCGTGTAACTCAAATAATAAGTAACAAGAAAGAATTTGCAATGAAGTTTTTAAACACCTTTGTTTGGCCGAAGTACAAGGATACAGATGTGATAGAGAAAAAATATATTTTGTATGGACCAAAAGAATTATTGGGCAATAGGCCATTTACAACCGGTCAAAACGATAACCTGAATATTAGCAATAAATTCGAAGAACTTAAAAAACATGTATAATAGTAAACGAGTTAAAAAATACACTGTCATGAAACAAAAAAACAATTATCATGTCACATAAGTAAGAGAGAGAAGTGAGAAATAGGAAAACATAATTTATTTCACAATTAAGAAAACATTATTCTACAGAATTTAACAATATGGCATTTGTTCCTTAATATCTTTTCAAATAGCCTAAAATTTAAAATCAACTTTGGCTGATCGTAGCCATGTAAATTCATATTACAAGTTTCGCCCATATATTTAAATTTTGCCAAACCGAAAATCTGATAAGAACTTCAAACAAAACATTTTTGGAAATCTCACTACGCTCGTAATCAAATCGTCCCATTTAGTGCAAAAAACACACTTATTTTGTGACTTGATGTATAAATAACTATAATCTCACCAGAACTAAAAGTTAAAAAAAAGATTTTATTTAATAATAATTACATACAAGAATAAACTCAACGGATTGAGTGAAGAGTGTTTGAAACTGACGATGAAGGTTTAGAAACATTTGCTTTTTACTATGAACGAAAATATTTTCAGTAATATCCTTTTGCTATAGCGGAAGTTCTTAACAGAACTGTGACCAACTGCGGTCGATTCCCACCCATTATGTCTTATTAACACGTTCTACACATGTTCCAGAGTCAGCCAAAAAGAAGAAATGTAGCAATTCTTTGTGGCAATTTCCCAAATATATTCCTCCTATTGGATGGGTACTTTATCTATTGGCATCTTTCGCATTAACGAGCTGTAATTTTTCCGGGTGCGTAAACGATTTTCCCATATTTTCTAGCTTCCTGTAATGTCTTTTTGAGGAAATTCTTTAATTAAATACGATCACAATTACTGTGAAGCAATTTTCGAATAATGATTGCTTTGTTTGAATCATCCCTTCTCAGTAAAACTAGAGGCACCATCCGCCATTTTGTTTTTGTGACATCACCCTTGAGACACCTTTGGTCGCCAAATTTTGTATATATGCCCACGTGGGGATCGTATTTTTTTCACCTGAGGATAAAAACATTTTATTTAATCTGTTATTAATATTTATTAGGGTTGTTTTGATTTTTATCAAGGATATAAAAACCTAGTTCTTAAACGATTATGTTCTATGGAATCATTAAACCTGCATTTAAGCGCTAACTCAATTTTTTCAATATCTGAATAACGACATCGAAATTGTAACCTTGAACATTAGTTTGCTTTACAAATTACGCTTTAAACGATTTTCACCTTGAGAACGTTAAATTATATGTATATTGATATGGGATGTCATACTTTCTTTAAAAAACAGTAAAATATATTCATAGCCATAACGCTTATAATACAGATTAACTACTCTTTATTTATATATATATATATATATATATATATATATATATATATATATATATATATTATATACTGGGTCGCAAAAAGGTGCTACAGTAAATGATCGAAAACACCCTAAAATCTAGATAATCCATAATGTTCTATGTTAAATAATAGTGTGAAGACATTTTCCACAGTCAAGACTTTTGGGATGGGCGCACTTCCCCTTATGTTCAAACTCAAGGTCAGCGTAATTTAACCTGGATCTACATAGATAACATCACTACCAGGATCAACTTCACCGTTTTCATCTTGAGCGGTTATATAGTTTATTAACAAATAAGATAGCTAATACACTGATACTGCTTCACAATAATACTCATTCGGTTGTAATTATGCTTTAAAAATACATGCAGCGGATAATACACAATCTTTATTTGCCGCTATTACACAGATACGGGATTACACCACCTTGAAATACTACATAGGTTTTCAGTTCTTCTTCACCCCTGAAGATGTACCGCATACATCTTTCTTGAGATTATCCAATTCCTGATTAGTAGCATGTTTTGTAATACACAAGACAGTATCTTCAATACAGCGGTGTATACGCCGAATAAATGTCTTGTGTCTTCCTCTTCCTTACGCTATTAAGAAATTTACTCGAGGCATGTACATTGCGAGTAACATTTTTTTTTCGAGTTATGGTGGACAGATCTTTGTGATGTAAGCATTCACCGTTGTTTTTAAGAAAAGCGATAAATTTCTTCATATAGGTAAAATTTTGAGACGCGAGGCTTTCAGCGAAGGATGTTCCAGTGACCCCCCCCCCCTACACTCCAACCCTCACCGAATATAACCTAGATTGTAAGATAGGTGTAGGGCGTCGCAACCTGTTCTCGGGTCTTCGCCACTTGGGGTGATCGGAACTTGTTCGTGAGCCTTCGTGTATTGGCGCAAAATTTGAATTTGTGCTATAATAAGGGGCCCAATGCTATCTTGTAAGACTGGCGTAGGGCTGCGCAACTTGCTCTCGGGCTCTGTCCCTTGTCGAGGCGAAGACCCGAGAACAGGTTGTGACGCCCTACACCTGTCTTGTCCGGGAAAGGTTGGAGTGGAGGGGGGGGCACCGAAATAGCCTTCGCCGAAAACCTCGCGTCGCAAAATTTTACCTATAAGAAGTTTATCGCTTTTCTTAAAAACAACGGCGAATGCTTTCAGATGCGACTGTCTTCGTTGTTAGAACTCATATCCAAATCCTTTTGCTAAACATCCCGATAACCACTAGTATGTAGCTGTATCTCTTACTGTGATTACTTAAAGATCGCATATCAAATTTCTCGCTGTAGATTTATGCGTGGTGTATACTTTTTTGTTTTCTGTAGCAACACTCTACCCTACATTTTATAAATCTAAAATCGTTTTTAGACAGTTCAGCCAAGACAGAACTGTATGTAAAGCCGTCTTATGCGATAGCATGGCATGGTAGACCCTTATCGGTAAAAATTCGAGGATTAAAAAGATAGTGTTCTAATAAGAGGCTGTTATACTTAATTTGATTATATCCCCTTTTTTGACAGAGGTAATTCAGTTAGGATAGAGCTTGTATGCGGCATAGAGGCAAAATCTATCTTAAAGAAGAAGACACATGACATTTTTGGCGTATACACCGCTATATTGAAGATGCTGTCTTGTATATTAGAAAACATGCTACTGATCAGGAATTGGATAATCTCAAGAAAGATGTATGCGGTACAGTTTCAGGGGCGAAGAATTGAAGACCTATGTAGTATTTCAAGGTAGTGTGGAGAAATTAGCTAATTTTAAGAATCCCGTATCTGTGTAATAATAATAGCGGCAAATAAAGATTGTACATTATCCGCTGCATGTATTTTTAAAGCATAATTACAATCGAATGAGTATTATTATGAAGCAGTATCAGGGTATTAGCTGTTTTCCTTGCTATATAACCGCTCAAGATGAAAACGGCGAAGTTGATGCTAGTAGTGACGTTCTCTATGAAGATCCAGAGAGGTTAAATTACGCTGCCCTTAATTTTGAACATAAGGGAAAGTGCACCCATACCAAAAGCCTTGACTGTGGAAAATGTCTTCACACTTATATTTAACATAGTCGATTATGGATTACCTAGATTTGAGGGTGTTTCCGATCATTTACGGTAACACCTTTTTGCGACCCTGATCTATATAAATAAAGAGAAGTTAATCTGTATTATAAGCTTTATGGATTTTTTATGAATATATTTTAGTGTTTTTTAAAGAAAGTATGACATCCCATATCAATGTACATATAATTTAACGTTGTCAAGGTGAAAATCGTTTAAAGCATAATTTGTAAAGCAAACTAATTATGTAACTTAATTACTCATTTATATGTATAATGTTGAAGGTTACAATTGCGATGTCGTTATTCAGATATTGAAAAAAATTTAGCTAGCGCTTAAATGCAGGCTTAAAGATTGCATATAACAAAATCGTTTAAGGACTAGGTTTTTATATCCTTGAAATTCAAAACAACCCTAATAAATGGTAATAACAGATTAAATAAAATCTTTTTATTCTCAGGTGAAAAAAATACGATCCCCACGTGAGCATATAAAAAAAAGGCGACCAAAGGTGTCCCAAGGGTGACGTCACAAAAAACAAAATGGAGGATGGTGCCTCTATTATACTCTTCTGTACCATTACCGTCATTTATAAACCACACGTCAACGTTGTAGGTTATTTTTAGCCACTTGGTTATAAATATTTTCGTCTAAAGGGCGAAACTGGAAACAGTGCTGCCGCAACAATTTTTTACATGATACTAACACTAATTTGACTTGCAGAGGATATCCGTAGAAATCGGATAGACAGATGAAGATGTTTGCGGATTTCCGAAGAACTCTGCATATTTTCGAAGATATCCGTCTATATGTTTACTAAATGGATAAATGTATTACTAATTTTGGTTTGTTTTCCGCCTCGCTTGTATGTTATTCAACGTGTATACACTAGTTAAACCACGCTAAAGACCTGTGTTTATACCGAGCTAGTTGGATCTGTGGTAACACAGTGCTTAGCATTCGGGAGGTCTACCTCGTATGAGGTTTATTCAGGGGAGTTTCCTCATATACATATACCGCATGATTACTGCGCATAAGCACATAATGTGCGGCTATTTAGGCGAATGCTGGGGTAGTGTATCCCCCCTCAGAACAGAGCAACCCGCCCTCCCCCTCGGAGAGGGAATGAAAGACGTTACTTTCCATTTTTTTTCTTTATAAAAGGAATTCTGTATTTCGATTACTAGCTATTTGATTTTGAGAGGGCTCTATAATAATTAGACTTGGGAGTAGGAACTTGAAACTTCACATATGTGCAGTACGGTACTTTGTGAACGTATATTTCAAATTTCAGACCTCTAGCTCTTATAGAAGCGATGTAGTGCCCCATCTCCCGGAAGTCTGCATTTTACGTACTTTACCGATACTTTAAAGTGCCGCGGCGCCTCTCATTGACGCTTGAACTACTTTAAGTGACCATATTCGTTTTCTACGCCCTCGAAAAGGGTATATACGCATTTTTATCAAAAAAAAATTTTTTTTTTAAAATCTCACCTTAAAATTTGAAGCTTTGGTAAACGTCTCGGATTCCGGCGAAAATACGTATGTACCCTATTTCGAGGGCGTAGAAAACGAATATGACCACTAAAAGTAGTTCAAGCGTTAATGAGAGGGGCCGCGGCGCTTTGAAGTACCGCTGAAACACGTAAAATGCAGACTTCCGGGAAATGGGGCACTACGCCACTCCTATAAGAGCCAGAAAGCTGAAATTTGAAATGAACGTTTACAAAGAACCATACTACACTCACGGTAAAAATCTTCTCCTTTACTGAAATCCTAATTTTTTCTCTAAAATACATACTTTGCACTTGTGACAAGTTCCTATAACACATTTGGAATACATGGCGTAGTTGAAAAATTATATTTCTTGTCCACGTAACGCACAGTCTGTTAAAAGTATTAACGGTATTAATGTTACTTTTGCGACCGAAATCAAAGTTTTGCGACCGACTACCAGAAACTGCCCATGTATAGCCTAAATTTCCTATTTTTGGTGTAAATAATAAATTAAGGTAAATAAAATATTTGTTTAAACTGGTTTTCTTGTTAACTATACATAATTACATAGATAGTGAATTAAAAAAAATTATGTTTATCAAAATTTTGTTGTAATCTCCGTTATTAGAAATAAATACTTTTTTTGGGTTCAATAGTGTATTTTTACAAACTTTAAAGATACGATTCCGATCCACGCGGCAGACGGCAGCGCCAGATAGCAAATGCTGTCGGGCTTCAGTTGCAGTCGGATAGATTCCGAAGCCGGCAGCTGGCACTGCAGTTACGTCGCAGCATTACTAAAATGCGGTTGTGTCTTCGATATACAGTTATGAATAATCAAATGATGCAAGTTTTATTGCAAGAAGAAGACGATGATGGTTTATTATTGTATTATTACCTACGCAGAAACTTTGATAAAAAGACACTTGAATGATAGTGAACACATTTTCGTTTAAATAAAAACCAGTTTAATTTTGTAATCTCTTTAATTTATCTTGCTCCAAAAACATTGCGGGAGACAATATCGCAGAAGAGATATTAAGGTAAGCCAATTAAAATTATTTCTTAATAATAATAGTAGAGAAGGTAAGTTAACTAAGTAAACCAATTATTTAAAAATTCTGAGATTGAAGGAAATTCTTCATTTTCTGTCTGATGTGTTAAATCATTTGCTTCCGAACATATTGAACGAAATTCGGCATTACGTGTATATGTCAA
Source organism: Vesta saturnalis (assembly GCA_036346205.1). Classification (NCBI taxonomy): domain Eukaryota; kingdom Metazoa; phylum Arthropoda; class Insecta; order Coleoptera; family Lampyridae; genus Vesta; species Vesta saturnalis. Next base: position 103,068 of record JARFJB010002299.1, on the reverse strand, counting down.
ATCGGTTGGTTCCGAATAACTGCTAATTGGAGGATAAACATTTAAAATTGAGTACTGACTGTCATCAGAAAAACTTGTCATGGCTGAACCGGGTCTTGAAGTAGATGGTGTTGAAAAACTAGATATAGTATTATTGTCTGCCGCCAGAATCTCGTACTTGGTGAGAACTTCAAAGATTTCCTGTTTTGCTTTGATTTGAAGTAATCTTGTTGGCAAGTTCTTTAAAGCATGTTCAATATGATTAGCAAATGATTAGAACTCATCATCAGTTCCAGACATATTTTTCATTAGCGATAGACGTGATTTTCTCTCTCTCTCTCAAATATGATAAAATATCATCTCTACTGCTTTGAGGACGTGTTTTAATTCTTTTTTATATTACGTTCAGTATTCATGCTAGCATTCCCTTGCTGGGTATTAGCTTCAGAAAGCGTGGCATCAGTCTCTTGATGGATATTATCCTTTCCGACTCTGCGCACTCTTTAGCCTTGTTTTGTGATGACACTGATTCATCATCTACACTACTAATAGAAGACATTTCCTGCGGAACGTTATCTAAGAAAGACAATAATCTGTATAAGTTACATTTCGTGTGATTGCTTTTTGGAGCTTCTGATCCAGTGGGAAGTTTATTTTTTAGTTTAAAACGCACATAGCCATCGCGTATTGTCTTCCACTGCTTTTTACAATTTTCACCTGCAATGTAAATATTAAATCTTAGTGTATTTTTTGTATAATATTCAAAATTTTAATGTAGTTATTTTGTTTCAGATTCATGGCAACAGGAGAAAGTTTTGCTTTCTTAGCATTTCACTATCGTGTATATATATATATATATATATATATATATATATATATATATATATATATATATATATCGAAAATAGTAAAACAAGTATTACATTTACTTAGACTAACACTTGTTCCAATTTTTATGCCTCTTCCTACTAAAAATGATTTTCAAAGAATTGAAAGAGAATTTTGGGAAAAAATGGAACATGCCAAATTGTGTCGAAAGTGTCGATGGCAAGCATATTCGTATAAAATCACCACAGCACAGTAGATCTCTTTTCTTCAACTATAAAGAGTACTTCTCTATAGTGTTACTAGCAATAGTCGAGTTAAACTACAAATTTATTGCAATTGATGTGGGGTCATATGCAAAAGAAGGTGACAGCAATATATTTAAAAAGTCAGAAATGGGAAAGAAAATACAGAACCATACTGTCAATTTTCCGGAACCAAAAAATTTACCGGGAACAAATGATATTTTACCACATTTCCTAATTTGAGACGAAGCTTTTGCTCTTGATACATTTATGATGAAGCCATATTCTCAGAGAATTGCAAAACATGACAACCAGAACGATATTTTTAACTACAGGCTAAGTCGTGCTCGACGAGTAGTCGAAAACGCTTTCGGCTTATTATCTCAAGTTTTTCGAGTATTTTACATACCGATACCAATTTTACCTGAAACTTGTGACGACTTAATAATGTCTGCCTGTTGCTTGCACAACATATTACGAGAAGGTTATCTTAAAAACCAGCAGATTCCAAGATATCACCGCGATGCAGAAGATATACCATCTCATAATATGATCAGAATGGCGAGTACTAGTGGTTTTAATAATGCCGGAGGTTTAGTGATTCGAGACAAATTAAAAGATTTTTTTTTGTTCCCAAGTAGGTGAAGCATCTTGGCAAATAAGTATCGTAAATCGTATAGAATAGTAACAAGTTTTTAATAAATAATATAATACTTACTGGTTTTATTGAGTTCTTAAGCGATCTCTTTCCAAATATTTTCTTAAATACGTGCATCTTTATAATTAGAATTTTTGCAATCAAATAAACACGGATGTTTAGACACTAAATTAATAAAATTTTCGCTTTCTTCGTTTGTCAACACGTCCATAACGTCGAACTTCAACCGCAGTACTGTGTTTGTGAGGGAGTGCCGTCTCAAGCTAGGTGTCAAAACAAATCACGACCTGTCGTGCGACAGTTGCAGTCGTATGACGGAATCGGTCTCATACAAAGTAATGCCGTCTGCCATCGCGGCACATGCTGACGCCTTCTGCCGCTGCCGTGTGGATCGGAATCGCACTTTAAAACGTTTCAACAGCAATTGAGTTCTCTGAACCATAAAAGGATAAAACATACAGAATTTATTTCGAAATTTATAATTTTATCTCCTATATTAAAATCAAAGTATTAATGTTAATACATAACGTATAAACATAATGTATGTATACCCTACATACAGCGTCGGACTGGAGCGCAATTGCCCGGTAGGCCTTCATGAGACGTCAACTCTGGCCCCTGATAATACTACAGTTATGCTGCTGCTGATTAATTTGAAATAAGATCATCGTCATTTCGAGGTAAGTACGAAAGGTATATACTTAAACAGTGACAACACTTTTATAAGAAGGGGTAACTTATTGGAAATTTACAAGGAGATTTTAAAAAATCACATTCAAAAATATCCAAATCGTCAAAGCCATTGGAGCCAAGGTCGAGGAGGTTACTATCACCTTTTATAAGTAAAACCGCCGTAAATAAAGTAATCTCAATATTAGCTGGCTATGTTAGAAATAAAATCGCTTCACAAATTCAAGAAGCAAAAAAATTCAATGTTGAACTTGACTCTACTCAAGACGACAACATTCGTTAGCAGTACGCTATTATTGCAAGTATGTGTATGATGCAAAGTTAAAGACCAATATCTTTAGTAAATTGGAAACGTAAGAAATCTACAGGTGTGTGTGTGTCCGGAACCAGCCGGCCCCAGGGCAGGGCGATCGGCGCGCCCGAGCGCAAAGCTCTAGCGAAATCATCAAGGAAGGCGTTGTTTCCTTGTCCTAACTTCGTTAGGGGTCGGGCGTCTAGCGGCGCCCCTAGGCTCGCTTCGCGAGCAATCGAAACCCGTTCAAGACCTCAAACAAAAATATAAAATAGAACTTTTCTTTCACACTGTAGATCAAGCAATAAATGCCTTGAAACCAGATATAATTTGCTAAATACTCACAGTAATTATTTCAGCTTGTTGTATAATAGTTTTGGTTTAAAGACATGAGCAGAAATGAGCTACTGGCTTATTGCAAAGATTTGGAAGTAGTTTTAACTGATGGAAATTCAAGCGATCTTAACGCCCTGGAACTGGCCGATGAAATAAGCATTGTTTCGTCATTATTAACAAAAAGGAAACCCGTTGAAGTCCTCAAGTTTATCGCTACACTTAAACTTGCACCAAACCTCAGTATAGCATTAAGAATCCTACTTACATTGCCAGTCACTGTGGCTTCAGGGAAAGAAGCTTTTCAAAACTAAAATAATAAAAATTATCTCAGAACGATGCAGACGCAAAATCGTCTCAATGGATTGGCAATGATAGCTATAGAACACCAAATTAGTGACAAATTAGACTTGAAATCACTGGTTCGTGAGTTTGCCGAAAGAAAAGTTAGAAAAAGGCATTCTAAATACTTTGGTTAGTTAGCATTCATTTATATTATAGGATATTAGTAAGCATTAGTTCATTTTAATTTTGTTATTTTATTTTACCTTAGTGGTAAATTGCTTATCTGTTACATACCTGTTACCTAATGATCGAGTTTTCAATAAAATGTTTTTTTTATTTAATTTTTTCAACGTTTTCTTGACTTTATGTTATGGGAGCATGCGATTTACTTTAATAAACGGAGAGGGGCGCCAAATTCAAGTTTTGCCGGAGCGCCAAAATGTCTAGCCGGCCCTGCCGGAACACTCACCGTTATGACATTTTACCGATCGACACTTCACCCACCGTACAATTCACCGATATTAAAAATACGAAATATTTGAAAATTGTGGCTAGAAATGTTATTTTCAATTCCGTCGAAGGATGGCAACGAGAGTTTGAAGAGCAGGTAGGAGCGACGAACCCTAACATCTGGTAGTTTATAAATTTTTTAAAAAAAGAACAAAGCCTGAATAAAGTCCGAATCGAACAATACATCAGCGTATTTGACCTTTACCCAAAAAAGAAAAAGTATAGGGACTGTAATCAAAGAATAAAAAATCTGATGTGTGCGACACATGACCTCACGATACAACACAAGTAAGAATTTGATGTTTTATAACTATAGTCCTGCCAAGAAAGTAAAGTGCCTGAAGGTGGCGCTTTGATGTCGCTCTTGTCTGAAAGGTACATCAAAAATTAAAAGTATCAAGGCGTAAATTTAAATGTGACGTGCTGGTGATATTTGCATTAACTAGGATTTAATTGACTATATTCGTTAATTTTCTCACATTTGTAATTACATGAAATACAAAACTCAAGTGCCTCAAAACAATTTTTCTTAAGGTCACGCTTATATTGAAATAATTGTAGCGTAAATTTAAGAAAATTACTTTTGAGGAGACTTTGAGTTTCTTGTATTTCATGAACTAGAATTTATTAAGTTCAAAATATTAAATAATTCGAACAGTAAGGTCAGTTCAATACTCAGTATTCTAATTACTATTAACGGAAATAATTATAAACCACTTAGCTCATTAAATTTTTTGAAAAATATTGATAGATTTACAAATAAACACCGAAAAATTTTTAAAAGTTATTAATTAGAGATAGAAAGCTAACAATAATTAAAACAGGCAAATAACTATAAAACGCTTAGCTCATAATTAATTTTATGAAAAAGGTACAGAGATTTACAAATAAACATCGAAACTAAGTTATTAAAAGTTATTAATAATATATACTTAGAAATTGTATGCAAACATAACAAAATTACTAACCGGCAAATAATTAGCCTTATGCTACATTGTCAACGTGAGCACAATTCTTTTGCCAGTCCGATACGCTGATATCGGCAAAAGCGTTTCGAACTAAATTTTCAATTTCACTACCACGTTGACCAATATTGTTCATCGCAACCTTGTGTTTTGCTAAACTCCAAACTAATTCTATCGGATTAATCTCATAATGGTACAGTGGCAAGCGAAGTACAGTGTGGCCGTGCTGCTTTAATAACTCGTCAACATAGAAATTTTGTTGTAATTAAATTTCTTCACTAATTCTACCAATCTGCTTTTCGCATTTCGCACGTTGTCGAAACCCCATTATTTTCTAGCCACTGCCTTCCGGGCAGATTGCGTTGGTGGTTTATTAATTTGAACGCCGTGTTAAGCAGCGTTGTCCATGACGACAATACCATTCGGTGGTAGATCTAGAATTAGTTGTTTTTGTAACCAAGTCATGAAGTTCGTAAGGTTCATGTCGTGATGGTAGTCTGCTATTTGACTTAAAAGATCAACAATCCATTATTTACAAATCCATACGATTCACCAGCATGAACTATAATGTGCTTTTGACTTGCTCGATTAGTTTGATAAACTCCTGCTTCTTCTTCTGATTGCTGGCATCTGCTGACTCCTAGGATGGATGAATGAAAGTTTGATCTAAATAAGTAACTGGTTTCTTGTTAAAGAATTATTCTCCCGTAATTTCCGCAGGTAATGAGAGCGCCATGCAACAATGTCATTTCTTTCCATGAAGAATTTTTTCTTATTATGACATTTCTTAAATTTAAAGCCGATCTGATGGAGATAGTTGCGAAGCGTTTCGCGACCACCTATAACAGTTAAAAAAATTGTTAAATACATGGTTTTTCTTTAAAATATAAAATGATTGATTCATTTTTACTACGAGAGTTTAGAGAGTTTAAAGTAATTGTTTAAAGGCAGAGTCAAAAAGAGCGCTATGTTCGCTATATCGACTAAAAATTTATCACAACTGTTGTGTTATGACCTTTAATAATGAATAATAGTTAGTCTAAAATTGATTGCACTCAATAGAAAATATTCTTTAATTTTATTTATTTTTTCTTAATTGTTGTGTCAAATGTTGAAATTCGTCTACAAATTTTTGCATAATATGGCTATCGAGGTGGCCACATGGTGTAGCACAGATAGTGAGCATACACAGAAGCATAGGTACATAGGTAGCGCTCGGTTTGGCGAGCCTATAACTCAGGTGTCCACTGAGAGTGAAGCGAAGGAAGATAATCGAAACTAACTTAAGATAAACTAAACTAAGTGAAATAAAGCTACCCGGCAATTAAACGCGAGTGTGGAGTTGATTTGTAAAAGTACAACAAAAGGTAGGTAACGTTCTCTTGTTTGTTCATATCCACAGCCTTTGTATTCATTTTAGTTCATCAAACTATGACATACGACTGAACTTACTCAGCAAAGAGTTCGCTCGAATCAAAACAGAGCTAAACATAGCGAAGATAAATATTATTTTTAAGCTTCGATAGATTAATATTCTGTTACTACATTACAGTACTCGATACTAGGATCCAAAGTCCTTCTCTCGAATTCAGTCGTATTAGCAAAATGTTTAATGTGGAACACTATAATCACGGTAGGTACTCGGAAATGTAAATGACGCTTTAGCATATTGCCGTGATCGCAATATTAAAGCTAATTTTACAAAACTTAGCACCCAGTGGCTGGCCCCTCACTTTTAATCTTCAATTTATAATTTAATTTTCTCCGCTTTGATTAATTTGAACATTAAAATAAGTTGTTTTGTCTAAAACATACCAGAACAGCCAATTTTCTCTTCCAGCGTATGAAGCAAAATGTTTAATGTGGAAACTTTGTTATCGACGGTGTAGGTTTCATGTACTGTTCTCTTCAATATTCCCAAGTCGAAATCATCTAACAGGATTTTTTTAGAACGGCCACTTCTTTTTTTCGATGGAGAATTCAGAATGCCCTCGTCGCTTGACTTAACTTCATTTCTAATAATAATTATTGTTATTTACAGATTTAGTTGGGCAATTCAAAAAATTACCTGATTTTTTTAATAAAAGTAGCCGATTTCTCTGTTGCGGCAGCTGCTAATTCTGTTGCCTTTTTCCAAGGAAATGACCACACACCTGCGGCTTTCTGCCTATCGAAGACCTCGATAACGTTTTTAATAATATTTTTGGCCTCGGAATGAACCGATTTTCTCGAAATCTTAGCCATGTAGGATATTGACAATGACAATTTAGTAATTCTGTACACGATTGTACATCTAATAAATCTAACGTGTGATTGGGCAAATTAAATTCGCGCCACTATGGTGATATTTAGTTCGCATATTTTCCGGGGACTTTGTTTTTTTGGCAGAGCTATAGTGTACTGTGTTTTTTTGCTGCTAAAAATTTTGTACAGTTTTTTCATATCATTAAATTGTTTTATTAAAATAATCGTAATACTCCGACAGAAACAATTAAATATGACGACCAAGACACATCTTAAATTTAAGTTATTTAAGTAATACCCATAAAGCTTGACGTACTAAACAAAAATGATCACGATCGAAAAAGTTGATCAGAGAAAGTAAATAATCATAATCAGCCAGTATACATTTATTTAGTTCTTAAATAGAAAACGTGTAAATATGTGCATAAAAGTACAATTTTTATAAACATATAAATCCACTTGTTACCCATATGATTCTATTCATTTTTACATCTATTCCATAGTTAACTTTCGTTGTTGCGAATACATCAGCAGTTTATGTAATTCCTAAATGACACAAATTCTATTTAGTAATAAAAAAAGCAACATTTTGACCAAAGGGCCAAAAATTTTTTTTCCACAAAATCATCTGAAATGGTCCGAAATTGCTCAAAACGATTAAAAATGCAAAAAAATTTTCGAAAAAAATTTTCGAAAAATTTTGACGGCCAAAAATTTTGTTTCCAAAAATCATCTCAAATAGTCAAAAATGTCTCAAAACGTGTAAAAATACAAAAAAAAATTTTTTTTTCAAAAATCGTTTCAAATGGCCAGAAGTGCCTTAACACGTGTAATAAGACAAAATATAAAAACCTCGTACATTATGCGTCTTGAACTCGAGACGCGCTGCCACTGCGTTATTCAAATCTAGGATGGTTCACTTAATTGTCTACGTAAAGACATGCCGGTTTGCTACGAATAGTATTTATGCACTCTATAATAGTCGAAATCTGGAATTCCATTTTGACTAGACAGATTTCCCTTAATAGTTCATCATTCCGTCTACTCATGGATCCGAACCTGGGTACCAAATTTCATGACGATCGGATTATCTTTGTGGACGCTATCTCGCTGCAACACATATAGACAGACAGCCATACATTTTGAAACTTTCATGTTTGAACCTCTTTTTTCCAACTTACGGTAAAGATCTACTTCCTATCTATTTTCTATTTTGCGATAATTTACAAAAACTAATTTCGCCGACCGATTACAATACCTCCCAATATTATCGTATTGTGAGGTAAAAACATTTTAAGCCAGAACGACATTAGCAATATGTTCGATTATAATGAGGTATAGCTCAAAATTTATCGTATTAAGTAATATCGTTTATGTCTTATATGTGTTCTTACACTAGATAAACATTTGTTTTTTATTACGGATTAAATAATCAAATCATTCAAAGCCTTTTTATGCAATATCAGTGAAATTAGAATTAATGGATTGTGTATACGTTTGGCGCTACGCTCATGTATTAAATCTAGTTGTGTGTGATACAACGAAGTGTTCAATAAAATGTAAAAATTGTTTTGGTTTCTTGAATAGAACAGGATGTTTTTTGCCGACTCGTATAAAAGAGATGAGGTGTGGATGCATATATACAGGGTCAATCACGACCGACGCCACGGAGTTCTACGGCGAAGCGGCATATAATCGTTAATTTCTAATACAGTGATATTATGTAAGTCAATATGAGCAACATTTTAAAAATATTTTTAAATATACAGGGTGCTCCAAAAAAGTGGCATATCAAAGATATGTTTTTTTTAATGCCACGCCCCGTATATTATAGCATTTTCGAACTGTACGTAAAAAATAAGTAGCACTTTCATAAGGGTTCCCTATACCTATTTAGGAAAAATTAAATATTTCCTAATAAAATTAACTCCAACAAATTTACTCTTCGGTTTAAGTAAAATACTGTTCCTTAGTCTATTAATTAACTGAATAATAAACACCTCTTTACAGGGTGTTCATTTCTTTCAGTTAAATTAGTAGAACATTCATACTGAAATATTCGGCTTATTTTAAATGGAACACCTTGTATTTTATACGCTTATCGTTTAGCTTACTTAATTACCTTTCAACTTCTATAAGGCATTTCTGATTCTTTTTTTCATATCATCTGCAGTAGTGGGAGGCGTGCTGTAAACTAAATTTTTGATATAGCCCCAAAAGAAGAAATTCATGGATGTTCGTTCAGGAGATCTAGGTGGCCAGGGAATTCGTCCACCTCTCCCAATCCACTTATCAGGAAACTTCCTATTTAAATATTCTCTAACAGCACGTGAGAAATGTGCTCCATCTAATTGCAACCACATATTTTGTCTAATATTTAAAGAAATATTTTCTAAAAATTCTCAAAAGTCTCTGTTTAAAAATCTAAGGTTTTTTTGACCATTTAAATTGCCATCGAAAAAATACGGGCCAAAAACATGATTGCCAACACTTCCACCATACACATTAACACTCCATCGATTTTGACGATCAACATTATTAACCTTCCTATTGTGTTTGGGTGAATATGACCCATTCGCGTTCTTCTAATGTGCATAATTCGTTAATTTATTTAAATATTTCGTTGCCACTGCATGACTTTTATTTCATTACTGTGATAACAGTGTACCTAGATTGATATTAGGAAATTATAATTAGTTCTTTTTTAATGCATTTGTTAAACTCACTGTGTTTTGGTCTATATGACCTAGTGATTTGTTAGACGAACGTATTTTATTAGTTTTGTTTTATTTTCATAAATATAAATAACTTACATAATATTGCCACATTATTGCGCAATATTGCGCATATTGCATGCGTTTAGGTACAGGAAACACTTATAGAAGTTGAAAGGTAATTAAGTAAGCTAAACGATAAACGTATAAAATACAGGGCGTTCCATTTAAAATAAGCCGAATATTTCAGTATGAATGTTCTATTTGAACTGAAAAAAATGAACACCCTATAAAGAGGTGTTTCCTATTCAGTAAATAAATAGACTAAGGGAACAGTATTTTACTTAAATTTGTTGGAGTTAATATTATTAGGAGATATCTAATTTTTCCTAAAAACCTACATTTTCAGAAAAATAGATATAACTTGAAACACTCTGTGTGTAGGTATAGGGAACCCTTATGAAAGTGCTACTTATTTTTTATGTAAAATTCGAAAATGCAATAATATACGGGGTGTAATTTAAAAAAACGTAACTTTGCCATTTTTTAAGCACCCTGTATATTTAAAAATATTTTTTAAATGTTGCTCATATTGACTTACATAACATCGCTGTATTAGAAATTAACTGTTATATGCGTCGGTTGATTCGCATAATATATATATATATATATATATATATATATATATATATATATATATATATATATATATATATATATATATATATATATATATATATATATATATATATATATATATATATATATATATATATATATATATATATATGGTCACAACTAAAGATGATTTGGAGATCAGATGCGCATTCGTCCGTTTTCAAATATTCTACTCGCGGCAATTTGAGAAGTTCAGTAGCGTCGCAGCTAAATTGTTTCAAGTGTATATTACGTCATTGTACGTATACAAACATAATTATTAACACATTTTCTTAATACTTATGGAAATTTTACATTTAAATTATCCTTTATTATACAAACATCATTCCGCGATTACGTGAAAGTGGACCTTTCTACTAAATTTGTTTTTATTACTTATGGATTCTTAATTAGAAATTACACTAATTATGGGTGCAATCAGTTTCAATTGACAACGGAAAACTGCGTTCATTCTCGTTTTAAATTTGAACAAGAGTAATTGTGTAATACGACATCGTGATTATGAGCTCTACACCTACCTTAGGTCAGCACGGACAAGTGATACGCAGTCAAACGCGCGAGGTTGTGTACAATGTGTACAATTATTTCAAAAACATTAATCGTTCGAACACATTAAAAGAACTTAAAGAAATAACATGCGCAGCAACTAAGGTGTCTAAAGTGTAACATATCTAAAGGACCACGAATGATTGTAGTGCATGCGGGTGGTAAAATGGGATTTCTAGATGGCTGTAGTTTGGTTTTTAAATCTGGGCTAAAAAGTGGAGATGTGGAGATTATCATGACGATATGAACTCGACAAACTATGAAAAATGGTTGCAGTAGAAGCTTTTACCGAATTTGCCGCCAAATTCGGTACCTACTGGTGATAGATAACGCGCCTTATCACAATGTCCAAGTTAATCGAACCCCATCCAGTACTAAAAAAGAAGAAATGGTGAAGTGGTTAATTGAAAAAAAATTATCATTTACTCCGCAAAGGTTCAAACCGCAGTTATACGATATTATTAAACAACACAATAAACAGTATATTACGTACAAATTTGATGACCTATTACACAAAAAGAATCATACTATACTCAGACTTCCACCCTATCATCCTGATTTAAATCCAACAGAATTAATCTGGGCACAAATAAAAAACAATATTCCAAAAAGAAACGTGACATTCAATTGTAACGAAGTAAAACCTTTATTGGAAGAAGAAATTTCGACTGTTACGCAGGACCATTGGCGAAATTGTTGCAAGAAAATCATTGAAAATGAAGACAATTACTTAAAAAACGAACATTTTCTTGATATACAAACGGAACGTATAGTAATAAATGTGGGAGAAGAAAACAGTTCGGACGATGAATTTAGATTGTGATTGATTTTTTTTATTACATTATATGATATATAAGTATTTCTACATGTTCGTAATGTATATAAATTATTAAATTAATAAAATAACATAACACTTTAAATGTGATTTTGTACATGTACAATTGTATTCATAGAAAATGGGTACACTAAAATTGTTATAGTGTAAATCGGTTTTGATTTAATTTGACTTAAAAATAATGTATGGTTGACAAGCCTGTCAGTGTCAAAAATTTTCAAAATGCCTCGTCATTTAAGTGAAAATGAAAAAGCTCAAATAATAGCCAGAATAGAAGATGGGTGGTCAATACGTACATTAGCAGATTTTATCGGAAGGAGCAAAAACACTATTTCAAGAATTAGCAACGTTGGATTCAAGAGGAGTCTTTGAAAAGAAAAGTTGGTACTGGTCCGGCATTTCCGTCTTTGAACAAGATTATGCATTTCTGGGATATTTAACCAATCGTTTTGAAACTGCAAGAAATTCTGTCATGAAACAGGATTTGTGGTCTCAACCTACCGGTAGCAGAAGAATAAAAGGATCTGGCTTAAAAACGCGATTTTTCAGACCTGGGCGATTTTCAGTAAATGTATGGGTGGATAAGCGCTTATGGACTTGGTATATGCTGGCGATTGAGGAAGGTTTAACGTCGAACATTATTAACCCTCCTATTGTATTCGGGTTAATATGACCCAATCACGTTCTTCTAATGTGCATAATTTGTTAATTTATTTAAATATTTCGTTGTCACTGCATGACTTTTATTTCATCACTCTAATAACGCTATACCTAGATCAATATTAGAAAATTATAATTAGTTTTTTTTAACGCATTTGTTACACTCACTGTCTTTGGGTCTATATGACCCGGTGATTTGTTGGTCCAAATTAGAAGAACGAGAAGCAGATAATTATCATAGGCGAGTGTATTTTATTAGTTTTGTTTATTTTCATAAATATAAATAACTAATAATATTGCCACATTATTGCGCATATTGGATGCGTTTAGGTATAGGAAACCCTTATAGAAGTTGTAAGGCAATTAAGTAAGCTAAACGATAAGTGTATAAAATACAGGGTGTTCCATTTAAAATAAGCCCAATATTTCAGTATGAATGTTCCACTAATTGAACTGAAAAATGAACACCCCATAAAGAGGTGTTTACTATTCAGTAAATAAATAGACTAAGGGAACGTTATTTTACTTAAATTTGTTGGAGTTAATTTTATTAGGAGATATTTAATTTTTCCTAAAACCCTACATTTTCAGAAAAATGATGTAACTTGAAACACTCTGTATGTAGGTATAGGGAACCCTCGGGGAATCCTTATGAAAGTGCTACTTATTTTTATGTAAAATTCGAAAATGCAATAATATACGGGGTGTCGTTTAAAAAAACGTAACTTTGATATGCCACTTTCTTTGAGCACCCTGTATATTTAAAATATTTTTAAATGTTACTCATATTGACTTACCTAACATCACTGTATTAGAAATTAACTGTTATATGCCGCGTCAGTTGTGATTCACACACGCACACGCACGCACGGCGCGCCGCGCACGCCCACACGCACGCACGCGCGCGCGCGCACACGCGCACCACACACGCACACGCACACGCGCACACGCGCACACACGCGCACACACGCGCACACACGCGCACACACGCGCACACACGCAGACACACGCAGACACACGCAGACACACGCAGACACACGCAGACACACGCAGACACACGCAGACACACGCAGACACACGCAGACACACGCAGACAAACGCAGACACACGCAGACACACGCAGACACACGCAGACACACGCAGACACACGCAGACACACGCAGACACACGCAGACACACGCAGACACACGCAGACACACGCAGACACACGCAGACACCCGCAGACACCCGCAGACACACGCAGACACACGCAGACACACGCAGACACACGCAGACACACGCAGACACACGCAGACACACGCAGACACGCAGACACACGCAGACACACGCAGACAGACAGACAGACAGAGAGACAGACAGACAGACAGACAGACAGACAGTATATATATATATATATATATATATATATATATATATATATATATATACAGAGATAAATCAATTCGAGGCTCCTTTGGTAATTTGCCGGCTTCCCCCAGTCCAACGCTGCCTACATATAATTTATTTTCATCGTTAGTTTTTTCGACATTTTACGATTTCTTTACCATTTATGTAAACATTTAATAATAGGGTTCCACGATTATGTTATACGTAATTGTATTGCATTGCAATCTCGTATTACACTGGTCAATTAGTATTATAAGGAAAATATGTGTATTACATTTACAATTAGCCAACTAAAACAATCAACAGAGTAAATAATAATACGTATATAACAATGTAACCAATTATATTAAAGTAATATACAATATTTACCTAATAGTAACAAGGCGAGAAAAAATATCACAGTTATTCATTCATTCCGTCATCTACAGTTTTGGTGGTGTATATTTCATTCAACCGTTTTTTTATATAGTTCTCGAGATAGTAGCTTATGGTCCACTTAATATTTTGCCCAATGCTTCCTTGTATTAAAGAAAGGACTGATTGTTTACGTAAAGATTATTTTATTATTGTAGGTGATTTCAGGATTCCGTCATCTAATCCAGCCGACTCATAAATGCTGACAAATACAATGTTGTTCCTCGTAGGGTTGAACGTTTGACCGAATTTTGTCCAGAGCAACCTCCAACATGACGTCATTGTCTGAATAAGACAGGTAAATGTATCATTCTGCTTTATATCTTATAGTAAAAATTAGGTAAACGTTTCTTTTATACTTTAATGACTTCTGAGCACAAAGTGGGACAGCTAAATTAAAAAAAGCCAAAAAACTTCACTTTAACACTTTCTGCGATACCAACTCCCGGCACCCTATAGGCTGCTTTTATATACACAGTTCATACAAATATATTATACTTACGTAATTTGCAAATGCTATAAATATTTTGCAGTTTATTTAATTTAAATAATACAGGTAGCTCTGATTTTTTTTTCTGCGCTACCGCTTAATCCTTTAATACGATACATATCCCTGGGGATATATAACGCATATGAAAAATTATGTTTAATGGGGTCCAGCAATGTGACGTCATCCAGGCGCGACATTTTGAATTGGTGTCATTCAATAAAACGTTTAGGAAACAGTGGGCCGTATTGACTATGGTTCAAATTGTAGTAGGTAAAGTTTAGCGGTCGAATGTACTCGGAATGAATATATTTAAGCGAAATACCTACCATAATCGCGAAATACTTACATTTATCTGCGTTCCTACAAAAATGAGTTTAGAATGTCTTTATTATCATATAAATTGAAAATAGATAAATCAGTGCGAAGCAACACCATTGCGCACGTACCACTACTTAAGCGAATGTAGTGATAGTATTTTCCCCCTCAGAACACTAAGTCCGTTTCTTCCGATCCTATCCTGACCACACCCATCCTTAATCCCACCATGCATATGTACGTAATGCATGTATATATTCTGGGAATCCATGATTGTGGCTGAAGGAGAGTGGAAAGTTCGAGCAGCCTGCCCTCCCCCTTGGGGAGGGAATTGTTAAAAAAATATAATATTACATCAACATATTTTTTTAACATACTATATAATAATAGATATATAAAAAATATAAATAAAATAAAAACATAGTGGTTGTAGTAATAATTATAAAAATGTTATGTCAATAATGATAAATAATAAAAAAGTTTGAAGTATAGGTTTTATTGATTTTCCTGCTAGTTTTAACAGGTTATGGGCCCAGGACTTATCAGAATGTTTTAGTGAATAAAATAAGTGCTACGGTAAATAAAGTCTGCAAGTTTTATTAATAGAGTACCAAAGTTGAAAGGTCGCGAGAACTGTAACGATTTGGAGTTTGCGGTAGAGAATTTTCTTGTATTGGAAGGTTTACTGAAATGAACATCCGGTACTGAACAGGATCATGAAAAAGATGCGCAAGCCAGAGCAAAGTTAATATTAACTATTGATGTTTCGTTATATGTACATATCAAAGAGACAAAAACAACTAAAAATTTGTGGAACAAACTCAAATTTTTGTTGGTGATTCACAGGGGTTCACTAGGAAAATATCTCTATTAAGAAGTCTAAATATCCATACGAGAGCATGGAAGATTATTTGGACAGAATAATAGAGACATCGCAGAAGTTGAATAACACTAGTTTAAAAATAGATGATGAATAGGTAGGATCTCTGTTATTAGCAGGTTTGCCTAAAAAAATTGCCCTAATGATAATGGGTATTGAACACTCTGGCATAGCTATCACAGCAGATGCTATTAAATCAAAGTTGACTGATATGGTGAGTGATAATAATAATAGTCAAACAAGTTGAGCTTTTGCTGGCAAAGCAAAGAAATGGGGCAAGAATAAATAATCAAATGGTACCATAACCATCAGTACATGGAATTCAATATTGAATGTCAAGAAAGAAGTCTTTAAAAAGCAATGCCCAAAACGTTCATCCGTGAAGATTACTGATAATTCAAGACCATCCAATGCGTTTAGTGGTGCCGAATCATTCCAAGATTGCGGCGACTTGTATTGGAAATATAAAAATTGTAACAGTAGCAGATATAAAAAGTATGACATTACAATTGAAAATGTTTTATGCGTACCAGAGCTTACAACAAATTTATTAGCTGTAAGTCAATTAATAAAAATGGAAAACCACGTAAATTTCAATCATGAATGCTGAGAAATTGACAACCGGAATAAAGAACTAGTGGCAACTACAGATTTGAAAGACAACGTTTATAGGTTGAAACTAGAACAACCAGAAAAATATTTGTTAACATCATTAAATGTCAGTGGTAATGTATGGCTTCGCAGATTTGGCCATTTAAATCATCAAGATCTTAACAAAATGAAAAATGGTTTGGGTGATGGTTTTACATGTAGCGAAATGATAAAAGTATCGAAACAAAATTGTACTGTTTGTTGCGAAGGTAAGCAATCTCGATTACCATTTCCACAGAAAGGTTCCAGAGCTACAGAAATTTTGCAAATAGTTCATGCAGATTTATGTGGACCGATGGAAGTAAAATCAATTGGCGAGTCCAAATATTTTTTAATATTTGAAGACGATTTAAGTAAAATGGCATTTGTATATTTCTTAAAATCTAAAGATGATACTTTTAGCAATTTTCGACAGTTTAAATCATTTGTTTAAAATCAGATTAACAAGAAAATAAAAATATTTAGGACAGATAACGGTGGCGAATTTTGTGGTAAAGAAATTGAGGAGTATTAAAGAGTTGTGGTATTTTACATCAGCGAACAAATCCTAATACTCCTGAAGAAAATGGGTCTTCAGAGAGATTAAACCGTACAGTAATCGAACGTGCAAAATTTTTATTATTTGATTTGATTTAAAGAAAAAGTTTTGGGCAGAAGCGGTTAATACGCCATCAGGAATAAATGAAAAAACACCATTCGAAGTATGGAATAATAAAAAACCTGATGTAAGTAATACTAGAATAGTTGGTAGGACAGTTATGGTGCATACTCCAAAAGCTAATCACCAAAAATTGGCTAAAAAATCAGTTAAAACGATTCTTGTTGGTTTCGGTGAAGGTTATGGAGTATTTTATTTGATCCTAAGAAAAATACAGTGACTACAAGTAGAGATATTGTTATCATGGAAGATTTGGACGAAAAGGTTGCTATCATGATTATTCCGGGAGAAACTGAAGAGATATCAGTTTCAGTGGGGAATCTGAAAATAACACTGAAGACGAACAATCATATGATGACAGCAACATAACTGTATGTTTAGAAAATGTCCCAGATCCGGGTTTTACTAGAAAGAGTTCCAGAGCGATTGTCTAACCTAAGAATGTATAATGTGCAAGAGAATGTTATTTCGACAGAAGAAGAGCCAGTTACGGTATCGGAGGCATTGTCCAGACCTGATGCATTACAATGGAAAAAAGCAACGTTGGATGAGATCAGATCTTTTAAAGAAAACGATACATGTCGATACTTGTCGTGGCTCCTACAAATGTTACAGTAGTAAATAGTAAGTGGGTATTTAAAATTAAATTGATAGGGCTAGATTAGTTGCTAAGGTATATAATCAGATAAAAGGTGTAGATTATACGGAAACTTTGACTCCTGTTGTTAGGCACACAACATTTAGATTGTTAGTAGCATTAGCGGTAAAATTAAATTTGAAAATTAGGCACTTAGATGTAAAAAAAGCTTTTCTTAATGGAATTCTTGAGGAAGACTTTTATTTACAGCGACCAGAAGGTTTTGTTCTTAAAAGACATGAAAATAAAATATATAAATTAAGGAATATAATTTATGGTTTAAAACAGTCTTTACCCGCTTGGTATAAAAGAGTTGATAGTTGTTTAATTAATTTAAATTTTATTAAATCTGTTCTTGAACCATGTATGTATATTCAGAGGGATGATGATTTTATTACTGTTATTTTACTGTATGTAGATGATTTTTTTATATTTTCAAATGACGATAAGAATACTGAATCGTTAAAAGTTAAGTTAGGTTCTGAATTTAAAATCAAAGATCTTGGAGAACCAAAACAATGTTTAGGTGTGAGGATAACACGACACTATGATAACAATGTTATTACATTAGATCAAGAAAATTATGTAACCTCATTTTTCGTGCACGTTTTTATCAATTGTAAACTGTTTTTTTCAAAACTCCTTCCGTTTCAGCACCTTTTATTTACAAGTTAGTTGTATTTGTAATCCACAGTAATATGTATTAATATAATATATTGATTTAGTTCGTTGTTTATAATGGGTGATGCGAGTACATCGTCTGATAGTACATCAAACATTCCAGCGAAGAAGCGGCGTGTCTTATCGCAAGATGCCCGGGAAATTATGTGGAATGTTTATCAGTTTCATAAAAATATGAATGAAGGTATGTCATTATTGTACGATTAACATCTGTCAGTTTTTTCACGATTACAATTCTTTACAGTTAACGTTCTTGATATCGTTGTGAAAGCAACTGGAGTATCTAAAAGTACCGTTGTTAGAATTATTAGAGAAGGGAGTGCAATTCAACGTGGTGAAATAGAATCGTTCAAGACTTCTAATAAAAGAATGAAAACCGTACCAAGATCATTTGTCATTCGACGCGTTGTACACAATTTTCATGTCACGGAGAAACGACGACCAACCGTCAATGCTATCTATAATATTATTAAAGATGACGAATCCATTGGTTTCTCTGGGAAGGAAACGTCTTTAAGAAGATTATTAAATAAAATAGGTTTTAAATGGACGAAAACCGTTGACAATTGTAAATGTTTAATGAAACGATACGATATAGATCTTTACGTTGTACTTATATACGAGCAATAACTATTTATTTTGTGTATACAGATGAAACATATATACGTGCATCGCATACAACGCCACATTCCTGGGTAGATGATTCCAACGAAGGTTTAAAATGTCCAATCGGTAAAGGTCAACGTCTTATAATAGTACATGCTGGTGGTGAAATGGGATTTATCAATAATGCCTTCTTAGTTTTTAAATCGGGCTCAAAAACAGGTGATTATCACGACGATATGAACTTTATTAATTATAAACGATGGATTGAGCACCAGTTATTACCGAATTTGCTCGAAAAGTCAGTTATTGTTATGGATAATGCAAGTTATCACAACACGTTAGCAGTTAAACACCCAACTTTTAGCAGTAAAAAATGGAAATGATAACTTGGTTACAAGAACGAGGATCGTACATCATGAATCCCAAACAAAAGTGGAGCTGTATGATTTAATAAAATGTAATAAACCGAGCTACACGGAATATTCAATTGATGCTATATTTGCGAAACATGGTCACTCTGTATGTCGACTACCTCCATACCACTCGGAGTTAAATCCAATAAAAAATTGGCCATTGTAAAAGCTTGGGTGGCATCGAGAAACACAACTTTTAAATTAGCTGATGTTGAAAACTAACTCGTGAAAAGTGTTCGATGGATTTGGAGAGCCACTGGCAAGAAGGTGCCGTCATGTTAAAGAAATTGAAGAGGAATACATCAATAAAGAGCATATTATGGAGGTCGTTTGTGAGGAATTGATTATAGGTAGGAGACTCGTCGGATGAATCTGATTTTATATCAGATTATGATAACGAAGAAATAAGTGTAGAGTAATTGTGTAATATTTTATTGTATTTATATTGTTAATTTCACATTGCACATGTGTTGTTCATGTTCTTAGATATGTTTCTAAGGCACTTTAACTTCTTAAGCACTTTATAAACACTTAGTCCATGATCCACCAACATAACGTCTTCGTACCATAACCCTTTTATAGTTCGGAGAGTTTTTATGCATTGTACCAATTATTATTACATGTTCTACATCAGGATTATTGTACTTCATGTAATCAATATCTGTTAAGTGTTTAATTGCTTAATTATATTGATTTATATGTGAAATTTCTTATTATCTTTAACATACTAATATGTAACGTGTTGACCTTTTTAACATGCTACTGCCATAGCTCAATGCTTTTATGAATACAACATCATTGTACAAACCCCATAAAACCTGTTTTTTTGTAAAAACCATCTGTTTATATTCGTATACTATATTTTCCTCTTAACAAATTATATAACTTCTTCAACTTTATTTGAACTTGCATACTATCTAATATTTGAATTCGATAAAACTCTACCCCATTACACCTATTAAACACCATTCATAAAAAAAGTAACTAAAATTGATGAATGTAAATGTGAAGAGAAATTTGTCGATGGGACGATAATGCTTCCACTGTATCGCTACTGTTTGCTACCATAAAGAATGGAATGTTGAAGATAAGATGAGTAATCTTGGTCAGAAAATGTGAAGTATAAGTGTAGAATGTTTTAGAAAATATGTAGAGAAAGATTGGGTATGTTTAAGTGTTAATTTCAGAAAGTTTTGTAATGTTGTGCAATTGTTTTGAGAATATATGTATGTGTATGGAATTTAAGACCTTAGACGGTACTGATTTTTGCAAATGTTGCGGAACGAGATCGAGCGCAGGTTGGAGATAAATGTTAAAAGTTGCGTAATGGTCCAGAGTGGCCACTGAATGAATGTGGTGACGAAAAATGATTTCTTCATGAAGTAATTGTAAAATTTGTAAGTGAAAACAAATATGGCGATGTATTGTAATTACACGCGTGCTTGTATAGAGGGAAGCAGCTATCAGAACTATAAAATTTTGAATGAATACTATTGGAGAATATAACGCGGAAGGAAGACATGTTTAAAGATGGATGACTGAAGTTATAAATAGGAAAGTCAGAGATTGACAAGTCAGTTAAGCTTTTTCGTTTTTGGCTGTTGGTGAGAAACGCGCGTGCGAGGTAGTGGATAGAATGGGATGATGTTGGAGTATATTTGTGAATTTTAATGAGGCAGTAATTGTTTAAACAACTGCGTAACCCGAACCGGGGATGAATCGTAAAAGACATTCATAAATAAAACGATAATAAAATTGAAGTTGAAGATAAAAATTAGTTTGTTTATTTTCAAGAAAATAATAGTGCGTAAGCAGATTTGAATAAAGATAACAGATGTTATGTTAAAGTGTTAAGTGCAGCGCGTGTCCTTGTAACGAGATTCAGCTAAAAGTATTTATGAGACCACCTGTTAAGTGAACGAAGCGTTCGTTGTATATTAAGCCAATGTTTAAGTAACGTTATATGACATTGAAAGTTTTATTTGTATAAGGGACTAAATTGGTGTAAAGGTTGCTAGAAATTTTAAAGAGGCAACCAAAGGTTTACCGTTATTACATGTTTGTGGGAGTAATAACCTCGCGTAGTGAACTAATCGCGGGTGCACAGAGGAATAAGTTTTGTTGAGCCTTTGTAATGTGCTTCAGGCAATTTTAAGGAGTACCAATGGACTACACATAATTGGTTTATGGAAGAAAGAAGAAAGAAAATCCAAGGATTTATGGACAATTGTTAAGTAAGAAATTAGATTTAAGGAATTTTTAAGAACTCATTTAAGCCCGATTATCTTTTTGTTAGTTTACTTGCGTATGGTTGTTTAAATTATTATATAGTTTTGAAAGGAAGAGATAATCGTTCTTGAGTCATATTGTATGGTTTGTTTTAGTAGTAAGATTGCAAAGTGGTACTTGGTGGTTTAACTTTCAACCACGCTGATGTAATTTATGTAGATATTTGTGTTTTTGATTATTTTATGCAGGACAATATATACTTATCGTTAAATTTTTTTATTCTGTTGTTTATTTAACCAGGTATGAAACACAGATGTAACATTTACTTAATTGGTGATCTTGTTTTGACAATTTTAAAAGTAAGCTTTGCAGATTTTAATTTTTCAGATTTAAGGAACAACCTGATAGTTCATATTTGCCAGGTTGATTGCAAAATTTTCATATTTGTTTTAATAGTGCAATGCACTATTAACAGATCAGCTGTTGTCTTAAAAATTTCATTAAGTATAACAAATAGTTTGAGTTTTGAAACCTTAAATGTTTACGAATGTCAAATACGATTCAAAAGTAAAGTAAATTTAAAAGATATCGTTCATGTTAAGAATTTTAAAAATTAATTACCGTTCATTGAATGAATTTGAGTGATAAATTTTATTTTGGAAGTTTTGGTATACGAGGTGTATTCAAAAAGTTTTTAAAAACCTGGGTAGTACTAAATTTATTTGAGGTTGAGTTGAATTGTTTGGGACGAGTGTTTGTTTTAGAACCTTCGTATAGGAGTTTACCGAGTAAGCACGATCCTACTTTCCACAATCAAGTAGGGTTAATTAACATCGCGCTTAAGACAATTATATTAGCAAAGTTTCGATTGTAGTGGCGCCTAGAGACATATTTTTCCCGGATTGAGCTATTTGAGTATAAGTGTAAGGTGTTTGAGCTTATTAATCATTCATTTTACTTATTATTTCGATCACGCCCATCTCCCTGTTAGCTGGCTTGGCAACCCGCTTACATTAGTAAGCATGCACGACGCCTAGTGCGGTTTGGACGTGTAACAATGAATCCCAAACAAAAGTGGAGCTGTATGATTTAATAAAATGTAATAAACCGAGCTACACGGAATATTCAATTGATGCTATATTTGAGAAACATGGTCACTCTGTATGTTGACTACCTCCATACCAGCCGGAGCTAAATCCAACAGATAAAATATGGGCCATTGTAAAAGCTTGGGTGGCATCGAGAAACACAACTTTTAAATTAGCCGATGTTGAAAAACTAACTCGTGAAAAGTGTTCGATGGATTTGGAGAGCCACTGGCAAGAAGTGTGCCGTCATGTGAAAGAAATTGAAGAGGAATACTTTAATAGAGCATATTATGGATGTCGATTGTGAGGAATTGATTATACGTAGGAGACTCGTAGGAGGAATCTGATTTTATATCAGATCATGATAACGACGAAATAAGTGTAGAGTAATTGTGTAATATTTTATTGTATTTATATTGTTAATTTCACATTGCACATCTGTTGTTCATGTTCTTAGATATGTTTCTAAGGCACTTTAACTTCTTAAGCACTTTTTAAACACTTAGTCTATGATCTACCAACATAACGTCTTCGTACCGTAACCCTTTTTATAGTTCGGAGAGTTTTTATGCATTGTACCAATTATTATACTGTGTTTTTTCGAAAACAAACTGACGTATAGGAACGATTCTGATGATACGCATGGTCTACACATCAGGATTATTGTACTTCATGTAATTAATATCTGTAATGTGTTTAATTGCTTAATTATATTGATTTACATGTGAAATTTCTTATTTATCTTTAACATACTAACATACCGTGTTGACCTTTTTAACATGCTACTGCCATAGCTCAATGCTTTTATGAATACAACATCATTGTGCAAACCCCATAAAACCAGTTTTGTTGTAAAAAAAACCATCTGTTTATACCGAGCGTCCCAATAAAATGTATACACTCTTTAAATGACTATAACACTAACAATTATTATAATACAGAAAACTTTCAAAAATGAAAATAATGTTAACAAATGTAGAAACTAGTCAATTATCGAAAATGTTCAAATTGTTGGCCATTGTGGTCCATGCACAGCTGATAACGCTGATTGATTGAATCCAAAACGTTCCTAATCATTTCAATTGGTATTTCGGCACATTCTCTTTCAATAGCTGCTCTCAACTCATCGATTGTAGCTGGTTTTGTGGTGTAAACATTGTGTTTAACATGCCCCCACAGAAAAAAAATTCATGGGGGTCAAATCCGGTGAGCGCGGAGGGTACTCGGTACTTCCTCTTTTTTTCATTGGTACCACTCACAAAGTTGGATTCTGCGGTCATAATCATCTTCATTGAGAGCGTGCACTAATCTAGGAATAAAACTTCTCCATTTGGCACGCTTCAAAATGCGATGGACGCTCGATTTTGAAACTCCTGACTCACGAGCCGCTTGTCGGGCAGATTTTCTAGGTGATTGCTGAAATCTCTGAATGACTTCTCCTTCTCTTGTGGGGCTGGTGGATGATCGTGGTCTTCCGGAATGGTTCTTATGGACATCCTTAACAGTTCCTTCTTCCTCAAACTTATCTCGCAAACGAGTAATTTTGAGTCTCGTTGGTGCATCTCGTTGAAACTCCATCCTAATCCGTCTTTGCACTTCACTTACGTTCTCAGTCTTCCAGTAGCACTTTAGAATGAATTTTCTTTTCGCAAAGTTTAGTCTGACTCCAGCCATTATTTTAAGCAGTCACAACTGAAAAAAAAGTGTGGTTGTTATGAACTGTTAAAGAGTGTATACATTTTATTGGGACACTCGGTATTCGTATACTATATTTTCCTCATAACAAATTATATAACTTCTTCAACTTTATGTGAACTTGCACACTATCTAATATTTGAATTCGATAAAACTCTACCCCCTCTATTACACCTATTTATAACCATCGCAGTATGAAACTGTTTAGACACGAATTATTTACCCTTAGAACTGTGGTTAATAATTAAAATGCGAATTACAACATTTCCGAGTAAATTTATGAACAAGTAACATAACAAATATTTCACTTTTCACAATTAAATAAATGTTTTTTTTTTGTTTAAATTGTCCTAATTGTAAAATATAACATCATAATTAAGAAGGTATTAACTAAAAAATGTACAAAACGTAACTTTTACTTTTTTTAAAAAAACTAATATTTTCCGGTTGAATAGTACACGGTCACGTGATTTTTTTCGCGTAGCTTGGAGTCTTCGTATTTGGCGTTTAGTCTAGTAGACTTGATCCAGGTGATACAAATACTTGTGATAAAAACATTCTGTATCAGCAATTGATTGCCAGTTTAATGTACTTAGTAGTACAAACACGGCCTGATTATTGCTTTTGTTGTTACTTTTATGAGTCAGTTTAATAACTGCTATACAGAACTACATTGGAAATGTGCCAAGCGGGTTTTAAGATTTAGGTTACTAAAAAATATTCATTAAAATTTAAAAACGATAATTGTGATTTAGAAGGATATGTAGAAGCTGACTGGGCAAGTAATGTGAAGGATAGAAAATCCTCGACAGGTTTTGTGTTTAAACTTTCAGAGGGACCAATCACTTGGGAAAGTAATAAACAAAAACCAGTTGCTTTATCCAGTACAAAAGCAGAGTATATGGCACTGAGTAAGGCAACTAAAGTGGCAACACAGATTACACACCTACACAGATGCGAAGCTCAACGATACCCGCCAATCTAATGTTACAATGCGCATGACCAAAATAGGTGGTTTTATTGTCAACTTCCAAAGCTATTATTCGTAATTCGTTTTTTTGTGTTATCCGTTTTTGTTAAACTTAAATTGTGCGTTGTGTTAGTTTTAGTTAAAGTGCAAACTTTCCTTTTTATACGTTAGTAGTTTTATATTTGTTATTTGTTTAGTTTAGGTTAAGTTAAACTTGCGTGTCATTTACATAAGGTAACTAAGAATATGTCCCTGTTAGCAATAGTGAATCAGTACATTTTTATAGCTTTCATTATGGAGAAAAAATCATCTTGCATATGTAGAGGGTGTTTTACAAACTGCTCGCAAGGACTAGGACTATCAATGTTTAGAATACCTAAAGACAATGTCATGTAAGTGTCAAGTGAATCTATTGTATTTGCCTAAATGAGATCTGCATACAAACTGTTAAATATTTTTGGTTTATAGGTCTCAAACATGGTTGCAAGCCTGTAATCGTACTGACCTTATTGGAAAACCTTCTGATGTTCTGTATAATAACTACAGAATTTGTGAACTTCACTTCGAGGAAAGGTGCTTTTCCAAGAATAGCACAACCAGAAAAAGGATACTGATGAATGTGGTTCCAACAATATTTCGCAATCTCAAACGAAAATTGGAGGCAGATGCCACAGGTATTGAAGTTAATGCAGTTCACAGCAATGTCGTTGATTCTATTATGTCACCATCTACAGCTGGCACTTGCATAAGTGAAAAGTTTTGTGAGGTTGACTTAAACACATCAAACTCAGGTTTATACTTTAGTTTTAAAATTTACTGATATCTTATTTGTTGTTTTGTAGAAATTCAAGCAAATACTAATAACTACAATGTTCATACATCTTCATGAGTTTCAAATTCTTCAACACAAACCACAGCACGTCTACATTACACAATCCGTACACCGAAGCATGTTACCAAGTTGAAGTTGTTAAGACAAGGCTGAAAGAGAAATTGTCTGAAAAAAATAGATCACGACCCAAACATGAAATGGAAGATTTCCTTTAAATGTGTGAAACGTATTTACCACCACCTTTGGCCTTACTTATTCGACAGCAGGCAATACTAAAGAAAAAAAAATCGTCAGGTAGAAGGTACTTCTGAGTACAAACAGTTGCATTGCAATTATATATAATGAGCCGTAAGGCATATAAATTTATGCAATCATTCTTATACCTCCCTTCGAAACGAACTTTAGAACGGATAACACAGAGAATGCCTTGCTTACAAGGGTTACGTAATGTATCTATTTTCATTTCACTTAAACTTAAAGTAAACAGGATGATAGAGCAATATAAACATTGTGTTTTATGTGTGGATGAAATGGCTCTACAACGAAATCTTTACTTTCACACAGGACGAGATGAAGTTGTAGGACTGCACAACACAGAAACCAAAAAAATGGCACAAGCTGCACAAAATCAATGTGTTATTATGCTTCGAGGAATTTATGGGAACTGGAAACAACCAATTGCTTATTTCTTAGTCCACTCACAATTTAAAGCACCTGAACTTAAAACTATGTTGGACGATTGTGTTGGGACATTAACAAGTATTGGTTTATATGTTGATGCTTTAATTAGTGACATGGGATCCAATTTTTTACAGTTATCGTCACAATTAGGTGTATCAGTGAATAATTCGTTAATAAAATTAGGTGGTAAAGAGATGGTTTACTTATTTGATACATGTCATTTGATGAAAGCCACACAGAACAATTTGCTAAAAAATACTTTCCTGTATGATAATAATACAACGAGCTGGATGCATATTAAAAACTTTTATAACCAAGATAAGCAGCAATTTTATAGATGTACAAACTAACTGATTCCATATTATGCCAGAAAATTTTGATAAAATGAAAGTGAGTCTTGCTACTCAAGTGCTAAGCCATACAGTGGCAAGTGGTATGTCCCTTTATGTTAGTTTAGGCAATCTACCATCAGAAGCAGTACATACAATTAATGTTATTGAAAAATTTAATAACTTATTTGATATTGTTAATTTTTCAGGTAGAAATATACAAAATAAGTATAAACATTTGTTTGAAGCACAGTATCAATTAGATTATGTAAATGAAATGATTGCTTTTTTATCCAATATGAAGATATTAAACAGTGAAGGTAAGGATGTTACGGGTATGTCAAAGTTTAAAAATTGTTGGGTGGTCAACTCTAAAGGGCTTAAAATGTTGTCGGCTACTTTACAAAATTGTGATTTTAAGTATTTAAAACTAGGCTTAACACGGATGTAATAGAAAATTTTTGGAAATATTAGAAAAGGTAATGGTAATGCAAGAACACTTCCATTCAATTTGAAAGATCATTCCGTAAACTCTTTATTCAATGTTACTTTCATACCACAGGGATGAATTGTAAAGCTGATTTTGACCAGTTGGTATTAAGTGTTCAAGAATTAAATACTGTAGAGCAACATACTCTCGAATGCACATTCTAAAGAGCAATAAGTTTACCCGATTACACATATCGTAAAGAAAGCTTGCCTACACAAAATGCATTTTCATATGTGTGTGGTTACCTTATCAAGAAATCTCTAATGGTGCATTCATGTGATCAATGTATCAAGTATTAAAAAATTATAGAGAATTTAGACGCTTCAAAAATATTCAATCATTATAAAGCATTTGATACAGAAAAAAGCATTTATGGTGGATTAAGAGTACCAAATGAAGAATTTATTCATTGTATCTACGAACTTGAAAAAATATTTGTTTCCAAATTTGAAGAAGTATTTGCAAGCAATAACATTTCAAATTCGTATTACCACAGCATGAAAAATGTTATATTTTCACATCCTTGTGAAAGTTTCCCTGTAGATTATGTTGTAAAATTATTTATAAGATTAAAAATATTTTATTCCTTAAAATATATTAACGGAATGTTAAAAACCAAAATGAAATGTAATAAAAGTATTCCTAAGTTAGCAATTATGTCTCATGTTTGAGTACATTACTTCATTTTTATTTTATTTTGACAATTCTAATTTTTGTGTAATTGTCATTGAAGAGCTATGTTTTGTTCTTAATAAAGTTTACCTATATCTAGGTGTTTTATAACGTGCGTTTTTATTCTCACTGGTGAGCTCATCGATTAAGCAGAAATTCGGGTTGGCTGTTTTTAATCTCACCACTGAAATTAGATGGATTTCATTGGTCCGTTTTTATTCTCATCTGTTATTTATAGGTGAAAGTACGATTAGTAATCGGATTCATCAAGCTTCATTCATGGTGAACTGGTGAATTTTCAAAAATTTAACCTCAAAATTCTCTTTTTAAACCTGAATTTGTCTTGATTCTTAATATTTATTCCCATTTTTAAGTAGAATTATTAAGAGTGAGATTTTTGACATATTTTGTTGAGTTTTGGTTTCTTTCTTGTTAATAATGTGAGGTGTTTGACTAATTTTTCATCACAAAATTTAAATTTCCCGCTTAAAACCACCAATTTTATGGCGCAAGCTCACAGGATTTGACTTCATAAATTTCAAAGAGACAGACAAGAGCGACGTATCTGTGTAGGTGTGTAATCTGTGGCGGCAATAGGGAATATTTTATGTGAAATAAAATATTTAGAAAAACCTGTTACAATATTTAATGATAATCAAGGTTCAAATAAATTAGCGTTGAATTCTGTATTTCACAAAAGGACAAAACACATAGATATGAGGCATCATTTTGTGAGGGAAGCAGCATAAAACAACTTAATTATCATTAAATTTTTTGAAGACAAGCTAGCTTTGATTTAATAAAAAAAATATTTTGATATAGTGGGGGTGTTAAAAAAATATAATATTACATCAATAGTATATTATTTTATAAGGAGCTAAAGTGACACTTTTTGTGGCAAATCTGTAGGTTTGACAAATACAGATGAGCCACAACAAGTCACTTTGCTCCGCATAAAATATACTATTTTTTCTTCAGACGTTTTTTACACTTAAATGTGAAATAAGGAAAAATAATTAGGTTGTGAAAATGAGGGATAATTAGATTTACTTAGCGTGCTCTGGCAAACAGCAGTAGACGTTGCTAGGTTTCGTTGAAAACAATGCATTAAACAAGTTGAAAATTGTGAAGATTCTCCGTGTTATTGTAAGTATTTTATTGAACTTTTTGTTCCTATTTGTGTAAATTAAAGTATTACATTGTTCGGAGTAGATGGATTTGGAGAACTACACGCCGTCAGAAATTACTGAAGCGGCTAATACAGCGATAAATGATATATTACCTACAACATCGTGCAAAATCTATGAACGCACTTTTCAGCAATTTATAAAATTGTGCGATGAAAAAAATATTAAAAGCTACTTTGAAACCGTAATGTTAGCTTATTTTGCCGAATTAGCAACAAAAATGAAAATGAAAATCTCGACAATGTGGTCCCAATATTCGATGATAAAATCATTATTGAGCATTTGACATGGCGTAGATATAAGCAAATACTTGAAACTTCGTGCATATCTAAAGAAGCAGAATGAAGGATACACCCCAAAGCAGGCCAAAGTATTTACAAAAGACCAATTTAACAAATTTTTATCGGAAGCATCGGACGAAAAATACTTGGCAATGAAGGTAAGTTTTAGAAATAGAAATTTATATTTTGTATTTTGTTAGATAGTTTTTATCATTATCTCAGGGGCATGTCGTTGCGATGAATTAGTGAAGATGAAGGTAGACGACATTGAGAACCTGAAAACTCTGCTACATATTAAAATTCCAGATAGCAAAACAAAAAAAAAAAAATCATTTACAGTTGTAGGGAAATCTTTCCTTAATTTATATAACAAATATGTTGCTTTCCGCCCACGAGATATGAATGATCGCCGATTTTTTTGAAATATGCAAATGGAAAATGCTCAAGAGCGGTGATGGGAATCCATAAAATAAGTAGTGTTCCTAGGGAGGTAGCTTTTTTCTTAAAATTAGCGAACTATACAGAATACACAGGGCATTCTCTAAGAAGGACCTCAGCTACACTGTTGGTGGACGGCGGCGCAGATTTAATGTGCTTGAAGCACCATGATAGCTGGAAATCCAGCACTGTAGCTGAGCGTTATATAGAAGACTCTCTAGCAACAAAAAAAGAGACAGCCTTGAAAATTTTTGACCTAGTGCAAGCGCTACCGGTACAGAAGTTCGAGTAGAAGAGAAAGAATTAAAGACCATTTCCTTAGAACGTAGCGAGACCTCCACCGTTACCTCTGGCGGATTTTATTTTGGAGAAAATGTTAGTTTTAATCATTGTACTTTTAATCTTTATAACTCAAAACAATAAATTTGTTTTCGTCGTTTTCCAAATTGGGTGTTTGGGTTATTAACTTACATTACTTTTGCATCCGCTGCGAGGGGACGCAAAAGACTTTTGCAGCCGCCGGTGAAAATGTCAAACTTTAACGTTGTCAGGTGAAGTTTAAAATGTCATCTTTTATTGACGTCTGAAGAAAAAGTATTTTTGTTAACAGTCTTTTTAATTTAATATTGATACATATATTGATTAAAACTAAATGCAGTAAAATAATTTTTTTTTTAAAGTGATAACTTTTGTACTCCCTTCTACGTTAAATATTAATACCATTATTTAAGTAAGCAAACTTAAACACCGATACTTTCCGTCCAGTAAGCCAAGCGGGTTATCTGTCCTTGTCTAAGGCATTCGGTCACCTAACTTATACACCGTGGTAAAAACCAACACTAACATCGGCTTACGTCTAAACATTAAAAATAAAATACTGTCAATTTCATTAAGAACTATGTTCAAAATTCGGGATACTCAATCTGCACAAGTTAACTCATTTTTGACAATTTTGCGGGGTAACACCGTTATGTTTAAAGATAGAGGGTTGCGATCTTCGTGACATTGTGCTACTTTTTGTGGAATTAAAGAAGTTGCCAGTAGGATTTTCCTAGCCCTTTTGCTTTCTGAATTACAGGGTGGAATTGAAAAGTATCAGTTTTTAAACACACCCTGTATCTCAGTTATTTTTACATTTATCGAAGTTAAAAAGTAGAATTTTTTCCGTAGAATCCATAGGCGTAGTCTAACACCTTCCATTTTTTAGTTTTCCAAAAATATAAAATTGTATAGAACTATTTTCAAAAACGAGCTCACAATTTAAGATTTTCTAAAACTTTCTTTTGTGTCCAATTAGTAGGTTATGGCTGGCGACAACGCCCAGAATTTTTAATGTTGACTGTTGATATTCTTTCGTCGAACTTTTCATAATCCCCGTTTTGATAAAACGTTTTTACAACTAACACACGTAGCTCAGTTGAAAATCGTTCCACAAAATGAAATCGGGATGTTTACAGATGTCAACTTTACAAGAAACAGCGTTGCTATCCAACAAATAGCAAAATAAATGTTTAACGTCAGTGACGTTCAAAACAAAAGTTAATGTTACATCAGAGGGGTGTCTCAATGTAGCAAAAAAATACAAGTAATGCCATAACCTTAATTTTTTGTAGGACTGCCAGTAGAACCGGGACCTTGGCGACCTTGGGGATTCCCAAGGCCCGCCCGTAGGACGTATTTTTGGCCTTGAGATCGACTCCGGGTTTGGTTTTGGAGCGGTGCCCATGGAATTTTTTTAATTAAGTTAACATGTATCAAGGTTATTGATATTTTTATAGAAGCGAGCGACGTGAAGTTTTTAAGTTGACATGTAATTATTTTATATCCATTAATATAATGCGCGTTAAGGTTAAAAAGAATTAATTAAACATAAATGGCTAAACTGCATTATCTTATACAAGTGATGGTGGCTCTGGAAGCACATTGTAAAACATTACAATGTGATTTTTGTAATGGGTTTATCATAAAGAGGTTGCATAATTGTTATTAAAATTATTATAGGTAACGTGAAACTAAAAATTAAATATGAATGAATGTGATTAAATCGTATTATTGATAGAAGCAGATGGCCATGGTATTTTTTAAAGCTGACAAAATGTTCATGTCTATCCAATATGAAGTTTTAAATATCATTCAGCCGGGGTAAAAGTTTTTGTTTTTTACAACGTGGTTTATATTCCGTAACGCATTTATTTATTATAAAAGAGGGTGCATAATTGTTATTAAAATTATTATATATCTTTTAATTTCCATTTGAGGGTTGTGGCCTTTACCTATACACGATTTTTACTACAACGTACCTATTTTTACCTTGAGAAAAAGTTACCTTCAACATTATACATACGAATGAGTAATTAAGTTGCCCTACAATTGTCTTACAAGCTAGTATTAGAGCCCCTCTTATTAGAATACAAATTCAAACTTCCCCAAGGGCCTGGTGTAAGCCCCTAGGTGGCGTCAGCTATATATATATATATATATATATATATATATATATATATATATACCGGATGCCCACGAGATCACTTTCCGGCTGCCATTTTTATTTATCTATCGATTTAAATGAAACGTGGCAGGGTTGTTACTCTAACCAAACGTCATTTTCAGGAATTTTGACAAGCATTTCCGACTTCCGGTTTCACCGGAAATGACCTTAACTTTTGATTTTAAAGGACACCCTGTATATTTTAATTTTTAGTATTCTGGAGGTCATTTTACGGCCGATTGCGTAATAGTTAAATCGATTTTTTCCAAATGTAATTTTAAAATTGAATTTTATTTTCTCATCCAGAGTGCCAAGACCATCTTAAAATCATTCTACATATGTACTTAACTCACTTCCAGAAAATGCAAACTCACTTTTATCTTTGTTAACTTTTTACTAGAACGTTCTAAACTTTATTTTTGCCGTAGCAAAAAGAAATGGGCGCGTCTGAGAGTTGTTTTAAAGCAGCACAATTTTAATGCACTGCTTTGCGTATTTTCCCAATTTTTCAGTCAACGATTGAACAAAATTTATTTTAAAACAGAGTGTAATAATTTTAAACGGTATTAAAAATAATTAAAAAATTAATAACATTAACAATAATACGTATAACATTAACAATAGGTATTAGATTATAAAGTTTGGACCACCAATTAATTTTTCAAAGTGCTGCCTTCCATCTCTTGACATTTCCTAACACGAAAACGTTGTTTTCACGACATTCCTAAGCATGTCGGGGTAATGCTAGCAAATGCCACTCGTATACGGTTTTCTAAGATGTTAAGTGTTGTTGGCGGTGTTCGGTAAACAATCCTTAATATGGCCCCACAAAAAAAGTCAAGAGGTGTAAGGTCAAGCGAACGAGGGCAACCGGATCGGTCCACGGTAGAGATAACATGTTCTCCAAATCTTTCTTCTATAATTTCTCACAACAATAGCGTTGTGAGCCGGCGCACCATCTTGTTGATAATAAAGGTGTGGATTATATATTTCCAACGGTAATTCCTCCAAAAGATTTTCAATTTCATGTTGTAAAAACCCAAATATCGTTCTGCATTTAAATGCCCTTGAAAAGAATCGGTCCCACAATATGAGTACCAATTATTCCAGCCCATAAATTTACTCCAAATATCTCTTGAAAATTACCTTCCATCATTCGGTGTTCATTTATCGTTGACCAATATCTTGTATTTTGCCGGTTGAACATTCCATTATTGGTAAATCTCGACTCGTCAGAATACAAAATAGAATTGGCTAGGCTATTATCGGCATCGTTATGTTCCAAGAACCAGTTGCAATATTCCAGTCTTCTAACAAAATCTCCCTCGTACAAATGTTGGTGAAGCTGGTACTTAAATGATTTGTATCCATGTTTCTTCAAGATCTTTCTTGCTGATTCTGAGCCAATGTCTAATTCAAAGGCAATTTCCTTGCGGATGCTGTGGGATTTTGAATGACATATGCTATTACATTTTCTTCCGTTTGTTCATTAATAATAAAATGTTGTTGCAAATTATCTGGTTCTTGGCGCATTTTTCTTATAAGGTAGATAATGTATTGTCTTGTAGGATGATGAAGACGCTCAGGATATTCTTGCCGATAAACTCGTTCGGTTTCCGCTGCATTTTTGGCACATTGTCCATACATAATAAGTATATCAACCTGCTCACTCTTGGTAAACATTTTTGTTAATTTTATAATTAAACTAAGTACAAACTTTAATTTAATTTTTAAGTAAAATATTAGATTTGTGTTAATAAACAACAACCTTTATTATTACCTGTCAAACTTTTTAAATTTACCATAGTGTTTCCATGGCAACCTAGCCACCTATTGTTTTCATGGCAACTCTGATGTGCTGTGACATAGGAAGTGTATTTTATTAATGAGTAAGACGTAAATATAAAAATAAAAATGTTTTAAATCGAAAATGGGCAAAAATGACAAAACGTGTTATACGTCATTAAATTCGTTTTAAAATACTGCATTTAGTAGTTTTATGAAAGTGGTATGCTTCCATTTAATTTTTTTGAGCTACGGCAAAATAAAGTTTAGAACGTTCTAATAAAAAGTTAACAAAGATAAAAGTGAGTTTGCATTTTTCTGGAAGTGAGTTAAGTACATATGTAGAATGATTTTAAGATGGTCATGGCACTCTAGATGAGAAAATAAAATTCAATTTTAAAATTACATTTGGAAAAAATCGATTTAAATATTACACAATCGGCCGTAAAATGACCTCCAGAATCCGAAAACTAAAATATACGGGGTCATTTAAAAATCAAAAGTTAAGGTCATTTCCGGTGAAACCGGAAGTCGAAATGCTTGTCAAAAATTCCTAAAATGACGTTTGGTTAGAGTAACAACCCTGCCAAGTTTCATTTAAATCTATAAATAAATAAAAAATGGCAGCCGGAAAGTGATCTCGTGGGCATCCGGTATATATATATATATATATATATATATATATATATATATATATATATATATATAGAATATATAAAACCATTCATTAGTCTATACACAAGTACATGGCGCTATTAACAAATTCAGATTTTACACCTAGTGGTCAGGGCAAGGTGTAGAAGCCCTGAGATAAGTTGCTAACTTGACTTACAAGTTAGCATTAGACTTTTTTAGAATAAAAATTCAAATTTCCCGCCAGGGGAAGGGTCTAAGCCGATAGCAAGTTGCGAGGCCTTGTATCTGTCTTATAAGCTAACATTAGGCCCACTTATTAGAATACAAGTTCAAATTTCTCGCAATAAGTAATCATAATGTAAACACTTAAATACAAATTCAAATTTAACACCAAGGGACTATGACCCGAAAGCAGGTTGCGGCTATGTCTGTCTGATAAGTTAGCAATACGTCCCTTATTAGAATACAAGTTAAAATTTCTCGCAATAAGTAATCAGAATGTAAACACTTAAATACAAATTCAAATTTCCACAAGGGACCATGGGCTAAGACCCGAAAGCAAGTTGCGAAGCCCTATTATGTGTATAAGTTAGCATTAGGCCCACTTATATAATCCAAGTTAAAATTTTCCCACATAGATGGCGCCACAAACAATTCAATTTTGGTCGAGGCAGAGCCTGAGGGTAAATTTAAGCCACATCTGTCTTACAAGTTAGCAATTTTCCGCCAATGGGACTCGACAAGGAGGCAAAGCCCGAGAGCAAGTTGCGAGCCCTACACCTGTCTTACAGGTTAGTATTAGATTCCTTATTATAATAAGGCCCACGAACAAGTTCCGATCACTTACAATCTCGATTATGTTCGGGAGGGTTGGAGTGGGGTCGTCGGATCAGCCTTGCCGAAAGCTTCGCGTCGCTCAGTTTTACCTATATGAAGCGTAAATCAAACAACTGTAATGCAACCGTGAACCATCTAATGCTTTTATTTTCTGCTTGGACTTTGTACATATAATTTTAACAGTCAGTCTTCAATATATGCTTTAAAGGTGAAAATCATTTCAAAGCATGGCAACTTAATTACTCATTTATATGTATAATGTTGAAGGTGACTTTTCTCAAGGTAAAAATATGTACGTTGTAGTAAAATCGTATATAGGTAAAGGCCACGACCCTCAAATGGAAATTCAAAGATATATACTAATTTTAATAACAATTATGCAACCTCTTTATGATAAATAAATACGTTACGAAAGGAAAACCACGTTCTAAAAACAAAAACATTTATCCCGGCTGATGATATTTAAAACTTCATATTGATAGACATAAACATTTTGTTAGCTTTAAAAATACCATGGCCATCTGCTTCTATCAAGAATACGATTTAATCATTTTCATTCATATTTAATTTTTAGTCTCACGTTACCTATAATAATTTTAATAACAATTACGCAACCTCTTTATAATAAACCTATCACGAAAATCACATTGTAAAACAGAAACAGTTATCTATGCCTGGATGACGTTTAAACCAGGATAGACATAAATAAAATAAATACATGTTAGCTAAAAATCCAGAACCACCATCACTTCTATAAGATAATGCATGTTAACTTAATTAAAAAATTCCAAGGATACCGCTCCAAAACAAAACTCGAGGTGGATCTCAAGGTCAAAATACGTCCCACACGTGAGCGGCCTTAATGCCCAAAGTCAAAAAGTGAAATTAGTGTCCCGGTTCTACTGCTGCCAAATAATTCCAGACGCAAAAGTGAATTCAAGCACTCTAGCGACTTCTACTGCTAATGAATTCCGTCGGTTTCCAAATAATAACTGCCAATCTTTACTAACATCTGTCATCGTGTCAAACCTTGTTCTATGTTTACATACAAAATACGAAAAATGGTATTGCAATACGTTTGCAATAACCCTAACCTTCCATTGTTTGCATACATAATGGCGCGGGTCCACACAGATCTGAACCCCGTAGGCGACATGATTTGAAAGCATTAAACTTATAACGGATTGCGAGCCTCAATAAAATACATGCTACAAGGAAACACTATGGTAATATAAACAATAAGTATGCCCGCGCCCGTTTGCGCTGTTATGGCTAGCGGCCTATTATCCAGACTCCAAAGTCATAAACCGGCGACGAATACAGACGTTAGGATATCAGGGGTTCCGCACGACCTCTCTGGTTCTGAATAAAATGCCAACGCGAATTATCGAAATTAAAAATAAAAAGCACCGAAGCTATCGATGGGTTGCTTATCGCTGTGTTGGCGTTATCTACGGCCGACATTTCTTTGATCGAGTTTTTTTATAAACCCAAGCTTGCGCCGTGATAGTAGCAAATGCAATGTTGACAGCGGAGTAATAGGTAAGGATGTAATATCTAAAATAGTTCTCAGGCCTCTTATACATTAGGACTAGAAAGTGTTTTACTAGGCAAGTCTGACCTTAAGGGAAGTTTCACTTTTCTTAATTGCATACCCTATTTTCTCTATTTATGAAAATAACCGAAAACAGGGGCTGTCTAAGTTATGCAATGTCCGTTAACCTAGCACCACCACCACCAGATTTAAAAAAAGTAACAATGTAGAATTAGGTGGTACTTAATTGTTGCCTTTTCACATTTCTTGGCTCTTCCCCTTAGCAGGAATTCGGCTTTAATTGTGGGTATGCTAGATTAATATTAAGCTAATAAAGACACACACTATATTTTTTTCTAATCGGTTTATTCAGTTTTACCAAAACGTTGTTAATATTTTATTAATAACATGTGCCATAATTATCAGTTCTAGTATATAAAAAACTATAATGTAAAGTGTAGGTAGCGGACCGCGAAAATTTTATTATTATAATAAATATAAACATATATTTGAGTAAGGGTTGAAAAAAACACATGTTAGGATAGAAACAGATGTTCGCTCGAACTGCGTTTATTAAACTAGTGTAACGAATCTTTGGAAATCGCTGTATGCACATTCTTGTGGTAAAAACTTCACAAATGTAATAATAAATTGTGTCGATACAGACCGCGATCGAAAAATATCTTTTTGGGGATGTTGAAACTTGAGACCTTAATGTAGCGCTTGTTACGGACGAATGCATATTTTTAAAATTAAGATGTCGTGCAATAATTAATATGAAACTGTTGCAACGTAAATTAATGTTTCTTGCTTTTTTTTTACTTTTGAAAAACGGGTTGATTTTCGGGAGTAGACATAGTTAGTTGGAAACCAGAGGGGAAGGCAGTTGCTGTTGAAATGTTGATTGAGCCGGACGCTTTAATTTGTTTTAATTAGAAACGCCCGTTGTAAGCCTTTTGGTCTATAATTACTTTTGTCGTGTACCTTTTAGCAAAACTAATACGCTAATTCGTTCTATTTGTGTATGTTTCAATGTAAATCTTTCCAAAACTTAATCTGTAATTAATCGTCGCGCCGCCGATTTTTAAACCGCGTATCTTAACTCGTCATCTTGGTGATAAAGTGCTTAACTGAAGGGAATATATTCAAATGTAAGTAGGTATTTTTATATAAATTAAGGATGGCAGCAAATAATTTGACAAGCGTATATAACGTATTAAAAATCGAGCATTGCCTTGCAAAGATATCTCATTCGCACGCGGGCTCATTAAGCTGAAATCTGCTAAAATAAAAGACAGTACAGGGCTCCCTCAATCTTGTATTTGTGTGAATTAGCATTGTTGTTTGTTATTTATATTTATATTTGTGTAGAGGGGAGGCGTAGGCGAACGGGTACAGGATACCGCTCTAGTTACTAATTGTAATGTGCAATTGCCGAGTATGTACATACTCCCCGGTCCAGATGACCATTAAACACCTCGAATTTTATTTTTGTTTTTTATTGTTGTATAGATGAACGTGTAACCTGAGAAAGGGGCGCTGTATTTTTCTAATTGACTCCAACTTATGCATCGGTCACGATGTTATGATTTATTTACAACTTACCTTTGTTTAAGAAGTTTTTTTGTGTCAGTTTGTTAAGTAGAATTGTTTGCTTGCGAACTAATTTCTCTTTATATGTAATTTATTGCAATTTTTCGTATGTATTTTGTGCTGTAGAAGTCACTAAACAATTGAGTACGTGTAAAATCCTTGCCTATTTTCTTTTGTCCTTGCATTTACCTTATTCTCACCTGTGTAATTTTACTGTTGTATTTTATATGTACCGTAATTTGCCTTATTGTTTTATGTGCTTATTTACTTAAAGACCGGCATATTTGATTTTAAAGGGCCACATGTTTGGTATTATGATTTTTATTCTTATTATTTATGACACAATTGTGAGTGTGACTACACGGTTTTTATATGGTGTTAATGTGTAACTAAACGGCTTTTTATTTATTTTTCTCTTAATGTTATAATTTGGTACGCACTTTAATCTGATTTTGGGTGTTTTGTTATATATTTAACCCTTTCATTGTTTTTGTGTTATTTGATTTATTAATGTACTTGTGCCATTACTTATTTATGAATAAAGTGGGTTTTATTGGTGGTTCTTTCCCACAATAGTACATTAACGGGCTGAACCACCATTGGGCAACGCTCGTTAATTTTTTAATTTGTTTACCTGCCCCACATGATGCAACACTTACCCCATCCAGCCTATCTAATTCAAATAGCACAACGTACTTACCACTAGACGGCCACTTCGTTTCATCAGATTTGAGGTTTGCGAGTAATTAAATATCAGACTTGTAAATTCTAATCTTTTAATTATACTCAGGAAAGTCCATGTAAGGCAACCAATTAATTTGAATAATAGTAACAATATTGTCAGTAAAGTCAAGATAGATCACTTAGCGATTGTTTTGTTCTTAGATTTGCATTATTGCAAATAAGTTCAAATTATACTTTTCAAGATAGGGTAGCTGGGGGACGCTACAAAAGTTATAAATTCTGAACAAAAATTTCAACCGTAAAAAACTTTCACAAATTTAGACTCTTGCGTTATACTGGCTTTAAACATTCCTTAATAATTAATGTTCTATATCATAGTTTGTATTTACAAGCGTAAAATGATACTCATACCATAATTATTAATAAGCGCTGAACATTTTTATTTTTTGACAAAAATGAAAAAATGAATTCCCACAAAAAAAGTATATTTAAATATCAGTTATCAGGTATCAGTTACTTGAATGTACACATTTTTGCTTAAGTGGAGGTGCTAGATTTACGTTAACCTAGCACTCCCACAATTAAAGTCGTATTCCTAATAAAAGAGCAAAACATTTAAAAAATGGCAATTAATTAGAATGAAATTAACACTTAATTATACGGTACAATTTATTTCAAAACGTGGTGGTGCAGTGCTAGTTTAACGGACATATCAGGTCGATAAGGTTGGCACCCCCACTTGACCGAAATGAAATGCCTATAATTTAGGATAATTTGTACCCACAAAATTAGAATTTGTACTCGCTTAGTCTCGCCGGAAACCCGATTTTTAAAGTGGGGGTGCTAACTGGAGCTCAAGGTAGCACCCCCACAATTCCCAATTGAACTATTAACAGTTGCATTCAATAATTTTGATTTAAAAACTAAATTATAATCAAGTTAGTTTGTCATTGTTTAAACAATTTATAAATTATTTAAACAATTTATAAGTAAAAAATGGGAAATTTTGGAATTAATACAAAAACCTAACGTATAAATTTAGGTCTTATTTGTACCCACCCACAGTTTTCTGTAAACAAATTATTTTGTTTTGTTTTTGATTTTCTCACGCGTTTGACATCAAAAACTTTTGGAAAACCAACAAAAATCTCAATGAACTTGCCTTTCAAATTTAGAAC
The DNA here is from genome assembly GCA_036346205.1 of Vesta saturnalis. Taxonomy (NCBI): domain Eukaryota; kingdom Metazoa; phylum Arthropoda; class Insecta; order Coleoptera; family Lampyridae; genus Vesta; species Vesta saturnalis. Next base: position 61,854 of record JARFJB010002299.1, on the reverse strand, counting down.
TAATTTGTACCCAAGAGCATTTTATTGTTAATTACTTATTTTATTACAAATTGAGTGTCTGGTTATATTCCAGCGAGAAATTAAAACGCAAAAAATGTTAGGACCCCAATAAAACTGGAGAAACTTGTGTTTTGAATTTAGGACTAATTTGTACCCACGAGAATCTTGTTGTAAACAAATTAATTTGTTGATAAGTGATTGTCCGTTATACGAGGATGTATTGAAAAATTCTTAGCTTACTATAGAAGTAAACAAAATTTGAAAGTCATAGTATTTTATTGTTCAACAAGGTCTCCTCTTAATTGGATACATTTTGTTACACGTCCAAACCGCACTAGGCGTCGCGTATGCTTACCAAAATAAGCGGGTTGCCAAACCAGCTACAGTATAAATGGGCGTGGTCGATATAAAGAATAAAATAATTGAAAAGTAGTTCAAACACCTTAGACGTACCATTAACCTACAACTCATAAAACTCAGTCCGGGAAAAATTGTCTCTAGGCGCCTCCACAATCGTAAATTTTGCTAAAATAAATAGTCTTAGGCGGGATGGTAAATTAATCTGACTGTGAGACAGGATTGAAGCCTACTCAGTAAAACCATTCACCATTCAAATTCAGTCACACTTCAAAATAAATTGATCCAAAAGCTTAAGAAAATTCTGAAATACACGAGTCGTAAACTTATTAAACACACGCGGTACAAATGAAAATTCCCAAATCGTAAGACGTTAACTTGAATACTTTTTAAGTATCCCTCGTATACCTGTAAATTTATATTTCTGTCTTGAATTAAATAAATATTCCCAATTTAAAAAATTCTAAATAAAATAAACGAAATCGGTTTAATAATAAATTGTTATCTCAACAAAATGTTTGTTAATTGCTGAATAATTCAAACATAGAGCGGTTAGTGCTTGTATCATCAATATTATCGTTATATTTTATCAAAACTTTATCTTCAAAATCGTATTTAGACATTCATTAATAGGTTTAAACTTGAATACTTCAAAACTGTAATTTATGCTGAATAAAAAAAAATAATCAAAATACTAAGTACTTTGTTAGTAGTGTTCTTCATTAATATTTCAAAGCTAAAATGAAATTTTGTGATCGATCTAGCTCATTATGCAATTTCCAATAGATCCTTAAATTCGAAAATATGCAGACTAATTTCACTTATCAGAAGGTGTTACCAGTTAGGCACACAATTGACACAAATAAATTAAACAGTGGATATATATTGACAAATTACGCATGTAAATATATACAATGCGTGGTTTAAAAAAAAACCACCAAACACATCAATACGTTAAGACTAAAATTCCCCAATTCCTAACACTAAAAACAACAAAATAACTAAAGTTCGATTACCTATTTTTCTTTGAATGAACCGTAATTAGCGCAACAATAACAAAAAAAATGTATTTAAAAGATAATCGTACTTGTCTTGGTTCAATAAAATTTAAATCTAATTCTTACGTATTACATTAATTAATCCTTTTTAGGTGCGGTATATGATCTGCTTTCGGTAATCCTTTTTAAATTCTTAGATGCACTATGCACAAAACACAAGAGGTAGCCGTATTCGCCCAACGCACACGGCTGTAGTACTCACTAACGTAGTGTCTATGGTTTGTTCACTCGCGTACTTGGTGTAGGGGCTCTTTAGTTTAACATTAAATACACATTAAAGTTCTTATCCGCTCTTATACAATCACTTTGGTATTGCTAACGATTGTACACATTCAATGTCAATGATGATCACCAATAACTTCACTAAATTTCACAAACTTTTCTTTCGGTCACTTAAATGGTTACCTTCAGTTTTCTTTATAATAATATTAGGTCACGCGTCCCACAGTGGAATACTAATAACAAAATATTTGCTGTGTTAACTTCTAATCTGCCTAAGCACTAATCTTTTTCAATGTCTATATACGATTTATCCCCTTATGGGTTAATGCAGTCCCTATACACGCTCTGCTAAACTATAATTTTCACAAATAAACTCCTACACTAGCCATTCTAATGGTTATGCAACGCGCGCGCGACCTTACTCAATACCTCTAACTAACTAACTAACCAACCGCTCAAATTTGAAACTCGCTTATATACCTTCTGCCCGCCATATTGCCAATAAGTCACAATAAATTCGCGCTAAGATCAAAATTCACCTATCCCAATTGAACATTTCGTGCGTTCTCTTTGCCGCGTCGAAGATTCCATCGTGGAAGAAGACGCCAAGGATGCGAAATAAACGTAACCATCTTGAATTACTTTGTAAATTCACTGAAAACAAGAAATCATCAATTGCAATTACATTCACACTGTAGATTAACCAGATTATCCCTCAACTTCTTATGCAAATCTCGCATGTGCGCGAATTCTATTTCCGCACAATTTAACGAACTCCCTCACATTCTATCAGTTCATTCTTGAACATGCATTAAATTTTCCTTTTGCACCATATTACAAAAACTTCTACAAACAAAAATATGCATCCATATTCCTTACTGCACGTTAATAAAATATCAATATATCACAAACTCACTCACTCATATGTCTACAACCATTTCTGTAGTCCAAATTCCTCCATACACAGTAGGAAAAAGACCAGTAGTTTTACAAGTGCCGTATCAATAAAAATGCACTGAAAAAAATTATTTCTCAACCAAATTTAACGCTTTCAACACGAAAATCGTTCTACAGCATTCAAATATTTATTCACACGGTAACCAATGCGTCACCAAATTCCAGTGGCGTATAATTTACACTAACCTATATTACGCATGCACAAAAAAAATTCTTTTTATGCAAACTAATTTCAGCTACATTCAAAACACATTACATACGTCATCAAAATACTACACATGCACGGTGCATCAAAATAATCTTACAATTTATTACAACGAAACTGCAACGCCTCGAGACCTTTAAAAAAATTTATCAGGCTTACACTGTTTCTATCACCTTTTCGTTAGAAGAAAATTGACGACCTTTTAGACTTGTTTCAGTTGAGGAAAGACATGATAATCGGACGGAGCCAGATCTGGTGAATAAAAGAGGTATTCGAGTAACTCGAACCCTAAATCACGAATTGTTTGCGTGGCAACATGCGATTTGTGTGCAGGCGCATTGTGCTGCAAAAACAAAATACCTTTGGACAACTTTCCGCGCTTTCTCTCAATTTTTTCTCGTAGAGTGGTCGAATGGTAATTCCTAGTTATTGTTCTACCCTTATCCCGACATTCCAAAAAACTGAAGCAAAAACTTTTGCAGCAGAATTTTAAATACGAAATTTCTTCGGCCTTGGAGAACCCAAGTGTCTCTATTCCATCGATTGCTACTTTGTTTCTGGGTCGTAGAAATGTACCTAAGCTTCATCCATAGTAACAACACGGCTAAAGAGGTTTTCATCTTTTTCAAACCGAGCACAAATCGAACGCGATGCGTCTACCCTTGCACGCTTCTGGTCAATATTCAGACATTTTGGAGTCCATTTTGCAAAATTTTTCTCGTGTCCAAATCGACGTGAACTATATGATGAATGCATTCATATTTAATATTCAGTGCCTCAGATATTCGTTTTAGTCCAATTCGACTGATAAAATTATGTCATGAACTGCGTCGATATTTACGGGACTGGACACAGAATCTGGCCTTTCCGATCGTTTTTCATCTTCAATGGAATCTTTAACTCTTCTGAAGCTTGCAATCCAATTTTTCACGGTCGCATACAAAGGACATTGATCGCCAAGGGCATTAAGCATATTTTCGGAAACCTGCTTACCTCTTAACCCCTTCAAATACAGGTTTTCACAATTTCCGTCGACATACTTTTTTTTCAAATTTTATTGAGCAACTCTGGTTTGACTTTTTGACGTGAAACTTTACAGTGACACTTCTAAAAGTTATTCTCCGTTGCTCTTATCCACGGAACCGGTCTAGGCTAACTAGATATCAATGTATCCTCGTATTCCAATTCGCGATTTTAAAGTGGTGCATAATTTATTAACAGCAAAAAATTGGAACCCGAATAAAAATCGAGAAACTTGTATTTTGAATTTAGGTCTCTAATTGTACCCGCGAGGAATGTGTTATAAATAAACTATTTTATTGATAATTGAGTTTATAGTTAATATTTCGATGAGCGATTTAAAAACTTTTCATTATAAAACACCAGAAAATTAGGGACGCCTGTAAACCTTAATAAAATTGTGTTTCGAATTTAGCACTAATTTGTGCCCACAAGAGTTTTGATGTAAACAAACTATTTTGTTGATAATTAAGTTTTCGTGCATATCAATGTACGAAAACTCATTTTTCTACTTAATCGATGTCCAAAGAGGCATTTGCGCTCGTATTTGACAACGCAAACGTCATCTTCTTCGAGGAATGTGGTCACTTTGTCGCTTATAAGCGACTAAATAAAAAAACGCTCGCTCTCCCAATTATTAACTATAAATCAAATATGCATTGCTCAGAGAATCCAATGACAACGAGTAATTTTTTGGAAATATGTGAACTGCTCGATTGTACAAAAAATCATGTGTGTAATTCGAGCGCAAATTCATTCGTCGATTTCGTCGCGCGACAAATGTCTCTTTCCATCGACGATATATCATTTTGCGCTCTTAATACACAAATAGCTATTATTATATAAAACAAAATGTACATACTTAACATTTTGTATCTAATTTATAAAAACAATGACAAACTCGAGTGCATTCTGATTGCAGACGCGTGCATTACATCAATATATCTATTAACTAAGTGGAAAGATTCAGATTTAATTAGTATCTTAAAATTAAACATAAAATGTGATTAAACACTAAATGCCTTAAAAATTATAACCGATTAGACAACAAAAACAAGAGAACTGAACAACCAAAAAAATTAAGATCCTTCTTAAAAGAAGATTAATCCAAAACAGGATGTTGAGTAACTTCCCACTTTAAACTCTCACACGTACAGCTGTACTCAGCAAACAAGATAGTTGGAGAGGGGATATCGGCGCTATAGTAGCTTATAAGGTACAATCCGAAAAAAACTAATTGGGCACTTAATTTAAATGTGTATTGTTGGATACACATAAATGTATTGTGTGCTGCATAACCAGTGTCACTAATATTTTGTTGACAAAATCACAAAACGGTGAACGAAGAATTTGAGGTTAGGATGTGTTTTGCTGATTTTTTTAAAGAAATATTTAACTTCGAAGAATTGGGAAGTAAGTGTTTAATGTGATCATAAATAAAGATGTTTACTTTTTAATTTTATAGGCAAGGAAATAGGACATATCGAAAATGCAAATCTGGAAGAAAATACAAATGGTAATTAAGCATTCCTTAAAAATATATTAAGTTACAATTGTTTAACAAGCACATTTTATTTATTAAATTAATTACTTATTGTGTAGGATATTATTGGATAGTGGTTAATAATTTCTTTTGTAATGTATTCTAGATACATCAAGTGAAGTATTACAAATCGGGTGGTGCGACTCTTCTGTAAAACTCTTAATATCGTTGTACGAAGAATTTAGACCAAAGGTAGGAAAAACAGTAAAATTAAAGACCAAAAAGAAAATGTGGGAAGCTATAGAAATAGAAATGAAAAATCAAGGATATTGTTTTAGTGCGTTACAAATTGAGAATAAATGGAACACTTTAGAAAGAGCTTTCAAGAAGAAAACAGAAAATAACAATAAAACCGGCAGAGCACATGCAACATGTCCTTACGAGAAGTAAGTTAAAGTATAATCATATCAATTGACATTTTGTAGAGAATTAAGTGAATTCATGCTACGAAAGTCGTCTGTTATACCAGAATTCTTACTTGGATCGAATGATAATGGGAAGAACCGACAGGAATTATTAATACAAGTAGATAGTGCACAAGCAAGTAGCAGTTCTAGTCCTAGCCCACAAATGGTGGAAAATAATTCTTCAAATAGTGAAACAACATTAAATACCAGAAGAAAGAACTAAGGAATTAAAAAGGAAAAATGATTTAACAATTTAATGTATTGCATATTAATTATAAAATATTCATAATGAATTACATATTTCATCTCTTAAATGCTTTTCATCTTAATAATATAATTGTGTAAATCTCTGCTTTAACATCCCAAATGAGCGAGTTCAGTATCTACTCGGCATGAACTCAAAGCAATATTAAAATTTTTTTGTTTTCTACTTAAATGTCCATTGTCTTTATATGGAACAATAAGCCATTTTAGGCAAGGATACTGAATACACTATACTGCACTGTATTTAAGATGTACAATTCATTTTGATTAAAATGTAATTACACTTTTATAGTTTATCGAATGAACTGATGAGTTATTTGTTTGGCAAAGTTTACCAACACAATTTAATTGTTAATTTATAATCAAAATAAACTGGATACATATTTAAATAATCGGAACAGAATCATATAAAAATCAAAACGTTTAAAATATCAAGGCCAAATTAGTTTGTTATTTTGTTAATCTGATCGAAGTTCAGAACTTGTGTCATCTTCCGACAAACCAGTATTCACTACAAATTCCAAACTTTCCACTATTTCGTCAAATAATCCATCTCTCTCCCACATCTTGAGCCAATCGATCCACATGCTTGTAATGTTTTTGCCAATCTAATGCTGTGATTTCAGCAAAAGCGTTTCTCACTAGCACTTCGATTTACTTGGCGCTTTGCTGTACGTTGTTTATTGCGACCTTATGTTTTACCAAACTCCATATGAACTCAATTGGATTAAGATCGCAATGATATGGAGGCAAACGTAACACTGTATGTGCATGTTTTTTTTTAAATTTCATCCACATAAAATGTTTTAGTGTGATTAAACTGTTTTGCCAGTTCTAACAATTCGTCTTTGCGCATGTCCCCAGTTGTTGAAACCTCGTTACTTTCAAGCCAATCTCTAATTTCCTGCTTTCTTGTGGCTTGGGTTGGGGGTTTCTTAATTTGAACACTGTGGTACGGAGAATTATCCATAACAACTATCCCTTTTGGAAGCAAATTTGGGATCAACTGTTTTTCGATCCACTGCATAACATTCTGATGATTCATGTCATCGTGGTAATCCCTGATTTACTCTTAGATTTGAAAATTAACAACGCGTTGTTTACAAATCCGTATGCACCACCTGCGTGTACAATAATGTACCGCTGACCAGAACGATCAGCTTTGTATATACCTGGTTGGTCCTTTGACTGCCAGCATTTACTCACCCCATAAGATGGATGAATAAAAGTTTCGTCTAAATACGTGATTGGTTTTTTATTGTCTCCGAGAGCACAGTTTTCTCTGCACTTTCGTAAATAACGAGAACGCCAAGCTACGATATCATTGCGTTCCATGAGCAATTTTCGTCGGTTTTCACATTTCTTAAATTTGAAGCCAATTTTTAAAAGATTTCTTCGAATAGTTTCTTGTCCACCAGTATAATTGATCTTGTCTTGCATCTTATTCACTAAAATTTTTAACGTCGGCACTTGCTTGTCAACCGTGAACACCTCTTGCACTGTTCTTTTTAAGATTCCTACATCACACTCATCCATTACTATTTTGTTGGAGCCTCCGCTTCTCCTTTTTTTCGAAGTAAATCACCATCAGCCACAGCAGCCTCTTTTCTGATCCTCAAAATAGTAGCAACTGATTTCCCAACAGCAGCCGCTGCAAGTTCGGTTTCCGTGACCAAAGGGAATGCCCATTCACCAGCAGCTTTTTGTTTATCAAAGAACTGTACAACATCTTTGATAATGTTTCGAGCCTCAGAATGTATAGTTTTTCTTCGTAATACCAGCCATAATAGGGATAACCTTAAAACATAAAAATTACATTTTTATTAAAATTCTTGTACATACCTGTATTTCACAAATAAAACAACCAAAGAAGTCTTCAAAAAAAATTATTTTAACAAACAAGAGTAACACAATAAAAGGATTCAGTAATAAAACGCACTCGAAAAATGTCAGCTGTAAACTGTAATAATTTACTTTTAACTGCGAATGTACCACTTTATAATTCTCAAATATGATTGGACAAATAATTTGCCGCGTCAAAAATTTCAAATATATTATTTCAGTTGACATATTTTCCGACTATCTTGTTTGCGGAGTGGAGCTGTATTTAGACTTATTTCGTATACGCCTAACAAGGACTTTACACAAGAATTGCACCTGTTTTCTTAAATGCAAAAGGTAAAATATGTCGCACTATGTTTAATACGCATGTTTACATAAGCGCACATGTGTGCGTTTAAATTCTAAATGTCTTCATTTCAGTTTACATATTATACGTATTAAAAAAAAACGCGACCATTAATTTAGAACAATAAACGGGGTAGGAAAAACGTGGCTCCATACGCTTCCAGCTGATTGGCCCTGCGCTCAGACAGACCGGCCTGATTAGAGGGTTTAACACATTCACTGCGCATGACGCCTAAAGGCGTACTCTGGAGTTTTAGCCATTAGCGCATGACTGCTTAGGCACAGTCTATATATCGACATTCAACGATTCAATATTGTCCGAGCGTTCGATGTAGGTGGATGTATTTGCGTGAGCGTATAGTTAAAGTGTTAGTTCTTAGAAAAATATCACCCGTTTGTTTTCAATATGGCGGAGAGCAAGGGAGGGTCGTCAGCGCCCAAAATAAGTAGAATCTGTAGAGATCGACGTCAGTTGACACAAAAAGAATTGGAGCATTGTCTGTGTCAGATGATATTACGGATGATACACATTTTTACTCGACATTGCCTTCACGAAACAACGTGAAATGTTGGAGTGACGTGAAGTTATCCACGAATTTCATCCACGGATTTTTTATTTCGAGTGAATTTAGTTTCAAATGCCGCAAAGCAATAAAAAGTACTAAGTAATAACTAACACACCTTGTTTAAACATTATTTACAAAAAAAAATATTACCGACATTAAAGTTATAATTTCATTTACGTTTATCTCAGCCATGCCATATATGGGATCAAATTGAAATATTCAATGTTAATGGACAAAGTGTACTTAAAAATAGTTTAGATTTTTGAAGTTTATATGTAAAATGCTACCAAAATCAAATTTGAAATACGATCATCCTCAACTAATTAGTTTATTAATGAAGGTTAAAGTTTAACTTATGTGTTTATACGTGCGCGCCTGTCTGTTTATTGGACAAAACTGATCTTAAAACGGTTTACATATTTCAAATCTACATAAAAAATACAGCTAAAGTAAACTTTAAAATACAATCAACCCATGCTAATTATTTTATGAATTAGGATAAATCATGGGCTGTGCTCACTTATACGAATGTGCGCTTGAAATTCACAAAAAAAATTCACTTTATTAGACTTTATTACAAAACAATTTATATCACTAATTTCTTCACTAAATGTGCCACATATTTAGATTTTAAAACATAATCAACCTTTTCTTTTTATTGTAGAAAATCCGGGTTTAATTAAGGTAATCCGCACAAGTCGCTCTTCAATAGATATCAAAATTTAACTATGATGGACAAATTATTTTATAAAACAGTTTATATTATTAAAATACTTATCTTTTTTGGGATTTTTTAATGGTGTACTTTAAATTATACAATCTAAACGTTTCGATAACACTTACAGTTATCTTCGTTAGTAGTAATGTTTGATAAAAATTGTTAAAGATGTAGTAAACAATTTTGTCAAATTTGAAAAATTCAAACATAAACATAAGCCTGCTATTAATATAACAGTTTGAGAAACGTATAAGCCAACTATAGTTTATATTATTAGTTTACTCTCTAAATATGCCACCGATTTAGATTTTAAAACATAATCAACCTCTTCTATTTATTGCAGAAAACCGCAGTTTAATTAAGCTAATCCGCGCCAGTCGCTCTTCAATAAAAATCCAAATTTAACTATTATGGACAAATTATTTTGTAAAACAATTTATATTATTAGTTTACTCACTAAATATGACACCGATTTAGATTTTAAAACATAATCAACCTATTAAAAATTATTATTAATTTTATTAAATACATAAATAAAAAGTTCATCTCGAGTAGGATTTGAACCTACGACCTGTACTTTGCTAGAGTTTAACCTTTAGAATTTACATCAGTTCTACATACATAAAGACAAAATACATCGATTGGGGCTTGAACCTTGATGGCGCAGTCGGTTAGCGCGGTACTTTAGCAAAGTACAGGTCGTAGGTTCAAATCCTACTCGAGATGAACTTTTTATTTATGTATTTAATAAAATTAATAATAATTTTTAATTACATATTTACCTTTGAACTTATTCGTTCATAACAAAAACTTAATCAACCCTTATATTATTAGTATAAGTTTCAGATTTTAACTTTATTGGGCAAACTGTTTTACAAAATACAAAATCGCTATTTTCTTCACTACATGTGCGCTTGGTCTCGATTAAAAAACAAATTAGGAAATGCGAGTTTAATTAAGGTGATCCCCGCACGCCACCCACGAATAAATTTTAATTTTTAACTTTATTGGACGAATTATTTTAAAAAATAATTTATGCTGTTTCATAAAGTCAAAATTTAACTTTATTGGACCAATTATTTTACAAATGAACATTTATTTCACAATACATATTTGGAACTTACATAAAACAATGCTACTATAAAATAATTTTTCAAACGTAATCAATTTCTAATAATTATTCAAACCTTACCATTTGTGTTTACACTAACATTAGTGCTTATTTAAAAAAACAATTTATTTAAAAATGGGTTACATATTTACAATGTATGTAAAAAATGTTGTCAACTTTTAAACACATTCAACCTTTACTAATTCATTGATGCATAAGATTAAGCTTTAACATGTGTCATCGATTGATAAATAATAATCTTCATTATTATTATCATAATTAACAATGTATTAGGTATCTATTGCTTAACTGGCTACAATATTACATTATGTGGTCCTCAAAAGCTTTTAAAAGGTTATGATTGTAGATAGCGGCCCGCGAAAATTTTATTATTGTAACAAACGATTGTCACATCGCCATTGTTACCACGATAGAACAGATAATTAGTGGATTTTTAATATCTTGATAATACGTCGTAATTTACTGTTTTCAAAATATTTTTACTTATATATTTTTATCTAAGGAATGTAGCATTTTTTGTAACTAATATGTATGTAAACACATGTTAGGGGGTGAGTGACCGGTGCACGCTTAAACATGCTTTACTGAAGGGGCGTAACAAATCATTGAAATTTTTCTTATGTGCACTCTTGATGTAAAAACGTCATTCCTCTAATGATTGATTACGGCTGGGCAGACCGCGATCAAAAGATTACTGGGAAACTCGAGAGACGCAAATATAGGGTTTGTTACAGACGAATGCATATTTTTAAAATTAAGATGTCGTGCAATAATTACTATGAAACTATTCCAACATAAGTTAGTGTTTCTTGTTGTTTTTATTACTTTTGAAAGACAGAGGTGGTTTTCCGGTATAGATATAGTTATTTCTGGATCGGGGGGGAAGGCAGTTACAGTGAGCTTGTCAGATCGATTTTTGGGTTAATTAAATTCATTAAATTCATTGTAAACAGTTTGTCTTTAAAATAATTCTTGCGTGTACATTTTTCTTTTGAATTTGTCAACACTAAGTTGTCTTTTCTTTCGGGATTAAACCGCGTCTATTAACGATTTGTGCCTGTGATCAATTAAGGGAATATTTACTCTAGCGTATGTATGTATTTTTATACAACTGAAAGCTCGCAGCATATAGTTTTACCAGTCTAGATAACATATTAAATACCAAACATGGTCTTGCAAAGGTATTTTATTCGTACGCGGACTCATAAATCTGAAATATGCTAAAATAAAAGGACAGTACTGGGCCCTCTCCCTTTGGTATTTGTGCGCATTAGCATTGTTGATTGTTGTTTATATTTATAATGGTGTAAAGGTGGCTAGTGAATGGGTGTAGGATGCCGCAGGTTATTAATTGTAAAAGGCAATTGCCTGTTGGTACACACTCCCAGACTATTAAACACCTCGAATTTTATATTTATTGTTTTTATATGTTGTATACGTAAATGTCTAACCGGAGAAAGAGAGAGGCACGGTATGTTGCTAACGCACTAAAACATATATCGGTCCCGACGTTAGTGATCTATTTATAACGTACCCTTATAAGGCTTTGTTTTAATGAGTTTTTATTTCAGTTTGTTGAAGTTGAATTATTTGCCTGCGAGCTGATTTTTTGTATGCGCTTTATTACAATGTGACTTAGGTATTTTGTACTTTAGTTGTCACTAAACAACTGGGTAATTTTTAAATTCCTCGTCTGTTTTCTTTTGATCCTCGCATTTAACTTATTACCTGTGCAATTTTACTGTTGTTGTATTTTATATGTACCGTGATTTGCTTTATTATTGTATGTGCTTATTTACTTAAAGACCGGCATGATTGGTGTTACGATTTTTATTTTGATTATTTATGACCCAATTGTGAGTGTGACTACAGCACCACTCCGCAAACAAGCTAGTCGGAAAATATGTCAACTATAATAATATATTTGAAATTTTTGACGCGGAAAATTATTTGTCCAATCATATTTGAGAATTATAAAGTGGTACATTCACAGTTAAAAGTAAATGATTACAGTTTACAGCTGACATTTTCCGCGTGCTTTTATTACTTAATCCTTTTATTGTGTTACTCTGGTTTGTTAAAATCAGTTTTTTTGAACACTTTGGTTGTTTTATTTGTGAAATAAAGGTATGTACATGAATTTTTATAAAAATGTAATTTTAATGTAATTTTTGTTTTAAGGTTATCCCTATTATGGCTGGAACTACGAAGAAAACTATACATTCTGAGGCTCGAAACATTATCAAAGATGTTGTACAGTTCTTTGATAGACAAAAAGCTGCTGGTGAATGGGCATTCCCTTTGGTCACGGAAACCGAACTTGCGGAGGCTGCTGTTGGGAAATCAGTTGCTACTATTTTGAGGATCAGAAAAGAAGCTGCTGTGGCTGATAGTGATTTACTCTATTCACCTTCAAAAAAAAGGAGAAGCGAAGGTGTTCACGGTTGACAAGCAAGTGCCGACGTTAAAAATTTTAGTGAATAAGATGCAAGACAAGATCAATTATACTGGTGGACAAGAAACTATTCCAAGAAATCTTTTAAAAATTGGCTTCAAATTTAAGAAATGTGAAAACCGACGAAAATTGCTCATGGAACGCAATGATATCGTAGCTTGGCGTTCTCATTATTTACGAAAGTGCAGAGAAAACTGTGCTCTCGGAGACAAAACCAATCACGTATTTAGACGAAACTTTTATTCATCCGTCTTATGGGGTGGTAAATGCTGGCAGTCAAAGGACCAACCAGGAATATACAAAGCTGATCGTTCTGGTCAGCGGTACATTATTGTACATGCAGGTGGTGCATACGGATTTGTAAACAACGCGTTGTTAATTTTCAAATCTAAGAGTAAATCAGGGGATTACCACGATGACATAAATCATCAGAATTTTATGTAGCGGATCGGGAAACAGTTGATCCCAAATTTGCCCCCAAAACGGATAGTTATGGATAATGCACCATACCACAGTGTTCAAATTAACAAACCCTCAACCCAAGCCACAAGAAAGCAAGAAATTAGAGATTGGCTTGAAAGTAACTAGGTTTCAACAACTGGGGATATGCGGAAAGCCGAATTGTTAGAACTGGCGAAACAGTTTAATCACACTAAAACATTTTATGTGGATGAAATTAAAAAAAAACATGGAGATACAGTGTTACGTTTGCCTCCATATCATTGCGATCTTAATCCAATTGAGTTCATATGGAGTTTGGTAAAACATAAGGTCGCAATGAACAACGTACAGCAAAGCGCCAATGAAATCGAAGTGCTAGTGAGAAACGCTTTTGCTGAAATCACTGCATTAGATTGGCAAAAACATTGCAAGCATGTGGATCGATTGGATAGGATTACCAACTCAGATGTTTGTTTATTGCGACATCGTTGAACCGCAAATTGTGGGTGATTTTTTATCTCCGCTTATGCGTATAATAAATATTACTTCAGAAAAATATGCTTACGGGGGTCATAAAGATATGGTTTTTTCGCCTGCACACCACATACCGGTAATGACACGGGAATTTGAAAACATCGAGATTAATATAAAAACAGATACGGGTGCAGCAATGCCATTTGAGTTTGGAACGTCGTGCCTGAAGCTACACTTTAAGAAAGTACAATAATGGCTTGCCCTTATCAGCAATATTACATGGATCAGGCCGGTAACGGTATGGGATCTATTTACAGAGGTGTTCCCTATCAACGTGGTCATGGCATAGGGAGCTGGTTAGGTGGTATATTTAGAAGTATAATACCGTTATTTAAGTCTGGCGCAAAGGCTATTGGTAAAGAAGCTCTTAGAACGGGTGCTAATATTCTTGGTGACGTCATAGAGGATCGACCTATTAAGGATTCGTTTCAAGAAAGATTTCACCAGGCAGGTAGAATCCTTAAGCGTAAAGCCGACGAGAAAATCGATAAAATGATGGGAGGGTTCTGGTTATAAAAGAGTACGTCTGACCGATAATAATCAGTCTCCACTGAGAGCTGTTGCTAAGAAGAAGCCTGCTTACGACGATATATTTTCAAGATAATGCCCAATCGTGCGAATGCGACAAGTCCGAATTGGATTTGTTCGCTTTACCATCGACGCAGACAAGTATCGAGAGTGGTGAATGGATATTTTGCAAGCCCTTATCAGCTCTGAGTGATGACGCTCCAATAGAATTTGTAGTCCCCGGAAATGGAAACGATTATATAGATTTAAGCCAGAGCATGCTGTACATTACAGCTAAAGTTCTAAAGCATGATGATACAGCACTTACAGACGCTGATGTAGCACCGGTAAACAATTGGATGCACAGGTGGAGGTTTACTTAAATCAGAAGATGGTGTCAGAACCAAACAACACCTACGCCTACCGTTCATACATCGAAACGCTGCTAAATTATGGAAAGGAAGCCAAGAGTTCACATCTAGGATGTACCTTATGGCACAATGATACAGCTGGACAGATGAATACACTGGGAAACGCAAATAACGGTTTCTCAAAACGTCAAGCACTTGCGGCTAGTGGGAAACAGATAGAGATGATTGGTCACGTGCACTCGGATTTGTTTAATCAAGAAAAGTTTCTCATAAGTGGTGTTGAGTTAAGGCTAAATTTGTACGATCAAGAGATACCTTTAGCCTAATGGCGGCACTCGATTCAAATTACAAGGCACGAATTATAGACGCTAGTTTACTGGTGAGACGTATGCGAATCAATCCAACTATTCTAATTGCGCACGCTAAAGCTTTAGAAACAACAGCCGCAAAATACCCTGTTACAAGGACCGACGTAAAAGTGTTAACTATACCTGCAGGCATACAGCGAAAATCACTGGATAATGTTTTCCTGGATCAGTTACCTAAACGATGCATCGTAGGATTTGTAGCAAATAAAGCCTTCAACGGTGACTACCCCTCAAATCCGTTCAATTTTCATCACTTCAATATTAACTACATGTCGTTATATATTGACGGACAACAAATTCCTTCGAAGGCCTTACAACCAGACTTTACAGCTAATGGTTTATATGTAAGAGTACCACACCTTATTCTCTGGTACGGGTATTCATTTTTTGAATGAAGGTAACGATATATCGAGCAGTGATTACCCCAACGGCAACTGTTTAATGGCCTTTGACCTGACACCTGACTTGTCTGCAAATGCTAGCACGCACTGGAATTTAGTTAGAAACGGCTTGCTTCGGCTGGAAGTCGGGTTTGAAGAAGCGCTCACCGTAACCGTTAACTGTTTGGTGTATGCAGAATTCGATAACGTGAACGAGATCGATAAACATCGGAATGTCGCTGTGGATTTCAGCTGTTAAAAGTGGTAGCTCTAATCTGCAAGCTTCAGTGTACAGCCGCAGCCGATAGAAGATGGACGCATACTTGGACGTACAAGAGTTTAGTGGTGTTAACAACGAATTCATACCGAAAGAAATTGCCGTGGTTACAGATCACGGTCGTTTATCGTTGATGCTGATAAAACCACCTCGAGGCTACTTTATATCAGGATCCATGTCACGACAGATAAAATTTATGGAGGATAATTATCATGGGTTGAAATGGTGGTCAGGTCATGTACATTACAACAATTCCCGCGAGGAGTTGATGAGAGTGTTGCGCCCATTTAACAAAATTCACGTTAAGGGCGGTGAAAAACAACAGTTTTTAAAGTTTCTTAACAAACCAATAGTAAACCTGGAGGAGACTGGTTGCCCGTCGATTAAACAGTTGAAAAAGGAAGCAAAAGCATATAGCTGTTTAAACCATAACATCACTGGGCCTATGTGTGCCCTGGAAAACGCATTACTACTGCAAGACTGGACGCATACCAATTCCAAAGATGTATGCGGTACAAGTGTTGAGATGCTTGAAATCGATCCCCAGCCACAAGAAGAATGTGTTTCGGCTTGTATGTGGTTCTAATCAACTACCGAGACGCTCACCTCGACCGTGTGCAATTATCGTAAACACGGATCCTGCAAACAAACCAGGTCAGCATTGGACCGCTATCTACATTGACGAGAATGGTAACGGAGAGTATTTTGATTCCTTTGGACGAGCACCGCAAGGATATCATTTACGTTTCCTAAAGAAGAATTCCAGATGCTTCGTATACAATGAAACAATACTACAAGACTACCATTCGGATGTGTGTGGACTTTATATCTTAATGTTTCTATATTTTAGATTACATAATTACCTATGTTTGATTTTATAAAAAACTATTTTAGTACATGTTTAATTCTAAACGATGAGATAATCAGATTATTGTTTAACGCCTGTTACCCAACCATTCTATTCTGATAAATAAAAGAGATTTTTTAGTGCTTTAATTGTTTTAATCAAGAGCCCTGTAATAACAAAAATAACCCCATTGTTTTTTCTTTTAATTCAGCATGTGTTTTTTAAAATCGTGTTATAAAATTTATGATTTAGTCTTTTTTAAAAAAGAAATTGTTAACCATTTGTATTGGTAATCAATTTTTAGACTATTAAATTTAACAGAGTTATATAATTACACGGTAATTAGCTAAAGTAAACATGAACAGCGATTTCTTACTACATATTGTTGTGGAATTTAAAACATGTAACTTTCCAAACTCTTAATATGGTTTTTTATAAAAACAATTTGTGTGTCCGTATGTACAATATGAATATTTTTCAAACCGAATTATTATTAGAAAGGTAAATACGAGTTGCAGTAAGTGTGATAAAGATAATGAGGTTGTTTGTATATTTACACTCTAATTATGGGAAATCGATAGGTAGTTTTTACATCAACGTAGAAAGCTGTTTTTTTTTAGTTTGACAAGCAACACAAAGCAGTGACTATCACTCGTGAAGCAGTGCCTCAAAACGTTCGTTAAGTACAGAGTTTGTAAGTGTGGTGTTAACCCTTTATTTATTTACAGATTTTTAATTACAGTTATAAAACACGTCTAAGCTTTAAGTTTCTTTAAAAAAATATTAAGGCGTACAACATTTTAACGGTCGGATGGATATTAAACATATTTCAATGCAGGTAAACTATGTTTTAATATTCGTGTTAGAAGACAATATTGCTGTTATGTAATTAATTAACTTAATAAAAAAATCTGTTTCATTAGACCCGAATGTCAGTAATTTATTTTTATAGCTCACTAGGATTTTTAATTATGACATTTACAATAAAAATAAGTGTTCTATAATTAAAATTTACTGTCATTCAAAATTCCCCACGCAAGATCAATCCTTAACACAACTGCTGTCTTACCTCCTTATTAGAAACGTTTTCTAGTATAGGTAAAAGATCATCCAATAGCATATGACCATTTAAACAATAGGATCGATAATTTTAATAATAATATCTTATTATTTATGCAATTTCCAACATTGTATGCGTGTGCGACCTCCAGGGGCACTGCTCTTAATATAGCCAGAAGGAGCTTAATTAGCTCCAGGGTCCAGCCCCAGGCCCAAGACCAATCCCCCAAGACCAGCTCCAGGTCCAACCCTAAAACTTATCCCAAGACCAGCCCCTAGCCCCAACACCTAGCCCAAGGTCCTCACGTGAGCATGTGCAAAAAAGGCTCTAATTAGGGTTGACCCTCGAAAAGAAACCATAGGGTAGAAAATACGCGTCCTATACGTGAGCTGTCATAAAGTAGGGTTGAAAAAACACGTCCTACACGTGCGCAAATAAAAAATAATTAGGGTTGAAAGGGCCTTCGAAAAGAAAGGGTTGAAAATACGGTCTCACACGTGGGTGTATGTAAAAAATAATTAGGGATGAAAATTCCAGCAGGGGTTGAAAATACGGTCTCACACGGGGGTGTGTAAAAATAGGGTTGAAAAAGGCCTCCGAAAAGAAACCATAAAAAATAAGGGTGGAAAATATGGTCTCCCACGTGGGCGGTCTTGTGACGTCAAAATCCAAGATGGCGTCTAGTGACCCTCTTCTACTATTATTTCAACCCGACCGCTTTATTCCACTTATCAGCGTCTGCATAGCAATTACTGGAACCACGTGGAAGAGCGGCGTTGCCACGCTTCTCCCCGTCCCTTTTAATTGTGATGTCATCCGATTAAAAGTGGGGAGGGGGAAGAGTGGCCCCTTTCTACTGTTATCTAATGCTAATGTGATGAGTGATGTCACATCAAGGGTTTCCCTTTTACGATAAATTTATAAAATCACTTCCTTCGCAATTAACAATTTTTTCTAGAAGATAACTACACTCATTTAAATCCGTATCACGAAGTTGGTAATTTTTAAATAAAACGATGTCGCGTTATATGTAGGTTATGACAGAATTTTCACGAAACTGGTCAAATTGACCACACGTGTGTCCTTAGTTCGCCTTGCGCTAGATTGAATACTGGTTTAAAGTCCGTCCTTAATAATTTATTAAATTTTATTATACTTTTACCGTCTCGTGCTACCTCTATATTGGAATCTTGTATTTTACCCCAACTTACATTCTATTAGTGACCTTTCGTTTCTTACAAACCAAAAATTAAAAATTGTATCAACACAAAACATTCGTTTGCGTAATTTTAATATTATTCAAATCCCTAAATGTTATCTCGGACACATAATGAGAAACGATAAATACCATCTGCTCCGGGTAATAATACAAGGGAAAATTAAAGGGAGGAGAAGCGTGGGAAGAAGAAGACATTCATGGATGAAGGACGTAAGAGAATGGTTTAACTGTACTACCAGCGAATTATTTAGATCAGCAGTATCAAAAACAATTACTGCGACGATGATTGCCAACCTTCGCAACGGAGATGGCACCTAAAGAAGTACAAGAAAATCAAGTGGTCAACCACTCGTATCAATGGTGTATTAATGGTTTAACTGTACTACCAGCGAATTATTTAGATCAGCAGTATCAAAAACAATAACTGCGACGACGATTGCCAACCTTCGTAACGGAGATGGCACCTAAAGAAGAAGTACAAGAAAATCAAGTGGTCAACCACTCGTATCAATGGTGTATTAATGGTTTAACTGTACTACCAGCGAATTATTTAGATCAGCAGTATCAAAAACAATAACTGCGACGACGATTGCCAACCTTCGTAACGGAGATGGCACCTAAAGAAGAAGTACAAGAAAATCAAGTGGTCAACCACTCGTATCAATGGTGTATTGTCCGTGTTAACTATACAGAATTATTTAGATCAGCAGTATCAAAAACAATAACTGCGACGACGATTGCCAACCTTCGTCGGACTAGTACGAAAATCAAGTGGTCAACCACTCGTATCAATGGTGTATTGTCCGTGTTCTATACAAATATAGAAATTTGTGTATTATAAAATTCCTTCAAGCGGACTTGGAGTGATTTAAATGGTCACGCGCACAACATAGTTCGAACCACTGTAGTAATACCTGAAATGCATAAAACGTACAGGAACGCGTAAGAATAATCAGGAATAGTCCAGAACACAAAATGCATTCCCAAAATCGGTAATTAGTGGCGTTATTTAAAATAAAGAGTATAGCAAAGTATTCCTCTTTGAACACATTTATGACACTTACACTTCTGCTTTAAAGCAACAGTCGGAACTATATACGGCCTACCTTCATTCCAAATTAAAGTATAGTTCTATTAGTTGGTGCCTTTATTATGACCGGCAACAGATCTTCCCACGAGGCTGTTCAACGCAAATTTTTTAAATCTCGTATCATTTAAATTACATATATCCAATTATGCAGGCTATCCTGCACTTACACTTGATCAAGAACTGCTGTTATTTTGATTCCACGTATAATAATTATAAGTTCGCAAAATCCTATTTCCACAATCCAAATTTTTACACTTTTGCTAGTTAAGTTTGAACTAGTCTAAAGTGATCATAGGACCCGATTTAGGCGATACGTACAACCGAAAGATTATCGTTACACATGTGTATTTTTGTTAAATCGGCTAACAGATACACTGTATGAACGTATAGATTTAATAAACAAAATAAACCCACGTACCACACAAAATTAATAACAATGAACGAGTTTCAATAACTAAGCTATTGCCATCAGCTATGACGAGAACAAACTAAAGAAAATTTCAAATATATAATATGTATATGTGTAACGCTTCGTTGCTTATCTGATGAAAGTGAAGTAACTAATATATGATTGTTATCCAACAGGTGTACTGCTACGTCAGGCTTATCCCAACGCTTACATAAAACGTTTACTTTGCCCTTATATTATGTTCACAATTTTACCGTTAATTTGCAAATTGCAAACACATTCTTGCTTATCAATTATTTGTGTGGCACATGAGTGTATTATGGTTGTTACAGAGTTCTGCCACAAATGTTCAACGTGTAGATTTATATTTTTCTAAATAAAAGAATGTAATAAAGTAAAGTATTTTGCACATAAAGTGTGGTTTCCTTAATATAGTGGTCTAGGATGCGAGTCACAAAGTTTACAAAAGATTATGCAAAGCTAAACCCAAGTCGTTTTGTACATTTTGACATTTTTTAATCTTAGAGTTTTCATCTCGCTTTGAATACATTTTTTGTTAACTAATTGTGTACCTGAACAAACTAAATTTGCTCTGTGTTAAAGCACTCAGAACCACTTAGGAAGATGGATATGAGGATATTGATCTGCCAAGAGATGCCTATGAACGGCTACCTTAAATTTTTTCATATCATAAGTGAGAGGAAAACAGTAATTAGAGACATCATTTCAGAGTTTAGAAGCCGTATAGAAGAATGGACTGCGCCCATTTGGTACGACAAGTGGAGGTTTGTAATGCATATTGATGATGTCAATGAGCAAACCGAGTATTCCTAGCAGAGGTAGACCGAGAATGTAATTCAGCAGTGCCATTGCCGTTGTAACACCGATAATACAAAGAAAGAACTGAAACGATTCGTCTATGCTCAAGCGACTGTATGTTAGAAGTTAAGGACGGGTTATTTAATAATATTGCTCTTTTTTTAATACGATAAACAATATCGAGAGCGTATTGGGGAGTACCAAACCAGAGGTGAGAATTATATTCTACATGAGGTCGAATATGAGCCTTAAGGCAGCAAAACGAGTTGCCGGGAGGTAAAGTATTGCTTAGGTCTGTACAAAATCCAATTTTACGACTAGCAGCTTTGGTAGCAAAGAGAACATGGTCAACCCATGATAGATTTGAAGATATAGCCATTCCCAACATAGCAATAGAGACTTGAAGTTAATATCTGAGCCATTCATATTTGCAACAGGAAATGACCGATCTTTTTGGCGGACGCAAGGCAATACTAAGTTTTATTAGCATAAAATTTAACTAGATTATCACTTCCCCGCTCGAAGACATGTTTAATGTCTTTGCCAATTGAAATTTGCCATTTGAGATAGAAGATGGATTGCCATTATGAGTAAACTAAGATAAACTACAATGAAGAGTGCTGTCGTCAACAAACCAATGGATCGGGTTAGTCATTGAAGATATATCATTTATGTATAACAGAACAAGTGTAGGCGCTATAACAGATCGCTGTGGCACGCCCGCGTTAATGCTAACTTCTTTTGAAAAGAAGCCATCAACTACGATACGTATTACCATGAAAACTAGAAAAAACAATTAATGAGCATATCATTTAACCCAAACGAGATGAGTTTGGCAAGTAAATACTTATGCCAAACTTAGTCAAATACCTTTGAGATATCTAAAGCACCTATAACTGTTTCACTGAATTGTTCTAATGTATTGTTCGAAACTTGCATCACATATGAAAGATGATCACCTGTTGAACGACTCTGCCTATAACCGTATTGCTGCTTACTAAGGAGTTTGCTAGTTTCAAGGAAAGAGAGCAGTTACTGATTGATGACCTTTTCCATGAATTTAGACAACTGGTCGGTTGTTCGAGGGATCGGTCTTATCGCCATTTTTAGGAATAGATCTAATATTCACTAACTTCTAAGATGAAGGAAATTCCCCAGAAGTCATAGAGATCAAATAGAGTTTAGATAGAACTGGTACTAGTTCGGGGGAACGTTTCTTTAATATAACAGCTGGGACACCATCTGTGCCAGTCATCTTATTTAGATCAAGCCTACTGATAATCGATTCTAGGAGCCTGTACCGAAAAAGAATTGGTTTCATAGCGTATGAAGAAGAGTTGACCATGGGCACATCTTTTACAGAATCATTGAGGCACGAGTTTAATGCAAATAAATCCACAAAAGGATTGGCTTTGTCTAGGATCCGTCAAAAGAGGTCATGCGGGGAAATGAAGATGTACCAAAGTTTTTACTGGTGGCTGTGGCTAAAGTCCAAAATTTACCATTATACAAAGGAGATGTAGCTAGTCCATGGCATTTTCGTTGTTCAAACAACTTTATTATAAATTGTTACTATTGCAACTATTATAAATATGCAGACAATCTGTCAGTCATTACGATGACCACTATTACGATGGCAGGCATAAGTCTTTTGCAGTGTCATACAGTTATTGTATCTAACATAAAAATGTTTTACCTTAACAATTGTGAAGACATTTCTAACTGAAGAAAACAGTACAGCTTAAACGTTTAAAGATAAAACAAACAGTTCAAAACTAGCAGACCGCGACAGGTATGGTATGCTGGTTTTCTAAAAAGTCATCCCAATCTATCCTTAAGGAAAGCAAAAGGACTTACCAAAGGGAGAAGCATAATTACGAAAGACTGAATCAGAGAATAGTTTGTCAGTTAAGGTACTACTTGAAAGAGAATAAGTGTCTTGACATTTTAGAATATCCAGCACGAGTTTTGAATGGGGATGAGACTAGCTCTTCTATATACCCGCAAACGTTTAAGGTACTAGCGCCACTGAAAAGTAACTGGAAGAAAACTTAGAGATCCTGGCAGCAGAAGCTTGAGAATGTTAACTGTGTTTT
Organism: Vesta saturnalis; assembly: GCA_036346205.1. NCBI lineage: Eukaryota > Metazoa > Arthropoda > Insecta > Coleoptera > Lampyridae > Vesta > Vesta saturnalis. The sequence goes on along the minus strand of JARFJB010002299.1, from coordinate 38,345 downwards.
AACCGAAAACACTTTTTGTCCGAAGGGATGGAAATGTGGACTCTTCCTTTTTAACTCCAGCGACCAGGTAAACTACTTATACCCAGTGCGTAAACACACACTTTCAGAAAATTCATGTCAATGGCAGTAATAACATATATCTGTTTCAAAATGAGGATATATTTGATGTGCAGATTAGTATAATGTTTTAAATAATTTTAAAACTAGAATTAATGAACGTATATTAACAAACGTCGATGAAAATATCTAATTTCTTCAAATGGTTAAAAATGACATCAACTCAACCCATAATAAAAATTCATTAAACGAAACAATTAGTGTCATTATAGGCCAGATATACTATTTCAAAGCTACGACAATAATAAACGAATAAAACTAATAAACCACGAAGCTGACGCTACCTCAAGTGACATTATGGTATTTGATTTTGATGAATTTACTATAATGGATGAAGATATTGTCATTGCGCCTCCTGACAAAGAAGTTAAAGACACTAAAAACGAACATTACGACAAATATACGATCTCATTAGCAAGAAGATGTTGACGACAGCAGAATGGTAACCGTTCCTGCAATTGTGCATCCTCATGTGAAAGTGACGACACAAGAAGGATGTGAAACCAAAAATAAAGTACTGAAACTAAAAAGAGTAGACCCTAGTTCAGACCGGGATAAGATTGAAATTGTAGAGGAGGACTTGCCAACTGAAAGCCTCTCAGACAATAATAAAGAACTGAAACAGTACCAGCAGTCTTGACACAACAAAGAAAGTGATAATTTTACAAAACATCACGATGAATCATAAAAACGTAACTTCTAGCGGCTATTTCTTCTGAAGCCTATAGAAGCATATTGCTCAAGAATGAAGAAAAAAACGAAAAGCAATGGAAGAAATAGAACAGATAAAAACAACTAGGCAAAAAAAAATACTGAAAACGTCGATATACCTGTCTTCTTCTTTACGTGCCGTCTCCCTTAAGAAGGTTGGCTATCATCATGGCGATTTTTACCCTTGAAATTGCGGATCTGAACAGCTCCACAGAGCTACTGTTGTACCACTGCCTTAGGTTGTTCAACCAGGAGATGCGTCTTCTTCCTATACTTCTTTTACCCTGTATTTTTCTCTGTATAATGGTTTGCAACAGTGTATACCTCTCCCCTCTCATCACGTGGCCCAGATATTGCAATTTTCTGATTTTAATTGTGTTGATTATTTCCTTCTCCTTTCCCATTCTTCTCAATACCTCCTTGTTCGTTGTTCTGCTCACCCAGCTTATTCTGAGGATTCTTCGATATGTCCACATCTCGAATGCTTCTAGCCGGTCAGTGTCATTCTTAAGCGTCCAGGCTTCCATTCCATATAATAGTACTGGAAATACGTAACATTTAAGCATTCTGATTTTAAGATGTAGACTAAGATATCTTCTGGTTAATGCATTCCTCATTTTACTAAACACCGTTCTAGCCATTCCGATCCTTAATCTTATTTCTGGAGAATAATCATTATTGTTATTTACAATTGTTCCCAAGTACTTGTATTTGCAGACTTTTCCACTGGCTCTTGATCCATAATGTCTCTCTCTGTTGTTGGTGTTTTGTGATTGTCATGAATTTAGTCTTTTGGTGTTAAGTGTGAGCCCCCTTTCTTCACTGATCCGTACTACTAGATCTATTAGCCTTTGTAGTTCCTCCAGGGTTTCTGCTATTAGTACTGTGTCATCCGCATATCTGATGTTGTTTATAACCTTCCCATTAGCTTTCACTCCCGTTGTTTTCTGATTTACCAGTGCTTCTTGTATTATATCTTCTGAATACAAATTGAAGAGTAAGGGTGAGAGCACACATCCCTGTCTTACTCCGCGTTTTATTTTTATCTCTTCTGAAAGTTCATTTTGTACAGAAACTTTGGCAGTCTGGTTATACCTGTACCTACAATTAAATACAAGGAAAAGTGTGCAATGTGGGATAGTAAAATGGACAATGATACTGATGGCAATGACATAAAAAATATTGGGTGTGACTCTGTCCCTATTGGAGATTTTTAATTCGTTTATATACCTACCTAAGTACCTACTTTTGTTTTTATAGTCTTACAAGGACAACAAAACATGTTTTCATTAAGAACTTATATAGGTTTCTTAAAGGAGAAATGATATTCGTTGAGCTTTTAAAATTTCAAATATTTTGTAGGTTGTTTTAAAAACAATTACCCCATGTGCCCTTTTTTTATGTACTCTATTTCATTTAGAATTGTAAGTAGTAATATTGCGTAATATAAGGACATTTCATATGTTTATTTATTGCTGGAAATTGCTAACTTCATAATAAATACGTAAAAGCTGTGATTACTGGTAAAGTTTGATTCAAATAAAGTTGGGTATAACTCATCGATGTAAAACAATAAAATTACATTTTTATCTCCCCCGCCCCCCACTCCCCTCAACTACATGTGTTAGAGAAGGATGGTCATAAAAAAATAAATAAATCAGCTATACAATTCATATTAGCGCACTAAAATGTGTGTCGTGGTTAAGAAGGAGCATCTGTCACTCCTGTCATTTTTTGAAATTATTGTTTATGCGTTTTTGCTTTACTTTTTATAAAAAAGAGTTTTTTTCAAAACTATCTACAACTTGTACAGTGAATTATGTCAGGTTGCGTTGACGCACCCTGTATGTAGGATGTTATAATGACGTGTATTACGTGTTTTGAGCACGAGTGTATTGAGTTTGAACGAAAAAAAATTTTTTTTTGTGTGTATATAATGTATGTGGGTGTATGATACGCCACTGGAAATTTAGGAGAAATATAATTCTGTATGTAGATACGTGTATTTGAATGTTATAAAGACATTAGTGTTGGAATAATTAGATTTTGATGAATGTAAATGTGAAGAGAAATTTGTCGAGGGGACGATAATGCTTTCCACTGTATCGCTACTGTTTGGCTACCATAAAGAATGGAATGTTTGAAGATAAGATGAGTAATCTTGGTCAGAAGATGTGAAGAATAAGTGTAGAATGTTTTAGAAAATATGTAGAGAAAGATTGGGTATGTTTAAGTGTTAATTTCAGAAAGTTTTGTAACGTTGTGCAATTGTTTTGAGAATATGTGTATGTATATGGAATTTGAGACCTTAGACGGTACTTATTTTTGCAAATGTTGCGGAAGCAGATCGAGCGCAGGTTGGAGATAACTGTTAAAAGTTGTGTAATGGACCAGAGTGGCTACTGAATGAATGTGGTGACGAAAAATGATTTCTTCATGAAGTAATTGAAAAATTTGTAAGTGAAAACAAATATGGCGATGTATTGTAATTACACGCGTGCTTGTATAGAGGGAAGCATCAATTGGAACTAGGGAATTTTGAATGAATATTATTGGAGAATATAACGCGGAAGGAAGACATGTTTAAAGATGGATGACTGAAGTTATAAATAGGAAAGTCAGGGATTGATTAGTTAGTTAGGAAGTTAGCTTTTGGCTTGTGATGAGAGCTCGGTGAGACGCGCACGCGAGGTGTAATGTGTGATAGACTGGGATGATGTTGGAGTATATTTGTGAATTTTAATGAGGCAGTAATTGTTTAAACAACTGCGTAACCCGAACCGGGGATGAATCGTAAAAGACATTCATAAATAAAACGATAATAAAATATAGATAAAATTAGTTTGTTTATTTTCAAGAAAATAATAGTGCGTAAGCAGATTTGAATAAAGATAACAGATGTTATGTTAAAGTATTAAGTGCAGCGCGTGTTCTTGTAACGAGATTCAGCTAAAAGTATTTATGAGACCACCTGTTAAGTGAACGAAGCGTTCGTTGTATATTAAGCCAATGTTTAAGTAACGTTATATGACATTGAAAGTTTTATTTGTATAAGGGACTAAATTGGTGTAAAGGTTGCTAGAAATTTTAAAGAGGCAACCAAAGGTTTACCGTTATTACATGTTTGTGGGAGTAATAACCTTGCATAGTGAACTAATCGCGAGTGCACAGAGGAATAAGTTTTGTTGAGCCTTTGTAATGTGCGTTCATGCAATTTAAAGGATTACCAATGGACTACACATAATTGGTTTATGGAAGAAAGAAGAAAGAAAATCCAAGGATTTATGGACAATTGTTAAGTAAGAAATTAGATTTAAGGAATTTTTAAGAACTCATTTAAGCCCGATTATCTTTTTGTTAGTTTATTTGCGTATAGTTGTTTAAATGATTAAATAGTTTTGAAAGGAAGAGATAATCGTTCTTGAGTCGTATTGTATGGTTTGTTTTAATAGTAAGAAGGCAAAGTGGTACTTGGTGGTTTAACTTTCAACCACGCTGATGTAATTTATGTAGATATTTGTGTTTTGATTATTTTATGCAGGACAATATATATATTTATCGTTATATTTTTTTTTTACTTTGTTGTTTATTTAACCAGGTAGGAAACACAGATGTAACATTTACTTAATTGGTGATCTTGTTTTGACAATTTTAAAAGTAAGCTTTGCATATTTTAATTTTTCAGATTTAAGGAACAACCTGAAAGTTCTTATTAGCCAGGTTGATTGCAAAATTTTCATGTTTGTTTCATTAGTGCAATGCACAATTAACAGATCAGCTGTTAGTTTAAATTTCATTAAGTATAATAAAAGTTGGAGTTTTGAAACCTTAAATGTTTACGAATGTCAAATACGATTCAGAAGTAAAGTAAATTTAAAAGATATCGTTCATGTTAAGAATTTTAAAAATTAATTACCGTTCATTGAATGAATTTGAATGATCAATTTTATTTTAGAAGTTTTGGTATACGAGGTGTATTCAAAAAGTTTTTAATAACCTGGGTAGTACTAAATTTATTTGAGTTTGAGTTGAATTGTTTGGGACGAGTGTTTGTGTTAGAACCTTCGTATATGAGTTTACCGAGTAAGCACAATCCTACTTTCCACAATCAAGTAGGGTTAATTAACATCCAGCTTAAGACAATTATATTAACAAAGTTTCGATTGTGGTGGCGCCTAGAGACATATTTTCCCGAATTGAGCTATTTGAGTATAAGTGTAAGGTGTTTGAGCTTATTAATCATTCATTTTACTTATTATTTCGACCACGCCCATCTCCCTGTTAGCTGGCTTGGCAACCCGCTTACATTAGTAGGCATGCACGACGCCTAGTGCGGTTTGGACGTGTAACAATTATCGGTAATTTGGTAACATTTTTACATAATTTAAGTATATAAAATTTACAAAATTTTAGATATGCTATATAATAAGCACCTCAAATCTCAAGCACAGCTTGTAGTTATGAACATGCTTAATTATGTAATTAATAAATATGTAATTTTCTATTAAAGTACAACATAGCTTGTTTAATAAAGAATGACTGTAATTAGCTGCAGATAATGCGATACCAATGTGTGTATTACACACACAGAGTATTACCACCATATCACTGTCAATTTAATCCAATTGATTTGATGAAAGTTCTTCAGAGGAAGAGAATGAAAGACAATTTGAAAGTGAAGATAGTGGTGCTGAAGAACTAGAAAAAGAGTTTTCAATTCTCGAAGAGCCTAATAATCTTGCAATTGGTAAGTATGTCTTGGCCAAATTTTTAGGAGGAAAAATAAATGCATTCAGGTACATTTGTATAGGTAACACAAAATACATTTACCCGAAACGAATATGAGGTAATGTCAATGAAAAACTATAGCACGGATAACAGGTCATTTAAATGAATAAAAATGACGTGTCCGTCATAAGAAAAGATGCTATTTTGGGAAAACTGCCTACACCTCGCCTTTGTGCAGTAGGGGAGAGAATTAAATACAAATTTGAACAAAGCGTTGAAGAAAGGCTTTAAGTTAACAAATGTTTTATGTTTGTTTATCTTTACAAAACCTGTTTGATTTTTTTATGAACTTGTCTTTAAAATCAGGGACAATGTTTTATGTTTGTTTATCTTTTTAACCTGTTTGGTTTTTTTTATTAACTTGTTTTTAAAATCAGGGGCAATGTTATATGTTTGTTTACCTTTATAAACATGTTTGATTTTTTTTTTTATTAACTTGTTCTTAAAATCAGGGACAATGTTTAATGTTTGTTTATCTTTGATTTTTTTTTATTAACTTGTCTTCTAATCTATACTATAGTTTTGAATACAGTAAATTTACTGAAATTTTATTTTTTATATCCCATTTCTGTTATAATTTACGACAATTTCACTTTTTGTCAAGTTGCTTGTGATTTTCTTGACATTATGTTGTGTCAATTACTGAGATGTCAATTTCTAAAACATGTCAACTACTGGAGCGTCAATAACTGAGACCATCTCATTTTGGATATGTCAATCACTGGTGCACCTTACAAGAAGTTTTTTTTTATCTTTAAAAATGTATACACTTAAATTTTGGAAAAGAGATGGGTATATTCATGTTACACAAAGCCAAAACAACATTTTTACGTATCTGTACTTTATGTTTTGATTAACATATTTTTGAAAAAGTATACCTATTATTTGAAAAATATCGCCTTAAGGTGTCAAATACTAGTATATTGATAACTCTACAATAGGTGGACAGAATACATGTACTGATTTATGTAAATTGTTTTTCATTTAACTTGGAGCAATATGAAATCTATTTAAACTATGTGCTAAACTAAAATATTAAACATCAATAATTTCGTTTAACTTAAAACTGCATTACACTGTACACACTTTCTTCTACAAGAATGAAATAATCACAAATGTATCAATATTTATGTTATCGTAAAGTATCTACTACCAGAATTATGTAGATTACAAAGCAATAATTAATTATGCTTCTAGAAGGGTTATAAATCTTGAGAATAACAAACTAACTGTAACTTTTATCAATTTTTCCACCTGAAATGATTTAATTTATAATAAACAAAAAAATATTTGTTTACTTACAAATATATAGGTTATATATTATGATGGTATGTAATTACCTATAATTAAACCATATCCTAAATTATAACAATTCACTGTCGCAGCAAAATATTTTTGACTCTATCAATAAAATAAGTGGATATAATGGATAATTTTTTTAGTTTAAAATATAAAAAACATTCAATAATTTCAACTTTCTTTGACATTTTACGGAAATTTATGTGGAGACATCTGCCGCTAAAAATATTAACTAAAAGATACTTTGCTGATTTAATAAAGACATACCTCTCCTAAATCTTAGTTTGTGTAATTGTAAGAATGAGTAATACCCAACTTTATTTGAATCAAACTATATTACACTTTATTGCAATAATCAATCTTTCAGCACCTTTGGACAAGTACCAGAACCGAGACCAGAACTATGTTTACATGTGCAACATTAGATCCATCAATCCAAACACGCATTTTCTAACAATTATTTTATTATTGATGAAGATAAGCTAATTGTCACTACCAGTTGTCCTCAAAAAGTTGTCAATCTACAAATACATCTTGGTATGCCATAATCCACTTCATAATTTAATTATATGAGATACCCTTGCTCCTTATATAATAATTGTGAAAGCAAAACAAACATTAAAAAAAAACTAATTTCATTAAGACTATCTCGTATGTGTCTGCACTGAGAAAGTAAATAAGAAAATAGAAGTTTGTAAACGCCTTAATATCCTACACCAGTCATACATACACCATAAATTAGACAGAATGCTAAAAAAATCTACACCCACTGATATTTAAATATAATTTTTCTACATTTCACAAATTTCTCATTATAACTTAAATCTAACTCACTTATCATACTTATAGGTGATGATAGCATAATAAACAAGCTTTTTGAACATACAATCACATTTTAACATCAAATCTAATACAATATTTAATAATTGTGATACACTAAATTACGTAATGCAAGAAAAATGTAAAACTTATATTACAATTTATACAAAAATAGAGTTAGAAATAGAGTTTATGAGGTTATTAAAACACTTAAGAGATAAATGCATCTATTATGAAAATATTTAAGGCTAGACTGGAGTACTTGATAAAAAAGTAAATGCCCTTACATGCTCTATTTTGCAAGCTCTCATGCAACTATAGTGCAAAATTAAGATAAGATAAACTTTTTAAATATTTTCTATGATACGTAACAATGCCACATAATAATAACAGTTTGAATATTAACACTCTCTGTCCATTCCAAATTATAAAATTAGTTCACTGTTATTCTAATATTAATAAAAGATGTGTTAGGCATGTAGTACCTACATGTAGAATATCAAGGGATGACATGGTACAGTGAATAGATTTGATTATCAATTCTTCAAATGTTTCACACCTTATTTTCAAGGTCACTTGATTAAATGAAATTTTAATCATTAAAACTTACCCACCTCTTGACATGCAACCCTGGTCCCTAGAAGAGTACCTATGCCAAAAAGGGTCGAGTTCATTCCTAAAGGTATTTCTTAAATTTCCAAATTATCTAAAATTCCACAAATTTCTCACTTTAATTATCTGTTTCCACAAAATACAATATTAACAAATTGGATTAAGATGTTAATTTTCACAAGAATTATAGCAACGCAAATTACAAGAACAATTAATCAGTTATTAAACAAATATATTTTGTAGTTATTTTACCAGAAACTGCCACCTTTTATACATATTTCAAACTGCAATGTTTTCTTCATCTTTTGGTGGTTTGTCACACTAAACCAAAGATTTCTGATTTGTCAGTGGCGTAACACAAATATTTGTAATAAACCAGGAAATATTCAGTATTCCAAATTGAGGGTTTTAATTACTTATGCTTTATGTATCTCAAATCTGAACATACTAACCTAAAACCTTTAGTGTTAATATATCATTAAGATTAGCAAAATCAACTTTGGCTTTTTTTTCACTTCAATCAAACACTTTAATTTCGGAAACACTGCTATGTAAAATATAAAATAAAAGCAGCCATTAAGCTAATATGTATATATGTTATGCAAATTTAACAAAATTAGATACACATTTCAATTCCTATGTTACTTATGTATCCACGCTTTCAAAGATCTTTATAAGTTGTAGGTTCTTCAAAAACGTTACATTCTAAGCTTATAGTAGTATAATGAAAGGAATGAACATAGCTGTAAAATCTTAATGAGCGATTAAATGAAACAATTCAATACAAACTACCGCACAATGTGAAAAACGAAGACAGAAATGCTTCTTTACATTTTTGGAACTATTCTTTGCCTTGTTTACTTGGGCTATGTGTTTAGCATAAATTTTACTAGATAGTATTTTTCATCAATGAGCACAAATTACTGGGGGATTGTGTTTAATTGTTTTTGAGTACCCATTTATACAGGTAGAAATTCAATATATGACGTTAAGTTGAAGTTTGTATACAGCGAAGGTTTGCTATTGCCAATGTTAGTAAGTTTTTACCGTCGATTGGACTAGAGGGATAATCAATTGTACAACTACAGAAAAAAGTAGGGCTTTCAACTCCTATTGTTCGATTTTTAGTTTGGCCTTTTGAGAAATGATACTCTGGTAACATCCTTCAAATTATTAAATTATTAAATGTTGAACTTGGTGGCCAGCCAGGTAGGTATCCCACACCATTACCATAAGCTCCTTAATATTCTCCGATTTTCTGAACTTGGTATGGGACGACAGCCGCCCTTCCCTTATCCTTAATCCATTCTCATCTTATTTTTCCTTTCGCCCACAATGTAATCTTCCTATCGGTTTGAAAGGTCCAAAAGTTGCTATTGTGCTGCTGAATTGCATAATTTGATTTGATACCATCCCGGGCCACCTTCGCTAGGAACACACGATTCGCCTATTCAGATAATTAATAAGCAGTACAAATCTCAGCTTGTCGTACCAAACGGGCGCGTTCCACATTGTTCTACACCACTTCTAAACTTTGGTATTATCTTCCTTGTTGCTATTTTCCTCGCACTTGTGATATGAAACATTTTAAAGTTTATTTAGACAGTCAAACTTTCTAGTAAACTATACTGTATCGTCTGTATCTTTGCTTAAGGTTCTGGTTATACAACTAAAGTTATCAAAGTTAATTATACATTCAGTGTGATAAAAAAGCGGTTGTTTTGAAATATATCTAATATAATATTTATCGCAATACATATGCATTACTCCAAAACATTGAGTTGATATAGGTGAAAAGATGAAATGTCACGAAAAGAAAAGATATTACCTGTGCCATATTGGTGTGACATTTACGTCAAGTCGTGTCAGTAAACGTCAATTGTTTTAAACCCGTTTTATTTATTAAAGTACATTATATCTTAACAAACTAATTAATGCATACATTTAAAATTTTCACTCTGTGTATGTAGTAGTAGAAGCAGTGTAGATAAAAAACGAACAGTTGAAACATTTCATAGGTTAGTTCTCGTCAAACGCATATTCACTATTGTTCAGTGTGAATATATAAAATACATTACATTATTGATCTTAAATTAATTTCTGTGCAAGCTATTGCTTGTCGTATTTTATAAGTGTTTTTGAGAAATTAATTGAACATAGTATTGACCAATCACCTTTAAATAAACTTAAAATACTGTTAATACAATTTTAAGGTAGGTAATATAAAATGAAAAATAAGAGGGAATTAAGTTGCACTTTTTAAAGGAAATATATATACCTACAGCGTGCCCCAAAAGTTTGGAAACGCTCAATTATCTCAGTTATTTGACATAGACATAGATAGAAATTGGGGCGTTTACATTAACAATCATGCTCTATCTAACAAAAATATTTTCAGTGATGCAGTGTTGCGCTTCTGCTAAAAATTAAAAGCAACTTTGATAATTCAAACGGAACGCCATGTATATTATTCAATTTTTTAATGCCCGGAATAAATCTAAATACATCCTATGCCTATCTTCAACTATTTACGAAATAATTGACAGACCATTTCGTCACTTAGACAGGTTGTAAAATCTAAACCTTAAGAGATCAAGAAAAACGGTTTGCACATCCTAGTTTTTCATAAGCTCTCGATTGACAAATACAAAAACATCTAATTTTCTAACAACCAATTTATTGAAAAATTACGAAGCTATGTACTAAACTAAATGTTCAAAATGTTTTCCTTGAATTTCTTGGTAAAAGGTAGTACAATTTTTCCAGAACCTTGTGAACCATATCTTCGGTAATAAGATAAGACTCAATTTGTATGCGTTGTCTTAAATCGTTGAAGTTCTCCGGTTTTGTAGCGTATACTACATTTTTTAGATGGCCCCAAGAAAAAGTAATCTAATGGCGAGAGGTCGGGATATCTGGTTGGCCACTCTATAGAAAGCCTTTTTTTTACCTATTCATCTGTTAGGAAAAGTTGTATTCAAATATTTCCGTACTATACGAGCATAGTGGGGAGAAGAGAGAAACGTTGAATTTGAGGAACGATTAAATTTTGAAGCATATCTAAATATCTCTCAGCTGTTAAATTACCTTCTATGAAAAATGAAACCCACAGTGCGAGTTCTATACAACCCTGACCAAGCATTTATGTTCTGATGGTGCTGGGAATACGCTTCTCTCATCCAATGCGGATTTTGATCTGAGAAGTACCTATAATTTTGACATTCCCATTTAGCATAAATGTCGCTTCATCAGAAAAAACAATGGTATTCAAGAAATCACTATTCTCGTCCCAAGTAGCCATCATGGTTTCACAAAATTCGTTTCTCTACCGAAATCATCATCTGACAACTCTTGAACAAGATGAATCTTAAAGGGGCGAAATTTCTTTTCCTCCAGAATTATTGACACTGATCAACGGCTTATATCAATAGCTGCTAATGACTTCCTCAGAGAACTATAAGGTTTCTCAATAAATGTGAGTAATGTGTTTTTCACTTCTTGCTGTTCTAGGTCGCCCAGATCTAAACCTTTCTTTGCAGTCTCCCTTTTTCTCAAACCTTCTGTTTTCTGCACCTCTGATTCTGTAACTGATGGACGGTTTGGAAAATCGTTATTGAATAAATCCGCCTCCTCTTTGTAGGACCTCACACGATCTCCGTAAACACACATCATAAACAGTATGATTCTTTCTCGTTCATTTATAATAACAAAAAGCAAAAAGGATGAGATTGACAATTTCTAATTTTACTTTAACGTCTGTCAAGTATGACGCGTTTCCACGGTTATCGTTTCTAATGCAACAGAGGTGGATATTACCTATTTTATTCTTTTTAACAATTTTTCAATAAATTCTTTGCTAGAGGATTAGATGTTTTTGTATTTGTCAATCGATAGCTTATGAAAAACTAAGATAGGAATGTGCAAACCATTTTTCTTGATCTCTTAAGGTTTAGACTTCACAGCCTGTCAAAAAAAAAAATGGTTGAAGATAGGTATAGGACTTCACACATAAGATGTACTTAGATTTATTCCGGGCATTAAAAAATTGAATAATACACATGGTGTTCCCTTGGAATTACCAAAGTTGCTTTTAACTTAGTAGAAGCGACAGCACTGCGCCACTGAAAATATTTTTGTTGGATAGAGCATGATTAATGTAAACCTCAATGTTCATCCATGTCACTTTACAAATAACTGAGATGATTGAGCGTTTAAACTTTGACATATAAACGCATCATTAAAATATTAATTTTATAATATTTGTGTGTGTGTGTGTGTGTGTGTGTGTGTGTGTGTGTGTGTGTGTGTGTGTGTGTGTGTGTGTGTGTGTGTGTGTGTGTGTGTGTGTGTGTGTGTGTGTGTGTGTGTGTGTGTGTGTGTTGTTGTGTGTGTGTGGTGTTTTTGTTGGTTGTGTGTTTTGTTAGTTTTTTTTTTTGTGCGTGCGTGTGCGTGTGCGTGCGTTGCTTGCGTTGCGTGCGTGCGTGTGCGTGTGCGTGTGCGTGCGTGCGTGCGTGCGTGGCGGTCGTGCTGTGGTGTTGTATCATGCGTTGCATGTTGATGCGTGTTATGTAGTATTATCTAGTATATAAAAAGTGCAAAAGTTTATACAATCAACAACTTTTGCACTATTGCTAAATCCACTTATTACCTCATTTAACGGCGTTTATGCGCGTGCGTGCACTCTTGCGTGCGCGCGCGTGTGTATTTGTAAGTAAGTTTTTGGTTTTTATCAAGTATTTCTAAAACAACTGCATATGCCAAAAATATTAACGGGTAGATTTCTCAGTTGTAAATTATGTTTCATGCAATTTTTGATGTGACGCGTAACTAATTAGTCTAAAAATTCTAAGGTCGAATAGAAGTGTTCATTTTTTTTCAATAACTTAACCATCAACTTTATAGGAAAATATTCAGGCATCTTTTTTAAAGATATTTCAATTTAACGAAACTATTTTTTGTAAAATTTCTTGATACGAAACTGAATAAGCCTTAAAAACGAAATAGCATTTAAAAGTGTAAACTGTATTTACCAAATTTTTGGCGCGTAGTCAGTACTAGAATTTTTTTCAAGTTGCCATCTAAATGGTCTAGTAACCTGCATCTGGCATGAAGGTGTAAACTTCTGACATAAATTAGTGTTAATGTTTTACCACATTCCCTATTTTCGTTACGAAGGAATTACACGGAAGGTTGCAGCATTATCCTAAGATAACTTTATTATTTCGTTTCTTGTATTTTGTAGGTTGGAACGTCGTTTGTTGTTTCATACTTGTTTATGTGAAGCAGTGCAGACCAATTTTCCGATGCGCATTTCACAAGTGTGTATCATTTTCATTAATTTATTGTGTGATAAGACGCGAACATTGTAATCCCAAAGTTAATCAATATCTAGTTATATTGCTCAAAGAACTAGCAATTGTAAATGCGTAATTTGAAAACGTAAATTTGTCAACTGCAATTACATAATAAAACCTACTATTCAAATAAGCACTTATTAATGCATGAACCGGACAAAATCATATTGGCCACATACTGTCAGAAACGGGTATCGAAAGTTAACTATCATTAGCCGGCTAAACCTAAAGAAGTAGAAGTATTATCTAGCTTAAAACGCAAATAGATCACGAAAAATGAAGTAAGATTGCAATTAATGGTGCATATAGTTATATTATCAAAAATGAGCCAGTCCACTTGAAAAACATCTTAAATGCTTTGATTTTTCATTTAAATCTTCAAGTACTCAGGTGCTGGATGGTGACAATCAAATGGCCAAATCTATTTCAAACCTCATCTGGCAAGGCAGGGATGCATTAGCCCAAACATAAAATAATCCTCAATATAATAAAGAATTAAATTTCTAAAAATATTATATCTATCGATGCTTTAAAAAATTCAACGAAAAAGAATATATTCTTTCGTATCGCAACAGTTTTCTGTTTCTAAATTTCTGCCTAAAAGTGGCGAAAAACGTCACCAAGTCAATTTATTAATAACCAAGTTAAATTACTCTATTTTGAGGAAATGTAGGGTAAGTTCGCATTTGGAATCTTTGGTGATATTCGAACATAAGTAGAGTTCTGAAATGTCAATCCTGCACTCGCGGGATTCTCACACTCTGGCTGGCACCCTCGTGTGAAAATTCCCCTTTGTGCGATATCTACAACCGTCGTAGCTCGTTATGTAATATACTATTGTGTGCTCTATAGTCATTTTACGTACTTTGTTTTGTCTCGCATTAAATTGTAAAATTCAACATCAGAAATTAAAGAAACGATATTATTTAATTTAATATAATTTAATGCATAACAATTTAAATTTGAATGCATAAAAACTGTAGTTATTTATGAATAACCAAATCTTTTTTAATAGTTTATTAAAGTCATAATACATCAAAAATTAAATTAAAAAAAATTATATCTAGAATTTATTGTCAGTATAAATCATGCAAAATATTCTGTTTAGTAACATAATTAAAAAAACCGATGTGACGCCTCTGGAATAAGGGCAAACTTATTGCAAAGCGGTGTTGAAGAGACTGACAAGGAGTATTGTTAAGAAAACAGACAACAGTGCAAACCATTTTCGGATTAAAGATTAAAGTACCTTCTCGACTGCTTTTCATTAGTTTTATTAATAATGAAATATTAATTACATCAATATTTAAGTAAATTAGTCAAAAAAAAAGAAAATGAGAAATAATCGAACCAACAGTTATTATTGTTAGTCAACATAACCTATATTTTTTTAGGAATACTCCCATTTAAATTGTGATAGATCTGAAATGGCTGAAAATTATTGTATAAAATCTGAGGTAAGATTACATTAATAAGTTTTTAGTATTTAGAAGTTAATTTTTTAGGATTCTCTACTAAAACATATAGATATATCAGTACTGGAATCAGAAAAGCGTACAAATGGCACTCTTAACTTACGAGATTATTATATGGTGTACTTACTCGAAGTGAGGTAGGTGATTTGTACTTATGAAAGGGCATTTGACAGTGTTTTCACTACAAACAACTCACTTAAATGTTTCCAACACAGTGAATGATTATTCTTTAAGATTAGATTATTTGGTCTATTAAACTCTGTGGTACTATCAATTTGTTGCGGAACTTAGTTGTTTACTTAAAACAAATTGAGATAAGAAATTTTTTAACATGTAAAATTTACTATTTTTATTGAAATATGAAAAATGAATTATTTGCATTAATATTTAAACTTTATATTTGCATCCAGGACAAATAAAGCAAAGTAAGCTATAATGTTTAGTTTTTAACAAAAAATGAGTTTCATGCCAGAAATGATAATTCTTTTGATTATAAATTAATGAGTATATTTATTAGGTGTTTAATTTCTTACATGAGGCTCTATATCTTAGCACTTATATATATCCTGCACCAGTAACTTTACCCCACTATTTCAATGCTTTAAGAATTATTTCTTATTATTTAAGGGTACTGATTTAGTAAATTTTCTAGAGTAACTGATCCAAAATTTTGTAATGAATTAACAAATCTTTCAATGGTATGGCGCCGCTACACGGAATTTGAACAACTCTATAATTATTTAAAAGTAACCTACCCTTATATAGTAACACCACCTCTTCCTGAAAAGAGAGTATTATATGGATGGCAAAAAGTTTCAAATGATGCTTTCGATCCAGACTTCATTGACCGCAGACGTGCTGGTTTAGAAACATTTTTATTACGTATTTCCTCTCATCATATTTTAAGTTGGGATAAGCAGTTTTTACAATTTTTGCAAGATGACTCTTGGAGAGAAACATATAAAACTAATGGTGGTTAGTAATATGTACAACTAAAAGAAATCTTTAATTAAAGTTTTAGGTTACCTTCACGCAGTTGAGAACAAGTTAAAAGGACTTAGCATCTCCGTTCGTCTTAAAACTCCTGATCAACGATTTCTAGCAATAAAAAGTTATAGTAATACTTTACATGTTAATTTAAATAATGTTCTTCGAGTTAGATCACGTGTAGCTGAAAAACAATATAACATTCATAAATTACATGCAAATTATGGTCGTGTTTTTAGTGAGTGGAGTGCAATAGAAAAAGATATGGGTGATGGTTTACAAAGAATGGGGCATTATTTAGATTCCTTAGCATCTAGTATTGATTCTGTGTTGGAAGATGAGGAGTTATTAGCAGATCAATTAAAAGAGTACCTATTTTTTTCTGAATCTGTGCTTAATCTGTGTAAACACCAGGAAACATTACAATTACAATTAGAAGATGCCGAAAGTTCGGTTGCTACCAAAAATACTGAAAAGTCAAAAGCGCAACAAGGAAAATTAGGAATTATGACAAAATTATTTGGTGCTGTGGATACTGAGGAAGTAAGGGAATTAAAAATTAATTTATTGAATCAACAGATACATGATGGATCTGAAGTTGTGGGTTCATCAAAAAATGAATTAAGGTTTCTTTATGATAAAATATAATTAACATTTCATTTTAAGAAATTTTGTAGTAATTTCTGTAACCATGCTTTAACGGATATTGAAAGATTTCAAAGCCAAAAAGTGATTGATTTAACAGAGACATTGGCCGCTTATGCTGTTTTACAATTAAAAACAACAAAAAAGGTAAAGAAAAGCAGCAATCTAAAAATTTAAGTACAGTTTTTGTGTTCCAGAGCCTTCAAACTTGGTTTCAAATTAGAGATTGTTTACAACACATTCCATAGATTATAACATTATCAAGAATTTGTTATGCTTACATAGCTTTTCTTTATTTAACTTAATGTAAATTTATTTTTGTTGAATTTTAAATTATATTTAATGTTGTAGTTTTTCTTTAAACACTTGTAAATGGCTGTAACATACTTAATTTATTAAATGTAATATTACTCAATGAATTTGAATTCTTCAGATGTTTTCAAATTTGTGATATATTTAAAATACCTTTTTTTTAGCGTCAATTATATTACACACCTTAAAGAAAATCTGCAAGTAATACATATGTATGTGGTGGTTGATGTTAAAAGTATTATTTTATAGTACATTAGATTAATAATTTATAATTGAACAATGAGGTGAATTGAAATAATACTCTGCACCTTTCTTTTAGTGTGAATAATTGTACAGTTTACTATTCAAATTGTTAATGTTATTAATGTTAAGCTCACACACAGTTATGTTTAAAATTAAAGTGGTTGTGATATTAATTTAAGTGTTTCAATATTTATCATAAAAGAAATTAATTCATCAACAGTAAAGATAAACGCTTCATCATTTGCATCATTTACACATAGAACATAAACCAGGTACTTATTTGGATCCTGATACAGTTTATTTTGAGTGGAAATATCCAATAATTCCTATGATAATGGTTTTGAAAGTATTAACTTATTAAATTAATTTCACTTGAATTTAACTTAAATTGTACCTGTGACTAACATAAAGCTTAATCTTGATACCGTTTGTTTAAAAGAAGATTTTGATATCTTCATCAGGAGGCTATGTCATTAATTTATGAATTTAGCTATCCAATTTGTTTATACCGTCTTCTCATATAAAACAGTGAATTAAATAAGGATGGTGAGCATTCCTAGTGTATTTGACGTAGTCAACATATGGTAGTGAATAAGCAAATGTAGTAGAAAGAGTAAACCAATAAACGCGAAATCAATTTGTTTTATATGCATATGAATTTAATTCTCATTTGACTAATGCTACATAACCTCCATATTGTGTTTGTTTATCCTTTGACTGGTTTCCTCATTTCCTACATTTACTTGTTTTAATCATCATTTATTCCACACTGTAAAACGCTTCTAATTTTTACAGAATAAATGAGTAATTGTATTTTGGGATTCTACAGCTTTAAATGCTGCCATCTCGGGGTATATTTTCTAATCAAAATTTGTTGTAGCGATAATAATTGTGACTCATGTTTTTCAAATTACACCATATGATTGTGTATGATGACGTGGTGGTAAACACACCTGGGGAGGGTAATATGTAATACCTTATTGTAGAACCAGTAAATAGACAAAATAAACATCTGTATATCTTTAACATAGAGATTGATTTATATATTACAATTTCTAACCACCCTTAGATATTTTCAAAACATTTTTTACGAAATCTACTTTTGAAATGATGAACAGAAACGTTGCTAGTGGAAAAAATAGTAGTGTCATGCTAAAGGTGATAATGCAAACAATGTAATCATTGAGTTTTATGTAGCCAGATATAGCTAACAGTTGGAACCAGGAATAAGGAACGGACATTATAATAGTTTAGTTAGAGTTAGCCCTGGAGGTGAAGGTGTATGGATACATTTTGTACTATTCATATTTCTTATATGAAATGTATGATAGAGTAGGACTTATGTTTCTTTATTGATAGCCCCCCACACACGCACGCACATACGCACACACACACTCGCATACACGCGCAAACCCGAAAACCCGCAAACAGACACAAGCACCAGCACATAAACAAATATTATGATTTTATGTTTTTTTAATATCCTTTTCACAGTGATAGGGCAGTAGATATACTACACAGATCCTGTCCCACTTTTGTCACTAGATTTGTCACCAGACTTGGAAAAAGTCACCTGAAATGTCACTAGATTTTAAGGTTGGTAATATTGCCTGCTTCAAGGTCACATGGCAGGAAATTTTCAAGGTTGGTAACATTGTCGAGTCTCTTCAAGGTCGCTCTCATTTCCAAGGTTAAGTTCTTAACGTACACTTCAAGGTCAAAGTGTATTCTAAGGATTTCATGATTACGTATAGCGATCAAGGTCTTGTTTGTCAAGGTCACATGTTGAGGGTTCAATTGGGGGTATGTAGGAGGATGCGCCTCAAGGCCACTAAGAAATCAAGGTCGATTCTAACTCAAATTTTGATGCGAATTTTCAACGTTCATTAATCTTATCAGGTCACGCCCCCATCAATTCTAGGAAGTTTAGCGACCTCTGTCTCAGGTCCTGAGGTGTTAATTAAGCTATTACAATTCTCAGATTGTTGTCTACGCTAACCATGTTTCAAAGGAATCAAGCAATTCTTGGAAGTTTACTTATCAAGCTCACGCCCCCATCAAAGTTCATTGACCTCAAATGGTTACGTTTCCCAAATACAGATAGACGTTTTTCAAATACAAATAGCCGTTTCCCAAAACGGGATCTGTTTCGCAACATAGGTTTCCCCCCATTTCAAAGTGACACCTCTGAGAAAAGATCAAAGGCGACCCATTGTTCTGGCCGAGTTAGGGTCATAATTCCTAAAACTAGATTGTTATTTAATAAAATACTTATCTTTTTTGGGATTTTTTAATGGTATACTTTAAATTATACAATCTAAACGTTTCGATAACACTTACAGTTATCTTCGTCAGTAGTAATGTTTGTTAAAAATTGTTAAAGATGTAGTAAACAATTTTGTCAAATTTGAAAAATGTATAATTTAAAGTACACCATTAAAAAATCCCAAAAAAGATAAGTATTTTATTATGAGTGTTAATGGTGAAAGTTTACATTTTCAGATTGTTATCTAGGTCACTTTCCAAGTACCCCCACCGTTTCAGGCTCAATTCTGAGAAATCAGTTTTCAAGAACACAGGCGATCCATTGTTCAAGCAATTCAGTAGACGTTTCACGGTCAAAGTCTATACTTCCATTTTCAAGATCACAATTCCTAAAAACAGATTCTTATCTAGGTCAATTTCCAGCTACGCCCACCATTCTAGGCTCAATTCTGAGAAATCAATTTTCAAGAACAAAGGCGATCAAGCAATTAAGTCGACGCTTCAAGGTCATCTAACAAATAACATATTTTTTATAAAACTTGTAACTTATTAAACACAATATTCATCTGTATACAAATAAAAATCTATTTAAGTCAATATACATATTACGGGAAGTTTGATGTACTGTCACTTAACATTTTGTAATACCTTTGTTGGATCATATCTATTTTATTTATTATTTGTTTCTCACATTCAGTTTCCTTCAACTGATTTTCGTTCAATGTGGTCCACGACACATCATCATCTTTCCTAATATTATAATGTTTACTAGCCATACATTCAGCTTTCCTTAAAGCCTTCATATCAGGATTTGAGATCCTTTTACTTTGAGACATTGTTCAAGTCTTATTACAAACCTACGTCTCTTAAACTTATATGCAAAAACACAAATTAAAATCCTTTAACTATACACTTCCGTAAACCCAATAACCAAATTTCAAGGTCAATTCCGAGAAATCTATTATCAATGTTAAAGGTGACCCGAACTGACCCGACCTTACCCGATCTTATCTCTATATAAGTAGATAAAGAATAGTCCCACGTCAGTCGATACATTGCAATCGTGACAACCAATGAAAGTCTGCTTAAGCTTGAGAGAAATTTAGCATTGCTCTAGTGCTGTCTGGTCAGATTGAGGCGATTAAAGAACGCTTCAGAGGAAGTGGATAGTGGAATTGTCAATAAAAAAGGTATACATAAATTACGTTGATACCCCCTAGACTCGTGTTTTAATGGTAGATTACTTACAGGAATTATAATCAATATATCCGACATTAAGGACCCTTTGATATTTTTACGAAACACGTGATAGCTTTGTACGTAAGGTGAAATTAATGTTAAGGCAATCCATGCTAAAGATGAATGTGGTCTTGGCATGCAACTCCAAAATTATAGAAGACTTTTGCCACAAAAAATTGCATAATTGATATTTCAACCAATTTACATGTGTGGTACAATGAAAACGAGTATGGTAAGTTACGGATAAAATGAGAGGAGTTTTCCGGAAGGGATTCCGGTTAGGCATCACGCGAAGTTTTACATTTAAAAGTGAATATTAATAACTATGTCCCATTTAATTCAACCTATGTTAAAGTTTCTGGCTTCATAGAAGTAAAGCATGCTGTTGTTAAAGCTAAAAATAACGATGAGCATTGCTTCCTATGGGCTGTTTCAGGATTATATCCTGCTTCGCAAAAGTCAGATCGAACTTCTAGCTATCCTCATTTTCTAGATGTTTTGAATTTTGATTCCATGGACTTCCCCATTCGGTTGGATGATGTACAAAAATTAAAAAACTAAACAACCTAGGAATTAATTTGTACGGCATAAATGGTAAAAAAGTTGTACCCTTTGTAATAAGTAATCAGCAAAGCGGCAGAGAACCCATAAATCTTTTAATACTTTCTGCTAATGATCAACACTATGTATCATTTCACATGGATTAAAAACATGTCTGTTATTTTTAATCAACTATCGAATAACAAGTGCAAGAAATTTATTTGTTACCGATGCTTAAACCATTTTTCTTCCGATCGCCTTCTACTCAGTGTCAGCAACTTAATCAATGCTCTGCTAGGCTGATTCTTTATCTAGATTTAGGCAGAGGAAATAATTGTATTCAATGGCTTGTTAACGAGCTTCAAAGTATTGCACATTGGAACACTGAAATAATCGATCAAATAATTCCTATGGATACTTTAAGTTCCAGTAAGGTTGGGTGATTTGTCACATTTGCCGAAAACCATTTACTGATTCTCATATAAAAGTTAGAGACCATAATCATCTTACTGGAGCATTTAGGGGGGGGGGGGCAGCGCATCAGGGATGTAACCTAAACTATACAGATACAGGTTATGATTATCATTTCATCATTAGAGAATTGGCTAGTGTTTCCGGTTCAATTTCACTGCTGCCCATAAACCAAGAAAGTAATAGAAGGCACGAAAATGTAGTAGTTCGCAAAGGTGTGTTTCCTTATGAGTATCTGGATACGTGGGATAAATTAAACGTTACCACGCTCCCTCCCAAGGAAGCATTTTTAGTCATCTTAATAATGAGGGAATTAGTGATGCAAGTTTTGCGCATGCGTTTGGAACAAATTTAGTATTAATCGCTGGGAGAATACTCGGATTTGTATCTAAAAACAGATGTTCTACTTTTAGCAGATATTTTCGAAAACTTTCGGTAAACTTAAAATTTCCTGCCATGTGACCTTGAAACGGTGCCCTTGAAGCAGGCAATGTTACCAACCTTGAAATCTAGTGACATTTCAGGTGACTTTTTCCAAATCTAGTGACAAATCTAGTGACAAAAGTGGGACAGGATCTGTATAGTAAATCTACTGTCCTACCACTGTGAAAAGGATATTAAAAAACATAAATATCATGATTTTAAATTTCTAAACGTACAAAAGTTACATGAAAATGATCTCAACAGAAGATTAAGGTTTTGTACATGGTATCGCAGAAAATTACGAAATAATCCCCCAATACATAAAACAATTTTATGGACACATGAGTCAACTTTCACAAACAGTGGATTATTTAATTCCAAAAATAAACATTTTTATGCACAAACCAATCCACATTCAATAAAACAAGTAAGACCACAAGTTGGTTTTTCACAAAATGTATGGTGCAGAATAATAATAATAAAATAATTGGGCCAGTATTTTTGGACGGAAATTTAAATCAAGAAAGGTATTTAAATTTTCTTAATAATGTTTTCGATAATAATTTGGAAATTCGAAGAGAAATGAAATATTTCATGCAAGATGGATGTAGTTCCCATAACGCAAGGAGAGTTCAACAGTACCTAAATTCAAGTTTTCGCAATAATTGGATTGGTATAAATGGACCAGTAAAATGGCCCCCACCACCACTGGGCCTTAATCCAGTAGAACTATTTTATATGGAGCGTGGTGAATGAAGTATATGGGAAATATCGTTCAACTAACGTAAATGAACTTCGTCAGAGGATAATTGACGCATTTGCGAAAATTACGCTCGAAATGGTGATTAATACAACACCCCAGGTATCCAGAAGAATACAATTGTGTATTAATAATAACGAAGGACATTTTCAACAACTTTTATAATACCTTCTTTTTTATTCTTAATGTTTCATTAATATTTATTTTATCTATTATTTTGCTGTTCTTAAAATGTGTTATTTGTTGCTGATTAAAATACGTAAATCATTTCTTTATTATTTTAAATTACGATTACTTAAAACTACATTTAAATCCACGTTACTCTACATACTGCTAGCTCTCTCTTTTATCTGAATCAGCAGCTAGTTCAGCTTTCATTTGTGTATTTCACTATCCCTTAATGGCTTTGTACAACAACCGTAAACCTGATGATAATTTCTCAGACGAAACGTAGCGAAATGGTCAAGTCTGACATATCAAAGAATTTCTCATGCCAAGCGCTAAAAATTGTGTGGTAAAAAACGCAGGTCTGTAACTAAAAAAGTAAAGTTGATAACAGCCCCAAAGGGATGAAACGTCAGATTTTAATTTTAAGAATGGCACTGTATAGCAAAGTTGAATTACAATGAAAAACCTAAATAAAGTGTTTCAATATTTTGCATAATAACAACGCTACCGTAAAAAATATTTTCGATAATTTCGGTTTTTGTCGTGTATCTCGGAAACCAATCGGGCAATTTTGATTTTGAATACGTCATGTTATTCATCTTCAAAATACTCAGCTTTATTCCCATTTAATTCACTTCGTATCTATTACGGACAACAGTATTCCCGTACATTTAATTGAAATCCGGACCACACTATAAATAACCACCATTTGCATTAATAAACATTTTTTTATTGGATATAATTCAAAATAGGAATACGTCATTAATTCGACATCTAAAATATCAATGTAAATACATGCGTTGTTAATTGAAAAGGTATAGTTATATAATATTTTATATTTCAATTTTCTCTTTTAATTGTTTTTTTAAATTAGATATCCAGAATTATTGACATTGTTCGATACTCCATTAGCCAATGACGGTAAGTACGAATATGAATGTATTAGATGTTGAGTGTCTCTTTTTTTCATTAATTGTATTTGAGTTAAGTTGTTTTAAAAGATCCGACAATTAATAGTTTTTAATTGTTTTTTTTTTTTTGTAAAGATGACTTTAGTTTCACTATTATTGGCCTCGGGGTCCTGTGTCTACATTATGTTCTGCTAATGCATATTATTTTTTATTTAACTTGATGTCACTTTTATGTGACGTTAGTCTATCTTTTAAAATCCGAGATGTTTGACCTATATATGTTTGATTGTAATTATGACAAGAGACACTATATACCACTCCTGATTTTTTTTGTGGAATATCTTCTTTTTATATTAGAATGAATATTATTGTTTACTTTGGTGTATTTATGTGTCTATCTAAGATGTTGTTGGTCCTTAAAAACACTAATTAATTTTGTTGACGTATTTTCAATATAAGGAATCTATATGATTTTTTTTGTAAGATGTCTGTTCGTTATTTAGGTTACTATTGTTAAGAATTTTTCTTTAAATTGTATTATGCATATGAGTGGGAGTATTACTATGTACTCATTAGTGTTGAATATTAGCTTTTTTAAGAAAGATGAAGGATATCAATTTTGAATAAAGTTTTTATCTAATAATGTGGAGTGGCTAATCCTTTGAACTGTAATTTTTGAGTTACCACTTGGTTAATTTTCATTTTTTTTGTGTGTGTTTATTAGAAATTCGTGAGTTTAGCAATGGAATGCAATAATTTATAAGGTCGTCCATTACATACTGCGCAATAATAGGACTAATGCTATCCATAGGGGTGTCTGTAATTTGTTCATAATATGTTTGATTGAATAAACAATAAATGGAGCCAAAATGTAATCAATTATTTTTTGAAATTCTAATAATGTGTATGTAACGAAATTGAATTCCACTTGTTGTTATGTCAACGTTGGAAATACTTCTTAACCACTTTTCATGAAGTATAGTTGTAAGCCATTGTTCATTTTTAATTTTTGGAAATTATTAGTGTTTTTTCTTTTGACTTTAATCTTTATTTGGGTTCCTGTAAGTGAATTCATTCCAAATTTTAATTGGAAGGGTAAGAAGAATGTTATATTCTAAACTGTTTTGAGATTTTATAAATGTTAACAAGGTACTTAATGTGGCTGAAATTTCCATGTTTAAAATGTTTATATCTAACCTTTACTTAAAATTATTTATTCTTCCACCGGTTTTTCCTCCTATGGTTTCAAAAAGGCCAATAATGGTTTTGTATTGTTGGTTATGTGTGTAGGTAATAGTCTATATTTGCTGCATTTGATAATAATAGTTTTCCTGCTTCTAAATGATGCTAATTTGATGTTATTTCGTGCCCAAGGTTTTAAGTCCTTTACTACAGAATGTACAACATCTTAGGTAGACACATACGTACACCAACGTAATCTATAATATTCATTCCAGCATAAAACAAAAATATATTCCACAGTGGTATATTGCGACCCTTGTCATAATTGCAATCAAACATAGATAGGTCAAACATCTCGGGTTTTAAAAGATAGACTGACGTCACATAAAAGTGATATCAAGTTAAATAAAAAATCATGTGCATTAGCAGAACATTTTAATGAAACTAAAGTCATCTTTACCGAAAGAAACAATTTAAAACGATTCATTCTCGATTCTTTTGAAACAACTTTTAACCCAAATACAATTAATAACAAAAGAAACACTCAACATCTAATACATTCATATTCATACTTACTGTCATTGGCTAATAGAGTATCGAACAGTACCTTGATATTTAATTTAAAAACAAGTAAAAGAGAAAATTTAAATCTAAAATATTAACTGTGCCTTTTCAATTAACAACGCACGTTCATTCATTCAGCTGTCGAATTAATGACATATTCCTATTTTGACTTATATCCAATAAAATTTTTTTCTAATGTAGTTAAGGGTGGTTATTTATATATTTTTGTTTTCTAAATTATGAGAATTCCAAAAGTATCTTAAGAGATGTTAATAACTTAAGAATTCACTTTGCACTGTAAGTACCATTATAATATCTTAAAAAGTCACATGTAAATTAATTTTTAGCCTTGTTAAACGAAATAATCATTTCCGAAAGCTCGGAGCAGCAAAAAAGTGTTGTTTCTTTTTTACAGACTTTACCCACTGACGACATCGCCAAAAAATAAGAATTTTGATTTCTAACTGATCGTTAAGATTAATTATATATATATATATATATATATATATATATATATATATATATATATATATATATATATATATATCTCGTGTGGTGTGCGTGTGCGTGTGCGTGTGCGTGTGCGTGGCGTGCGTGCGCGTGCGCGTGGGTGGGTGTTGGTTGCGTGCGTGCGTGCGCGCGTGTGTGTGTGTGTGTATGTGTGTGTGTGTGTGTGTGTGTGTGTGATGTATGTATGTGTGTGTGTGTGTGTGTGTGTGTGTTGTGTGTGTGCGTGTGTGTGTGTGTATACGCGTGCGTGCATGCGGTGTATGTGGGTTTGTGTGTCTGTAACTTCACTGTTGTTTCTTCGCTTATGTTTAATTTCACCGTATGCTTACACATTATTTCTTGAAACATTTAATTTGATGTGTAGTTCTGTAATGCCTTATTAATGTACTATGTGTATAGCTGATTTTATTCAAGAGTTAACTGTAATTTCACTATTTGCGTTGTTTCTGATTAACTGTAATATGAACTTTTTTTACTGTTATATATGTCATATTTGTCTAAGTAACTTTATAATTTAATTTTGTGTACACTTTAAATTGATTTATTCGCACATTTCTGCATTTACAAACTGATCCTTTGTTTTCTCGGTTTGTTTGATTTTAATTTAGTTGTTTGATTATTGATTTTGAAACTGTCTGGTTTTTCTCGTTAGTACTGTCCGAGCCGTAATAAGAGAGCTTAACGATCATATCATAAAGCTAGACAATTATAATTTTTGTTGTTCGGCTTGTTTTTCTACGATACAAAACCTTTCCCATCCCGCCTTATTTCAAGCAGTTTAAATAACAACAGGTAGGGATAGACTAAACGCCCTTAGTTTTAATAATACTTGCATTATTGTGTTCAGAGTAACTTTAAATTGCGCTTGTACTTTGAAAGAATTAATTAGAAAAGGAAAGAAAAGAGAGGTAAAGAAAAGAAGATCATCTCCACTGAAGATACCTACTTACCATATTCGTAGCTTAGTGACTCTTGACACAAAAATAAATTTAGGAACTAATTCTTATTAAATATATAATACATTGTCTTTATACTGTTTACAAAATACGAATTGTAGACTTTAAACTGTTAACATAAGATTTGAGAAACTGTTAAGAAAATATAATCATGAAGCTTTTGGACTTTTTTTTATCAAAAAAAACTTTTCAATTAACCTAACTTAATGGATAATGGGTTAACATACTTTTTTGTAGTTAAAATGCTATAATACTGTTCCATTTAAAACTTGTATAAAGTTTAAAGCTTTTACTTTGTTGGTGTGTACGAAAACCGCACCTTTTTAAACGCTTTCAAGAACATTTATGTTCAAACTTTCTTAATAATAAGTTCCCATTTAACAATGATTAATGTGGTTATTTAATCCAGCTATATTGATTATTTACAAAATTTATTTTTAGACTTCATATTCCACTTAATCTTTATAATGGTCCCAAAATGGAAATTTTTAGCTTTATATTACACGCTGCGCTAGAGAACGACTTCATGGCAAATCTAAAGCAGATACTTTAGTCTTATGGTGTTTGAATATAAAAGTATTTCTAGATTCAAAACCTACGGTAAATCAACTACTGCTACACGTATAATTAATAAATCTAATGTCAACAGTATTTAATTGTAATGCTCAAACCGTTTCGATATTACACATCATTCTCAAGGGCATTTTCTAAAATTATTACATTCAGTAATGTGAAATATTTAGATCTTGAATAGACTCAGTATTATTAACTACCCTGAAAATAACATCCTAGATTAACAATAAAATTATCCAATGTAAAAGAGATTTACTTACAGATTAGCAAAATGTGTATATTAGAAGCAAAGGGTAAACGACATTTACTTCATGCTCTATCGAAAATTATGCTAAAACCTAGACAAACTATTAACTGATTTTGACTCAACTTTTAAGCAAGACTTACTAGCTGAACCTCCATTGTTTATATATTCTTACTAAAGCAGTATGCAAGGAATTTCTGCGCTGACCACACCAAATTCCTTCTTATTGGCGTTAAAACGTAGTATAATTATTACACATAAATATGTGTTAGACGCGGATACAGTATGAAATATCATAATCTGGTTAACATAACTCGCGAACCAATTCCATAATGTTGCTGAAGATATACGTCACAAACTATGCAATAATTATAAAAGGGAAAGGTTTTTGAGAATACATAAATATAGTGTAGGTAATGTGAAAGAGTTACAAAAATTAAAATCTTGCCCTTTTGGATTATCGAAGCGCCAAGGTATACGCGTGATACGTAATACAATTCAAAATACAAATAATAAGCATATGCCCACGCCCACGCACGTGATTACGTACACGCACCGTCACACGCGCAGGCACGCGCACGCACAGGCGCAAGGGACCGCAATACACTGCGCACACTTTGCGCATGCACAACGTACAAACGCATACAGGCACACATTCATACACGCCCACACGCATAACACATACGCACACGCACACCACTTACACACGCACACATGCACACACGCAGCACACGCACAGACAAGGCGCATACACTAGCATCAGCACACGCACACACAACGCACACCGGCAGACATGCACACCCGAAGATATGCACACACGCGCGCGAGCACGCGCATGCACCAACACACGCACACACGCATACACGCACACACTCATACACGAACACACGCACACACTCACAAACGAAACCATCACACACGCACACACGCACACACACACACATCGCACACACGCACACACGACACACAACACGACACACACACACCACAACATCACACACGCACACACGCACACAAGCACACACATACACACGCACACACGCACTCACGTACTCACGCACACACGCACGCACGCACGCACACAGGCACACACGCACATACGCACACACGTGCACACGCGCACACGTACAAACGCACACACGCACACACACGTGCGCAGACACGCACACACGAACACATGCACTCACGCACACACACGCACACGCACACGCTCACGCACACGCACACACATACACACGCACACAGGTACTCATGCACAGTCGAACACACGCACGCACGCACTCACGCACCTGCGCACACACAGCACAGACACGCACACACGAACACATGCATTCACGCACACGCACACACACACACGCACACGCACACGACACGCACACGCACACATGCACTCATGCACACGCACACACGCATACACACGCACACGCACATGCACACACACATGCACACAGGCCCTCATGCACACACGCACACACGCACTCACGCATATGCGCACACAGCACACACGTACACACACGCACACACGCTCACACCTACATGCTCGTACACGCACACACTCACACGCACAGACGCAAACACACACAAACGTACACGCACACATGCACACGACACACAACACGCACACGCACACACACACCACACACACACACACACACACACACACACACACACACACACACACACACGAACACTCACAAGCAATGCAACCCAAACGCTCACGCACATGTACACGCACACGCACACACGAACACCCACACGCAAGCGCGCACACACACACACACACACACATACGCACACGCACACGCACACGCACACGTACACACGCACACGCTCACGCACACGCACACGCACAGCAACGCACGCGCAATCGCACACGCACAGGCACACGCACTCGCTCACGCACATGCACACACACGCACACGAAATCGCACACGCACACGCACACGCACATGTACACGCAAACGCACATGTGCATACGCAAACGCTCACGCACACGCATACGCGACTCATGCACGCCGTGGCACACACACGTACATTACACGCACACGCACGTAAATGCACGCACAAGCACACACACACACACATCCACACGCAAAGACAAGCGCATACACTAGTATACATGCCCGCACACAAGCACACCGGCAGACATGCACACTGAACATACGCACACACGCGCGCGCACACGCGCATGCATCAACACACGCACACGCACACACTCACACGCACACACGCACACGTACACACGCACACACGCACCACATACACCCTCTCACGCACACAGCACACACGCATCAAGCACACGCACACAAAACACACGACACACGCGCACACGCACATACGCACACGCACACATGCACACACGCACACAGCGCACACCCACTCCAGCACGCACGCACACGCGTACACGGACACGTACACACGCACAGACAAGCGCATACACTAGCATCATGCCCGCACACACAAGCACACCGGCAGACATGCACACCGAATATACGCACAACGCGCGCACACGCGCATTCACCAACACACGCCACACGCATACATACACACTCATACACGAACACACGCAACAACGCACACACGCACACACACACGCGCGCAGACACGCACACACGAACACATGCATCCACGCACACGACACACGCACACACACACACACAAGCACACTCGCACACGGACTCACGTACACGCACTCACGCACCACATACACACTACCACGCACTACACCACACACACACACACACACACACACACACACACACACACACACGCATACACGCACACACGCACACACACACGAACACACACACACACACACACAGCACACACGAACGCACGACACACGCACCCACGCAAACACGCACACACTTCGCACACACAAACACGCACACACACACACACACACACACACACACACACACACAACACACACACACGTACATTCAAACACTCACATACGCACACACGCACACACGCGCAGACCCACACCAGCACGCACGCACACACGCGCACACGGCACACGTACACACGCACACACGCACACGCACACACGCACACACGCACAGACTAGCGCATACACTAGCATACACATGCCCGCACACTCGCACACCGGCAGATATGCACACCCAACACAGCATCTTAAGAGATGTTAATAACTTAAGAATTCACTTTGCACTGTAAGTACCATTATAATATCTTAAAAAGTCACATGTAAATTAATTTTTAGCCTTGTTAAACGAAATAATCATTTCCGAAAGCTCGGAGCAGCAAAAAAGTGTTGTTTCTTTTTTACAGACTTTACCCACTGACGACATCGCCAAAAAATAAGAATTTTGATTTCTAACTGATCGTTAAGATTAATTATGTTAACATATATATATATATATATATATATATATATATATATATATATATATATATATATACAGTGTGTCCGAGATTCAGCATGCATGTATTGCTATATTCGTTAATATTGAAGATAGAATGTGGGTTAAATGGGGAAAGTTTTAGAGAATTTTATGGTTATCATCATGGTAAAGTCAGATTTTAAGTAACTTTTTTTGTTTTTGAAATAATTGAAGTAAACAAAAATTGTGCATTTTCTACTACCCTGTAGCTCTTTTATTTGAAGTCTGACAACATTTTGATTTGTACATTATTATGACACTTTTAAAGACAATTTTAAAAAGTACAAAATTTATCTACAGTCATTTGTTTTGAAATACATACACTAACTATTGTTTTCATATGGACGCCATCTTGGATTTTACATTATCGAATAGTGTTTTTATCACCTTTTCAGCGATGTATCACATGATACGAGTTTACTTCAACTATGAAAATTTTAAAAATATAAAATTGAAATAGTAGGCCTTGAGAAGGCATGGATTAATAAATGAAAAATGTATACAATTCGATTCCTAATTATTGTAATTTATAATAACTAAAATAAAAACAAAACCGATAATGGTATCTATCATAAAACATGCTCGATATGTCCCCCTCTACACTCCACACATTTTCTACATTTTCATATCATGTAATACATTGTAGAAGAGGTGTTAAAATCCACTATTCGATAATGTATAAATCCAAATAGCGTCCAAAAACAAAAGTTAGAAATGTATTAAATTTTGTAAGTAAAAACAGATAAATTAGCAAGGGTTTAAATTTTTGATAGTTCTCGTATCATGTGATACATCGCTGAAAAGGTGATAAAAAATACTATTCGATAATGTAAAAATCCAAGATGGCGTCCATATGAAAAACAATAGTTAGTGTATGTATTTCAAAAACAAATGACTGTAGATAAAGTCTGGTACTTTTTTTAAAATTGTCTTTTAAAAGTGTCATAATAATGTACAAATCAAAATGTTGTCAGACTTCAAATAAAAGAGCTACAGAGGGTAGTAGAAAATGCATAATTTTTGTTTTCTTCAATTATTTCAAAAACAAAAAAAGTTACTTCAAATCTGACTTTACCATGATGATAGTCATAAAATTCTCTAAAACTTTCCCCATTTAACCGACATTCTATCTTCAATATTAAATATAGCAATACATGCATGAATCTCACACTTATATATATATATATATATATATCCGTGTGTTGTGTGGTGTGCGTGTCGTGTGCGTGCGTGCGTGTGCTGGTGTGTGTGCGTGTGCGTGTGCGTGTGCGTGCGTGGGCGTGGGCGTGCGCGTGGGTGGGTGGGTGGATTGGTTGGTTGCGTGCGTGCGTGCGCGCGCCCGTGCGTGTATGTATGTGTGTGTGTGTATGTGTGCGTGTGTGTATATGTGTGTGTACGTGTGTGTGTATGTATGTACGTGTGTGTGTGTGTGTGTGTGTGTGTGTGTGTATACGCGTGCGTGCATGCGGGTGTATGTGGGTTTGTGTGTCTGTAACTTCACTGTTGTTTCTTCGCTTATGTTTAATTTCACCGTATGCTTACACATTATTTCTTGAAACATTTAATTTGATGTGTAGTTCTGTAATGCCTTATTAATGTACTATGTGTATAGCTGATTTTATTCAAGAGTTAACTGTAATTTCACTATTTGCGTTGTTTCTGATTAACTGTAATATGAACTTTTTTTACTGTTATATATGTCATATTTGTCTAAGTAACTTTATAATTTAATTTTGTGTACACTTTAAATTGATTTATTCGCACATTTCTGCATTTACAAACTGATCCTTTTCTTTTCTCGGTTTGTTTGATTTTAATTTAGTTGTTTGATTATTGATTTTTGAAACTGTCTGGTTTTTCTCGTTAGTACTGTCCGAGCCGTAATAAGAGAGCTTAACGATCATATCATAAAGCTAGACAATTATAATTTTTGTTGTTCGGCTTGTTTTTCTACGATACAAAACCTTTCCCATCCCGCCTTATTTCAAGCAGTTTAAATAACAACAGGTAGGGATAGACTAAACGCCCTTAGTTTTAATAATACTTGCATTATTGTGTTCAGAGTAACTTTAAATTGCGCTTGTACTTTGAAAGAATTAATTAGAAAAGGAAAGAAAAGAGAGGAAAAGAAAAGAAGATCATCTCCACTGAAGATACCTACTTACCATATTCGTAGCTTGACAAAAATAAATTTAGGAACTAATTCTTATTAAATATATAATACATTGTCTTTATACTGTTTACAAAATACGAATTGTAGACTTTAAACTGTTAACATAAGATTTGAGAAACTGTTAAGAAAATATAATCATGAAGCTTTTGGACTTTTTTTTATCAAAAAAAACTTTTCAATTAACCTAACTTAATGGATAATGGGTTAACATACTTTTTTGTAGTTAAAATGCTATAATACTGTTCCATTTAAAACTTGTATAAAGTTTAAAGCTTTTACTTTGTTGGTGTGTACGAAAACCGCACCTTTTTAAACGCTTTCAAGAACATTTATGTTCAAACTTTCTTAATAATAAGTTCCCATTTAACAATGATTAATGTGGTTATTTAATCCAGCTATATTGATTATTTACAAAATTTATTTTTAGACTTCATATTCCACTTAATCTTTATAATGGTCCCAAAATGGAAATTTTTAGCTTTATATTACACGCTGCGCTAGAGAACGACTTCATGGCAAATCTAAAGCAGATACTTTAGTCTTATGGTGTTTGAATATAAAAGTATTTCTAGATTCAAAACCTACGGTAAATCAACTACTGCTACACGTATAATTAATAAATCTAATGTCAACAGTATTTAATTGTAATGCTCAAACCGTTTCGATATTACACATCATTCTCAAGGGCATTTTCTAAAATTATTACATTCAGTAATGTGAAATATTTAGATCTTGTATAGACTCAGTATTATTAACTACCCTGAAAATAACATCCTAGATTAACAATAAAATTATCCAATGTAAAAACAGATTTACTTACAGATTAGCAAAATGTGTATATTAGAAGCAAAGGGTAAACGACATTTACTTCATGCTCTATCGAAAATTATGCTAAAAACCTAGACAAACTATTAAATGATTTTGACTCAACTTTTAAGCAAGACTTACTAGCTGAACCTCCATTGTTTATATATTCTTACTAAAGCAGTATGCAAGGAATTTCTGCGCTGACCACACCAAATTCCTTCTCATTGGCGTTAAAACGTAGTATTACACATAAATATGTGTTAGACGCGGATACAGTATGAAATATCATAATCTGGTTAACATAACTCGCGAACCAATTCCATAATGTTGCTGAAGATATACGTCACAAACTATGCAATAATTATAAAAGGGAAAGGTTTTTTGAGAAATACATAAATATAGTGTAGGTAATGTGAAAGAGTTACAGAAAAATTAAAATCTTGCCCTTTTTGGATTATCGAAGCGCCAAGGTATACGCGTGATACGTAATACAATTCAAAATACAAATAATAAGCATATGCCCACGCCCACGCACGTGATTACGTACACGCACCGTCACACGCGCAGGCACGCGCACGCACAGGCGCAAGGGACCGCACACACACGCGCATGCACAACGTGCAAACGCATACAGGCACACACTCATACACGCCCACACGCATACACGCACATACGCACACACGCACACACTCACACACGCACACATGCACACACGCACACACGCACAGACAAGCGCATACACTAGCATACACATGCCCGCACACACAAGCACACCGGCAGACATGCACACCCGAAGATACGCACACACACACGCGCGCGAGCACGCGCATGCACCAACACACGCACACACGCATACACGCACACACTCATACACGAACACACGCACACACTCACAAACGAAACCATCACACACGCACACACGCACACACACACACACACTCGCACACACGCACACACGTACACACGCACACACTCACAACACACTGCACACACGCACTCACGACCATCATACACTCACACGCACATACACACACACACACACACACACACATACATACACGCACACACGCACACACGCACACACGCACACACACACACACGCACACACTCACACACACACACACGCACACACACACACACACACACACACACACACACAGTACATTCAAACACTCACATACGCACACCACACACGCGCAGACCCACACCAGCACGCACCACACACACGCACACGCACACGCACACACGCACACAGCACACACGCACACCGCACAGACTAGCATACACGCATCACATGCCCGCACACTCAGCACACCGGCAGATATGCACCGAACATACGCACACACACGCATGCCCCAACACACGCCCACACGCATACACGCACACACGCACACACGCACACACGCACACACGCACACACGCACACACAGCACACGCGCGCAGACGCGCACTCACGAACACATGCACTCACGCATGGCACGCTCGCACACACAGCACACGCACGCAGCACACATGCACACAGGCACTCGCACACTCGCACAC
This sequence comes from Vesta saturnalis, assembly GCA_036346205.1. NCBI lineage: Eukaryota > Metazoa > Arthropoda > Insecta > Coleoptera > Lampyridae > Vesta > Vesta saturnalis. Next base: position 2,248 of record JARFJB010002299.1, on the reverse strand, counting down.
ACGCACACACGCACTCACGCACACGCTCATACACACACACACGCACACAGGCACCACACACACACGTACACACCCACACAGCGCACACCACACACGCACAAACGCATACACGCACACACGCATACACGTCACACGCACACACGGACACACGCACACAGCACACACGCACACACGCACACACGCACACGCCAGCACACACGCACACAGCACACACGCACACACGCACTCACGCTCACACGCACGCCGCAAAGACGCACACTGCACACGTACACATGCTCACAGGCACTCGCACATCGCACACACACGCACACGCACACGCTCACGCACACGCACACACATACACACGCACACGCACACTCGCATATACGCACACACGCACTCAAGCACACGCGCACACACGCACACACACACGCACATACGCACACGCACACACGCACACGCACACATGCACACGCGCGTACACGCACACACGCACTCACGCATACACGCACACACGCCCACACGCCCACACCGTACACACGTACACACGCACACACGCACACATGCACACATGCACACAAGCATACACGCACACACGCACACATGCGCACACTCGCACACGGACACACACGCACGTATGCGTAGATTGTTTAGGAGTCCTTCGTCAGCCCTGGTCATTCTGTTCCTGTTGGTGTTGCGCTGTTTTGTGTAATAACCAAATAATTTAAAAACGTATTAGCAATTGCTTTGAACACGTAGTGAACACCACACGTGTGATCAATAGTACCTCCAGAGTCTCTCTTTATATGTTCAACGTGTACCAGAATATTCATAATAATGTTCTAGAAATTCTGGTATGATGAACTCATTAAGTATATTAGATTTAGTTGTAAACCTTCACGGTTCTTCCTCAGGATCTATGAGTAGTTGGCCTACTGAGGCGGTTTTCTTTAAGTCAATTGTATTTTTGTACTATTGCATTACAAGCTTGAACTATTTTTGTGTTAATTCTATTTCCTTGTTTTTCATATTTAGCAGAGAGATGAGATAACAGCCAAATTTCGGATGTGACTTTACTATATTACCCGCTTAAAGTTATAATCTTTTTGGTATTGATTACTTAATGTTTCTCGCGCACCTCCAAATGCTTAACATTTTGAAGGGTTTGCAGGATGTGATATTGTTTAATCTAGCAAGATCCATTTGGACCAGTTTCACAAACCGATAGACTGATTCGGAAAACAAAGGAAAATGCCAGGTGTTTCATTCCCTCCCCAAGAGGGAGGACGGCTGCTTGAGCTTTCCAAGCTCCTGCAGCCACAGCCATGGTTACCCAACGTACATACATGAAGTGTGTATGCATGGTGGGATGAAGAATAGGTGTGGTCAGGATAGAATTGGAAGGAACAGAATTAAAAAAACCTCTTACAGGGTAGACGGTTACGGGAATCGAACCATTTACCACCCGAGTGCTAAGCAGACCGTGTTACCACAAATCCACTAGCTGTATCGAAGCACTATTCCGTCGTCCTTATATTGCAGGATCGAGAAATTCAACACTCGTAAGAATTGCAAATCGCCACAAAAGCATTCCAGTTTAGCATCCGTTATTATATTTATAAGGCAAGCCACACACTATTTTTCTTTTAGAGAACCTTCACACAATGTAATACCGGAATTCTTATTTGATACATTCGGATTTCCTTAGAGCCTTCATTTCAGCATTTTTAGCTGTCATTTTTGTTGCTTTCGAACTAATACTACGATGAAATCAAGATACATACACAAGAGTCAACACCTTACATTACGCTAAATATTTCCGCTTATTGTATAAATTGGTTTTATTAACTAACTGTACATCACACAATTACGGTAAAATACAAGAATATACATTGGTGTACAAATAACTTTCCATAGTTCGACACCAGTAAGTTATGGATAAAATAGTCGGATGTAAAACGTCATTACTGAAAGTTTGGACATCTGTCAATAACCGAATCTTAAACTATTCGTAATTTTTATCAGTATAATGTATTTTTTGAGGGCGAAAATCTCAAGTTTTGAGTGGGATAAGAGCCATTAGCTGGAACTTTTGATTTACTTCTTCAATTTCAGTAAATTTGCAGCTGAGTCGCATCGGTTGCTTTTAGAAGCACATGGTGAGTCTGCCTAAAGTTAAAGAACCATCCTTTCCAGTTTTTGGTTTCACATGACGATACAATTAAAATTAGATGTGGCCAAATGACAAATATTAATGTTTCTAGATTTT
>JARFJB010002298.1:4057500-4208964 GCA_036346205.1 Vesta saturnalis | reverse complement strand
AATTAAATTTTTAATTTTTGACATGAATACTTTTGGTTAAGAAAAACATTTAATTTGGTTTTACTTTAAGGAAGTTCATTGTATCAGTAATAAGTTAAAACAATTAACAATGCCTGTTCACGCAATAATAATGTATTATTACATCACTTGTTGCGGTCAGTAGTAACATAAAGGATCCTGGACCAGTTCAAGGTCACCCATGTAAATCTTATGGGTTATTTCAAGGTCAAGTGAGTTTTCTCGTTATGCCAGAACGCGCTCCACGTCTCAAGCATGCTTGTGGTGGGGATTTAAATTTTGGAGTCACTCGCCCTCTGGTGGTGAAATCAGCTTTGGAGCTCTTTCAAGGTCGAACTTTAAGCGGGAGATTTAAAATGTAGTTGGTCAAGGTCAAAGCTAAAAAGTTGCAAGGTAATCATAAATCAAAAATAGTTTTGAAGGTCAAAGGTTATTGACTTACGGTGGTTTCTTAGAAATATAAAAGGTCAAGGTGAAAAGCTAAAAATAGAAGTTGCAAGGTAATCATTCTTAGAAATCTGAAAGTTTTTGAGGAGGTTAGCAGTTTTGAAAGGATGCATGTTTATAATAAAAGGCTTCTCCGTGATTGCATGATTCAGTAAACTTTTCATTGCTAGAAATGGTGAAAGTAATAAGATTGATAAGGAGAGAAGAAAGAAAGAATTATTAAGTATTGATGAGAGAAAGAAAAGGCTCGAGGTGTTAATCAAGGAAATAAAAAATTGAGGGTAGATTTAGAGCTGTATGAGCTAAAAAGAAAATGATGCAACTTCGAGTGAATGTGCCATGAAAAGGTGCTTTAGTAAATAAGTAATTACATGTATGTTATATTGCATAAGGAAAAGGCACTTCATTTGAAAAAATAAAGTGTGTGTGTTGTAGGCATAGAAGAAAGAAAAAAGTGAAATTTCTGTTTGGTTTAATTGAATTATATAGATATATATATATTAAACGAGTTTCTTATCATGACTTAAATTATACAAATTATGTAGGAAGAAATGACACATAAAGCTTATATATATTTATATTTATTTATAAATCACTAATCCTTTACCCAAAATTCCAATTTTTGGCATGTATACTAAACAAGTAAGAGCGCAATAGGTAGCAGTCCAAAATTCTCAAAACTAAAAAATGTGAAAAAAATTTTCAATGATTAATGATAAAGTTTGTAGTTTTGATATGTAATTGAACGTTGTTAATCGCTTAATAAATCACAACTCGATAATCCTTTACCCAAAAATTCTGAATTTTCGTATATATACCCAATAAGTAAGAGCGCCAATTATAGCAGTTTCCAAAATTTGAAAACACAAAAAAAATGTGATAAAAAAATGTGATGAAACAATTCATGTTAGCAATTAAAGTACTACTGAAATTGCTTAATAAATCACAACTCGATAATCCTTTACCCAAAATTCTGAATTTTCGTATATATACCCAATAAGTAAGAGCGCCAATTATAGCAGTTTCCAAAATTTGAAACAAAAAAAAAATGTGATAAAAAATGTGATGGAACAATTCATGTTAGCAATGAAAGTACTACTGAAATTGCTTAATAAATCACAACTCGATAATCCTTTACCCAAAATTCTGAATTTCGTATATATATCCAATAAGTAAGAGCGCCAAAGATAGAACTAAAAATTAGGAAAAAATTGAAGGTCCTCTTTTACTATTAGAATGCATTTTCCCCAAATAAATCAAGCACCAATATGAAATATGATAAAATAAAATAATAGTGTAACTAATTTGTAAACTATTTGTAATACGGTTTTTCTAAAATAGATTTTAACGATTTTACAAGAAATAAAGTAATAATAACGCTCACAATGAATCTTTAGACATCTTACATATATATACATAATTACAATTCAACTTAAATGGATTGTACTCGTAATGAGTAAAAAGCATGCAATTGCAAAAATGCATCCATGTAGTATTATAAGTATGGTTTGTAATATGATATTCAAGTACTGTACTAGAATGGAATGCATAATTGCAATTATTGTTGTGTAAACGATAGACATGTACTTGAACTACGAAAGTGATGTATGTTTGAAAGTGTGTGATGTAAGAAAAGATGTATGTACATATCTATGGAAAGAGATAAAAAACGAGTCGACGAGGACGTCCTCCGGGGCAGGGTGTAGGAGGGGATGTGGGGAAGGGGGTTAGTAAAGTCCTAGAAAAATGCGCTCTTAAAAATTTAAATTTTTCGTCTAATTCGAGAAAAAAATTTTTTTCAACGCAGTTGTGTTGTAGAAGTGGTAATCTATCATTTGATGTAATAATTTTTCCAAAATATGAAAAATTACACTTAAATTGCCCAATTCCATTTTGAAACAACAAAAGCACTTAAAACACACCTTTTGTACTTACGTAAGCTCAGAAGAAACATATGCATGCCATTTATCCATTTAATGTATCTAAATGCTCTTTAAATTACCAAATTCAATTTTAAAACAACACTTAAAACATGACTTGTAATTTTCGGTGCAGCGTTAATAATCATTGTAGGATAATGAACGCAGTTTTTTGCTGTGAAAGCATTTAGCGAACATTCTATTTCTATGTCATCAATTTACATTACAACTTTTAAACAGGATTTGTAAAATATATATGAATGCAATTGTGTCATTTGTGTTGCATAAATACATGCTGTAAAGTTTTCAGATTTACATGCATTTGAGAACTGTTTTAACTTTTATTTAACGCAAGCTTTCTTTTAACTGTATTATATTTTCACTTTCTTTATATGCTTTATATGCTTTATATATGCTTTATATATGATATTTTGCAATAACCTTCTTAGTGTATTTTTAAGTTATTATTTCCTATAATTACAAAATTAATTGAAATTAACATTTTGTATTCAGCACTTACTCAAGGATTCAATTATTTCCTTAACTTATTATAAGTTAAAATTTGTAACGCAGCATGCAATTAAAATTTGCAAAAGGACTGCTTTACTTTGATGCAGAAATTTATGCATGAGTAAGTCAGACTTCAGATGTTTTAATTTCACTTTTCTAGCGCAACTTGGACTATCACTCAAATTTTTAGCTGTAGTAAAATTTTTGGATAATGGGAATAATTCATGAAAATAATAAAAATATAAAAACAATTTACATTTATTTTGTATAATGAAAAGATACAATAAATTCCACAAAAACATCACATCCATCCTTCCAACGTAAGCAATATATTTTCAGTCTTTAGTATATTTTGCCGCACACACTCTAAATATTGATTAGCCTCCTTCAGTTCTTTATCCAGTTTTCCGCTCGCTCCACCCCACCACCTCACTATTCAAATAGTCATTGTGAAGCTTTCGCAACCACCGAATACTTGTTTCCCTAAAGGCTTGAAGGGTCGGTGGATCGTGCTCATAATCCTGCTGTGTGAGATGCCCTTCTATAAGAGTCAAATTTTTCCTCCATATTGCAGGTTTCGCAACGGTGGTGGTTGTGGGGTGTTGCTATAACCGTGGTTGCTGGTGTTATGCTGAAAAAATGAATAATTTTATTTGTACTAAAATTCTCTATGAATTAATGAAAGGAAACTAATATTAATTAATTAAAATTGTACATACCTCTCGAAATACTTCGAAAATTCATCCTCTACATCACTATCCCTGATGGAGATGATGGGGATTCTCTTCGAAGGGTGCTGGTTGCGTCATGTTATTTATGATGGGGATGGTCTCTTTGAAGGGTGCTAGTTGTGCGGTGTTATTTGATGGGCGCACCAAAACATCATGTAAAATACAAGGTTTTGCCTGTCTTTTTAGTGAAAGTTTAGATCGTTTACTGGATGAAGCCATTACTAATGGTGAATAATTAATGAGTATTCAATTAAAACTTTAACGTTATATACACATAGATCTGTTAACGTTAACAAAATTGATAACAAGTGGAAGTGGTTAGTACAATGACCTGAGCAAGCAAAGGTGATGCAGCATGAGTCATGAGAACAGTATTGATGTCAAGGTTAATATATGTTCCCAGTAAACGCTACAAAATGCAATCTATGCACACTGAAGCTCTTGCAACAAGTTATAAGCAGTTTTGACCTTGAATGCTGGGTTTATATTACTATATAAGGAGATAAAGAGCAGTTTTGTACCAGTCAGTATATTGCACTCACCTAGAATTGCAATTGTATACCTAAAGTACTTCTATAGTTACTTAAATTTTTAATTTTTACATATCAAATAAATATAATATTTGTTTCCATTACTATATAATCGTGTGCTTCATATTTTCTTGCAGTGTTGGATACAGTTTTGAAGGTAACTATGAGTAACGGTATACCCAACAGTAGTGATATTGTTAATTTAACAAAATATTATTCCATTGTTGAAAACCAAAATGAATTTGTAAGGCACATCCGTATAATTAACACTAATATTAAGCTATTGCGAGATATAATTCAAAATAAAATTTATTTAGAGACATGCGAAAATTTGCTTAAACTCGAAAGTAATTTATCATTGCTAAAGTGTTATCTTATAAGAGTTAAACAGTTAAAGAGCGCTTCAGAGAAAACAGGTAGTGGAAATGTTACTAAAAAGCGTACACGCAAATTAAGTTGGTACTCTCTAGATTCATGTTTCAATGGTAGGTTACTTACTGGAATTATAGTCAATATAGCAAACATCAAGGACCCTCTTATTTTTTACAAAATGCATACAATAGTTTTGCGCGAAAGGTTAAAGTAATGCTAAGACAAACGATGCTAAAGGTCAATGTCATTTTAGTCTGCAATTTCATGCAACCTCAAAATCATGTTATTGAGTTGAAGACATTTGCCATAAAAAATTATGTCATCGATATTACCACCAATTTGCGTGAGTGGTATAACAATAACGTTTATTACAAATTACAAAAAAAGTTAGAGGAGTTTTCCGAAAGGGATTCTGGTTGGGCATTACATGAAGTTTTACATTTAAAGGTGAATATTAATAGCTATACTCCATTTAGAGGTGGCCTTTCGACTTACGTTAAAGTTCCTTACTTCATAGCAGTAAAGCATGCGGTAGTGAATGTTAAACGATGACGAGTACTGCTTCCTGTGGGCCGTTGTTTCGGCATTATACCCAGTGCAACTTCATTCAGATAGAGTTTACAGTTATCCTCATTTTAGAGATGTTTTGAATTATGGTTCAATTTCCTTTCCCATTAAAATAGATGATGTAAAAAATTTGAAAAAATTAAACAACCTCTCCATTAATTTGTTTTGTATTCAGGGAAAGGTGTATTACCGCTAGTATTAAGTGTAAATCAAGAAAATAGTGTCAGGGAACCTATAAATCTTTTAGTACTTTCGCCTAATTATCATTCTGCGGGTTCTACTGCTGATGCTATTAATACAAAAATTATACTGTTTATCATTTCGCGTGGATTAAAAATATGTCAGCTCTTTTTCTAAACAACTATCGAGTAGGGGCACAAGAAGTTTATTTGTTATCAATGCTTGAATCACTTTTCTTCAGATCACCTTCTACAAAACATGTCACTCTCTGCCATCAACTTAATCAATGTTCAGTCAGGATGCCTACCGAAGCGGAGATGTTCCTGCAGTTCAAAAATTTCGCATTTCAGGAAAAGGCACCGTTTGTAATTTATGCGGATTTAGAAAGTATTTTAGAAAAGTGTACAAATTTAACATCACTTGGGGTAATACTCTATTTCATTCCAAACATATACCCTTTAGCATTGCTTACTACTTAAAGTGTTCATACAATGATTCTTTATCTCGATTTAGGCTTTATAGAGGAAATGATTGCATTCAATGGTTTGTTAAAGAGCTTCAAAGTATTGCACATTGGAGCACCGAAATCATTAATAAAATAATTCCTATGGGTACTTTAACTCCCAATCAGGTTGAACACTTTGAAAGCACTACGATCTGTCACATTTGCGAAAAACCATTTACAGATAATGATATAAAGGTCAGAGACCATAACCATTTCACCGGAGCATTTCGAGGAGCATCACATCAGAATTGTAACCTAAACTATAAAGACTCTCACATCTTACCGGTTGTGTTTCATAATTTGTCAGGTTATGATAGCCATTTCGTCATTAGAGAATTGGCTACTATTCCGGTACGATTTCACTCCTACCCATAAACAAAGAAAGATATATCTCTTTCACAAAAGTAATAGAAGGTAGTAAAATTAAGTTTAGATTTATTGACTCTTTCAGATTTATGAGTAGTAGTATTGAAAAGTTATCAAACTATTTGGAAAATAGTAAAAAAGTTATTACCAGCTAAATGTAACAATGAAGAAGAATTTTCTTTACTAGTTCGCAAAGGTGTGTTTCCTTATGAGTATATTGATACTCGGGAGAAATTAAACGAGACCACGCTCCCTCCTAAAGAAGCATTTTTCAGTCATCTTAATAATGAGGGAATCAGTGATGAGAGTTTTGAGCATGCGGTTAACGTTTGGAACAAATTTAGTATTAAATCGTTAGGGGAATACTCAGTTTGTATCTAAAACAGACGTTCTACTTTTAGCGGATATTTTCGAGAACTTTCGGCAAACTTGTATAAGTACTTACGAGCTTGATCCTCTGCACTATTATACAGCTCCCGGTTTAGCATTCGATGCTATGCTTAAAATTACACAAGTAAAGTTAGAATTATTTACAGACATTGATATGTTAATGTTTATTGAAAGAGGATTAGAGGTGGTGTAGCTCAATGTTCAAATCGGTATGCTAAAGCTAACAATAAGTACATGGAGGAAAAATTTGATCCTACCTCTGAAAGTGTGTATTTAATGTACTACGACGTGAATAATTTATATGGAGCCACCATGTCAGAATTTCTACCATTTGGCGATTTTTCTTTTGTTGATGAAGCTAATTTTGAAACTTTAGATGTAATAAACCATCCTGATGATTCGGAAATTGGTTATATAGTCGAGTGTGATTTAGACTATCCTATAGAATTACATGAGAGTCATAGTGATCTACCGCTAGCACCCGAACATATGGTTCCACCCGTCTGATTCCAAAATGAAAAAATTACTGCTTACCTTGTATCCAAAACGTAATTATGTAATTCATTACAGAAATTTAAAAGTATATTTAAAATATGGATTGAAGTTGGTAAAAGTACACCGTATATTACGTTTTAAACAGTCTCCGTGGTTAAAAAATATATAGATTTAAATACAGCCATGCGTCAGCAATCTCAAAATGAATTCGATAAAAATTTCTATAAATTAATGATTAATAGTGTTTTCGGGAAGCTGATGGAAAATGTACGTAAACATAAGGACATACGGCTAGTAACGAAATGGGAGGGTCGCTATGGTGCTCGTGCTTACATATCAAAACCAAATTTTCATAGTTGTACAATATTTGACAATGATATGCTTATCATTCAAATGAATAAGCTTGAAGTATATTTCAATAAACCTATATATGCGGGATTCAGTGTTTTAGACGTTTCAAAAACTTTTTTATATAATTTTCATTACGGCTACACGCTACCCAAGTTCCATAATAATGCTAAGCTCTTGTACACGGATACGGATAGTCTCATATACGCCTTTTCGGTTCCCGATATCTATCAATGTATTAAAGAGGACATTGATAAATTCGATACATCTGATTATAGTCCGACAACATCTTTGGACTCCCATTAGTAAACAAAAAGGTCCCCGGCTTAATGAAAGATGAAAACCATGGCAAATTATGGTTGAATTTGTAGGACTTCGTGCAAAATGTATGCTTACACGGTTGATGAAAAGGTTGTAAAAAAATCAAAGGGTTCTACGCAAGCAAGCGTGAGGCAGATCACGATTAATGATTATAAACAGGTCCTGCTTGAGAGTAGCGTAATAAGGCGCTATCAACATCTCATAAGGTCAAAGAAACATGATGTGTTTACCATTAAACAAAATAAAGTCATACTCAATCCTTATGACGATAAACGCTTAGTAAATTTTGATTTCACTGATACTAGACCATAACTTTCAGTAAACAATGAGCAGTCTTCAAGTCAACTTGCAGGAAGAGCTGCAGTGCAGTAGTGATCAAATATACAAAAAGTACCTGAAGCGTTCTTTGACCTCTCCTGAAAACTATACATTTATACTGAATATATTACAAAATATTGTTATTCCCGATGAGTGTTTTTACTGGTGTGCTATAAACTCAAAGTGTGCAAATGAAATTATTATTAGGACATTATTTGATAAAAAAATTAAATTAGACGATACCATTAAAAGTTTTATGAAATTGTGTACCGATAAAGGCTACAATTCATTAACTTTTGATAAAGTAGTAGGATCTTAGACGATATGGTACTTGGTGACATACCGCTTAAAATGTATCTATATGATTTATTAAGGGTTCATGATTCAACAAATGTTAAATCTACGTTAGAAAATATTGCTTACAAGGACACTGTATTTATTATAACTGAATGTATTGAGAAATCGACATATTATGCTAACTACAAGTGCCTCGATATTTTGATTGAAATATTATTAGAACAAAATATCAACTATAAGTTTCAACCGTGGGAAAACGATGAGCACCACAAAATTTATTACTGGATACTAGACAACATCAATAAAGGTGAAACAAATTCAAATTCCTGTTTGGGATGGAGGTGTGGGCCAGATTCGGGTATATGGCCATCCAGTAATTTAAGTGATTATATAAGTACTTTAGGTTCACTTTATAAGATAATGAAATTTTAAAATAAATGTAATATTTAAAAATAAAATACTATTATTTTTTGTGTGTTTTATTTCATCTAAGAGCTACATCCTTTTCTACAAACTATATATATAACTAATATAAGTAATTTGTTTCACAAAGTACAGGTTAAATGTTATAAAACAATATCATCCTTATTGATCCATGATCTTTCATCCAATCCCCACCATTTTACGAATAACTTATTATTCTTGGAGCGAAGCACTTTTCTACTAGATATACATCGGATACTTTGTTTTTGTAATTCATGTTCATAAAACCCTCCCAGTACAGGATTTCCTTCATGTCTTCAAGCATGTACGTAGTGGGGTTAGTAATGCAAACTTTCACAATCTTAAATAGTTCACTAGACCAATTGGGTGTGTATCCTTTGGCGAAAATATTTTAAATTTACTGATTCGTACTATGTCACCCACAGAATATCGATTCCCATCGAATATTTTTATGTTAGTGTAAGCCTCTAGCTTTGTATGATTACCAACATCTTTGGGCTTCATTCTAATAGTTCTATGCTTACGATTGTTATAATCCATCGTTATGGTATCAATTGTATCAATCCATTTATATTTACCTTGCAGGCTGAATGACTTATATAGAGCACCTTTAATGGTTCTGATAACACGTTCAGCAATTGCAGCCTTCTTTGTGCTATAGGTAGAGTAATGATTGACTCCATAACGATGCATTAGTTTAGTAAAATGCGCATTGTAGAATTCTTTTCCTGCATCTGTCTGCAAATTGGTAGGTTTCCGACCTTTTTCAAAGATTGTTTGCATGGCCTTGGTAACTTCTTGACCTGTTTTCGTTTTTAATCCTTTAGTCCATAAGTATTTCGAAAAACAGTCGATGACCACTAATATATACTTATAACCCTTATTTTGTTTGGCATATGTGTTAAATTCAGCTAAATCTGCTTGCCAAAGATCATCAAAACCTCTAATTATTGTTCGCCTTCGTTTAAAATTTTTCGTGCAGGTTTGTGCAATTCGTTGACGAGTTGTAATTTGGACATGGTGCTAATTTATTCACAATTTCTTTAAGTTGATGTAGTTTTTCCTCCAGCGCTAGATAAGCGTTGGCGTTTCCTTTGAAAGTGTTCCGAACTGCTTGTAAACAGAAATCAAGGTATCCTTTATTTATAGCATCACCATCTTCTTCAGGGTCACCCAACTGTGTCAAACGATTTCCATCCAAATCGAACCTTGTTGATACATAATATTGCCTAGTGATGACATCTTGAGGATCTATGGGATTGGCCACATTGCTGAGTCTCTTATTCTCAATATCAAATTGATTAGCATCAATCTGTTTAAACTGAGGGCTAGTTTCTTTAATTGATACTGGACATATGAACGTCCAAATTTGTCAAGGGGCATTTTAGTTGTGACATGTCGACATCAATGCATTCTCATTTATATTGTTTAAAAGCGGTTGTTCGGTTTTTCAATGTATCCATCTTCATATAGTTCTTCTACAATTGATATTATGTCATTTACAACACCTGTGTTTCCCGCTAATTTTTCTGCCCACAATACTTCCAGATCACGAATTAGTTCATGTATATCATTCCAATATTTATATTCAATGGGTCTGTTTGTTAATTCCTTAAAAATATAGCTCCACCTCCTCCCTTGGTTGTGGTGGGTGATGATGACAGCAAGGGTTTGATTATTTGTGTATACTTTTGCTGCGGCTTCCTCGAATCTGTGCACTTATGTCATAATCTCGCCTTACTACATTCGTAGCCTCTAAAATAGTTCTATATTTTTTCTATCTGTTGACTTTACTAGACTTAAGTCGGGTTCATTCATAATAAGCAGATCATATAATCCTGGAGTCCCTTTATACGTGACACCTTTAATAATTATATCGTCTCCTTTAATTGTGATGGGTGTATTACCAATTGTCCATTTATCAGTTTTGGTATCATAGTGGACTCCATACGTATGATCAATATCACCTTCAGCATTCTTCAAAATACGTTCAACATATATACGCGGCAATTCATTGTACTGCTCGAGAAATTCTTCCGAGATGGGTTCATTATGGGAATCATCTACGATACTAGACAGTTCTTCTTCTTCCTCCCCAGTATTAATCTCCCCATGACTGATGTTTCCAAGAAAGATGGAAGACTTGAGGGAGGATTTCTTCGAAAAACGGAAGCTGAGCTAGTGGACTAGTAGCACCCTTACTTGAATCACCTAATGGAGTGAGACGTGGGGTCCATTGAACTTGAGCTAGCGGACTAGTGGGGATAGTGGCGTGCTTTCTTAAAAATATCAATACGGGTGGTTTTTAGGTTTAACATCAATGACCTCCTCCTCCTTTTTAGGTGTTTTTTTATCGATTTTATTTACTATTTCAGTTAGAGGTTCTATTAAAGGCTTATAAGTACTTTCGAATGTTCTTTCATTATCAATGCGAGCAGTCTTAATACTGTTATACTTCTGCCGTATTATTTTACGAGCCTGAATAATTTTTCTTTAATATCCTCTCCTTGTTGTCCATTGCGACAAACAGGTACCGGTTCACCTTGAACAGGTAGCTGTTTACACTAAACAGATAGCTGCTAATACCTAAACAGATCAGTTACTACTAAACTGCTGAATGCGGATTAAGGTATTATATATATATATTTGCCTTATATACCAAAACGGATTTAATGAACAGGTACCCGTTTACCATGAACAGGTAGCTGTTGCGACAAACAGGTACCGGTTCACCTTGAACAGGTAGCTGTTTACACTAAACAGATAGCTGTTAATACCTAAACAGATCAGTTACTACTGAAACCAGTTTAAGGTATTATATATTCATCAAATCCTTTCCTATAGCGACCATTATTAACTTCAGCATCCTTGTTTATGACCATGAAACCAAACGGATCTACCCAGCACTTTGAACACATGTCCCGAAACAATTTCATGCTTATGGTGGGACTTATATGATCCTCATACGCATGTTTTAAGTTTAATTCATCTTGCTCAAATAATATAATTAGATTCGCATTATCACGAATTAATTGCTTTGGAATTTTACTGTAAGTTTGACTCAAATAGAAACAGTCAATATCGTTATGCCTACCCATAGAAAAATATGCTTTATTTTTTTGCTTTTCAAAGCGATATCATCGAAAATAAAAATAGAGTTTGATTTTTACAATTAGGCTCAATCACATCTTGATTGTCGCTGAAGGTAAAGTAACCTATGTCCTTCATTGGAAGTAAGATTTCCTGTAAAAGTTTGTACTTGTTTTGATTCAATGACTTAGAGTATACGTATACATGTTTAAATTTCAAACCATTTTTTCAGTAAGCAGACTGATCATTGCGTTTGTTTTACCGCAATTGGAGGGCCCATATAATACCACGTATACTATTAGGAAGTAAATCACCATGTTTTGAAGTAATAGACTTTTCATCAAAGTCATGATTTTGAATTGAGGTTTTGTTTCTGAGCAACTACTTTCATCTTTGATGGATGAAATAAAACTAAACGAATAATTACAACATCTTTATTTATATATTAGACTATACTAAATAATAATTATAATTTTTCACTTCTCCGGTGAGTGGACTGTACTGTACAATAGCATCATGGAGAATAAGACCATATACAACGATTCCATTATCGAAAGGTGTTAGAGATTCCATTTCCAATTTGATGTCCACTGTTGAGTTTTTAAGGATTCATTTTGTTTAGAGCAGTCCATTACAAATATTGGACATGATTTGAATTCGGAATAGTTGAATAATGCATCTTTATCATCTTCACCATAGTAATCACAACGAAATTTCAAAAATTGCGATAGGCAGGTATATATTGGTTGGCACTGAAGTTCAAATGCATTGCTTCATATGGATAATACTCAGAATTCAGATGTACTTTAAGATTTCTGATGTTAATGTGATCAAAATTTCCAGCCCTTGCTGACCTTGTATACCTTTTACCTTGTTGGAATGCAACAATTATCCAACGTGGTTTTTCCAGTTGCGTTGATGTTTTATTGGCCATATGTCTGAGGTTGCTTGTTTTAAAGCAGGCAATTCATACAACTCCCATTGTCGAAATGGAACAGTAATAATAGAATTTTTATTGATTCCTTGAAACAAGTTAAGTTTCGCAGCATCACTAAGTGTTAAGTGCGGTACTTTCCATTGAATTTTATTTAAGGTTATTGCGGCATCGACTTCACCATAGTAACAGTTTGTATCGCTTCTAGATCGAATTAAAACCAACTCTTGGCGCATATTCACGATTACCTGACGATAATCCTCCATTATTCCAAATATGTGGTTCAATGGTATGCATACTGTAAAAGATTTTCTCCATTTTGCTCATCGAATTCTACTTGTAATGGTTCTTCATTCTTTGGTGACCATCCTAAATGACTTAGTGCTTTGCTTTTGCTTGCCGTATAAGAAATATATCCTTTAAGCGTAGATGTTATTCCTGGATTTCTACAAACATCCACTCTTGACCACCTAACTCATAACGAATTTCTTCGAAAAGAAAGTTCGGGAAATTGTTGGTTAAGCTGCATGCTTTTCTTTCATCTTCTTTTTGAGCTCAAGTTTACCTTCTATGTACAGAAAACTATCATAAGTAGCCGTAATTAGATCTTGACTTTGAATTAAGATTCGTATTTCTTCGGAAGGTCCATATTTAGAAGATCCATATGGAAGATAAGTGTGAATATCTGATTTAATTATAGTATCATCAAAATGTACGTTTTGAAAGACGTTTAACGATTCTGCCATTGTGGTTGAGAACTTTTAAACCTATTGACGTTAAAAAGTATTTCTCTGCAGATGTTAACCGCAATGAAGGTTGATGACTAATTAATGACTTACTGTAGGGATGTTCTTTTATATGAGTTTTGAAAGATGGAATTGGTCCTGGATTAATTCTCAGACCCATGTTCTTTTAGTTCTAAGCGTACAGTGAATGGTTCACTTTCACCAAAGTCTATTAATTCACCCTTTTGATTAGTCAAATTAATTGTTATATTACTAATAATGTCAGTGTTTACTTCTAAATATTGAGTATTGCTCGGAGTTTTATCTAGACGATAACCTGGAGGAACTGAAACATCAATCTCATATAATACTTTAGCAGGTTTCCCGTTTCGATAAGATCCCTTTATAATGTTGCACTCTACGTGTAGATTAGTGTGTTTAAGTATTTGGATGTCTAACGCAGATGTATGTAAAATATTTGGTTCTAATATTTTAGACTCAAACCCTACATGCCCCAATACAATTTTCTTTAGTAAAATCAATCTCAAATGAACTGTTTATCTCACATTTAAGTGTATTGTTGTTTGCTCTAATGATAAACTTTTCTGTGGGTATTTTAGATTTTAGATAATCGTTAATTTCATCTAACTCATATGCACCGTGTGGAATATTAATCACTTGCAAATGAGATGGATTTGTTCTAAAATAAAATCTATCGTTGCCTGCATAAATGTTTCTAATGCTGTTGCAGCCGTAAAATCCAACCAATCCAATAACGTATTTCTTCCCCAAATCTAGCTCTATCGGTGGATAGAAGTTTAGCTGTGTTTACCAACACCTTCTAAACTGAATGTTATTGACATAACTGAGAAAATTTGATGTTGTGCTGATTATTTATATAAAAATTGTAGGCATAGGTGTCCGCAAATAATTGTATTAAACTCTTGATCTTGGTTGTAATTATAATATATTTTACACCCCCAAAGTAGTTAATCACTTCGTTTGGTGGTCGAATATTACCGAAACTATCGTAATACCATACCCTTTTACCACGCTTTTTGTAGCAAACCCAATGGGTACCTGGTCCTCTTTGGCTATCTAAGTTAATAATTCCAGATTCAAATTTAGGCATGCTATCTCTCATAAAAATATCCCTAAAGTACGGTACGTTTTGGAGTATTTCTTTAAATCAGTATCCGTTAACGGTCTTTCCGGTAATCTATTCAGTTTTTGGAAACGGTTTTAAGTATAATGCACCACCACCAGATTTGTTTGGTTTTAGATATGCACCGCCTTTCATTTGGAGCCTATAAATTATCATGCGATTATGGGCGATGTCTCTTCCTGCAATTTTTAGCATTTTTAGCATCATTGACTGCTTTAGCAATTCCTTGACCGCCAGCTAAAGCACCGATTGCTGATAATCCTGCGAATAACGGAATAAGAAAAAAACCCTCCTTGTTTAGGTAGGGAATTACTCTAGGAACTTTAATGTTTTCTTTCCTCCTAAATTTTTACCACACGTTTTGCCGTTGAAAGCGCTGACTTTATTGTGTCTGTGAAATTTCCGTTATTTAATTTTTTTTATTGTCTTTCGTAAATGCAATAAATTTCCACCATTGCATTTTTCTTCATATTAGATCGACGTTTACAATTCCCAATTTTCTTTTGCTTTCATGATGGTACTGACTGCTAAAGCTGCAGTTCGTTCACCTAGGGCGTTTGATTTAAAGCGCTCCCAAGCTTTTTTTGTAAAATTTTATCTGCTTTATGTCTACTTTCTAAAAATTCTGTAACTGATATCATGAAGTTTGCACTGAGCATCTAATTGATTAATGCCGAGGTCATGCGAGTCGTTTTTCCAACTTTGTACCAGGACCGCAATACTGGTAACCAGGTAAATGCAATTCAAACGGAAGTTTATTGATTAGACCATTCACCAAACCACCACCACCTACACTCTTTCGCTTCTTAACTAGCATTGTTTACATGGATGGATAGAAGGGGTATTTATACCTAAATTGAGAAAAACAAATCATAGTTATTTCTTTATTCAGTAAATGCTATACATTAGATAAGCAGGACGATAATACAAAATTTCCATTAAACATACAGTGTTATGTGAATTAATATTATACTTAGCATTTATAACATCATCAATATCTTTATAAATGTCATCATCACCACCACTGAATTCTTTCTCACGAAAACGACGGTAGTCAACAACTTGTTGTATGAACTTTTCATAAAAACACACCAGATTGTAAGATTCAAGAAATTCCAATCTATAGCTTACTATATCCTTTAAATTGAATAGTTCTTCTATACTATGTGAGTTGAATGTACAAGAACAGCACTTGTAGTTTTCTATCATAACAGTTTTCAAAATTCTGTCATATCCTTTAATTAATTCCCAATTGTAATAAATACCAAGATTACTAGATAGAGATTCATAATGTTGATCATAGATTATATCTTCTTCATTTACATTTGACCAATCAATTTCATTTTCAATTTCTTGAGATCGAAAAATTGTAATTCTACATATGAATGCCATCTTAGAAGCTCATTCCATTCCTTCATATCCAACACTACATTATTGCTTTGATCACAAAACCTACGCACCACTGGTGCAAGGTTGAGGTGTACTGTATCCAATTTCCAGATGTTTTGCATGATGAGTATCGTTCGATAGTTTATAATAACAATCGATTAAGTATTCCTTAGCTGCTTGTTTATACACTTCATCCTTATATTGAAATGATGATGCGCAGTCAGTCTTAGCAGAAGAATAACCTTCATCGTGTTTCTCTTCATTTTTTACTACTACTACCATCACTATTTTGACAGCACCAACAAAATGTTAAATTATTCAGATTGTTACTGCAATGATGTGATGTATCCATATATAACGGTGAACCTTTTGGATCGTTCCAGAAATGATTTTATTGCTACTTGCATGACTTTACTTGCTCACAATTTCACTATGACTAAACCGCTTAAGAAAATAATTCTAGTATTTCAATTTTACATATGGTGGGGTGCTACTATTAAAAAGAAAATGTTATGTTTGTTGTTTTGCCAGCTGCACCCAAACTACTTATAAACACATCCTTCGTGTTTAGGAGTGTTTTAAATTCTTCAATTCGTGTTTCTTCTTTTTGAAATAACATAAAAGCGTTCCGGTAATAACATTTAAAATCACCGTTTCTATCACTATACGTTCACCGTACTTAGTATTAATTATATCCATATTCGTTACTTTTTTTCTCGATATATCGAGCTCCACGCATTCTTAAAGGGTTTGCAATAGGTGCTTTGGTTTAACCCTGTTAATTCCATATTTAACAATTATGTGTTGCAGACTGATCTCAACATACAGCTCGCTGCAGTTTATATAAGAAATATGCGTCCTACATATTACAACATGCTTAAACTTGTTAAATACCTACTGTTGACCTTGACTATAAATATAATATGATGATGATGATCAGCCAAAAATTTATATTTCCGCTAAAAAGTTTGACCTTGAAAATTATATTCTTAGATTTATGATTACCTTGCAATTTCTATTTTAGCTTTTCACCTTGACCTTTTATACTTAAAAATATGACACCACCGTAGGTCAATAACCTTTGACCTTGAAAACTATTTTTAGATTTATGATTACCTTGCAACTTCTATTTTTAGCTTTTCACCTTGACCTTTTATATTTCTAAGAAATATGACACCACCGTAAGTCAATAACCTTTGACCTTCAAAACTATTTTTGATTTATGATTACCTTGCAACTTTTTAGCTTTGACCTTGACCAACTACATTTTAAATCTCCGCTTAAAGTTCGACCTTGAAAGAGCTCCAAAAGCTTCCGATTTCACCACCAGAGGGCGAGTGACTCCAAAAATTTAAATCCCCCACCACAAGCATGCTTGAGACGTGGAGCGCGTTCTGGCATAACGAGAAAACTCACTTGACCTTGAAATAAATCCCCATAAGATTTACATGGGTGACCTTGAACTGGTCCAGGATCGGCCTTATATGTCTACTGTCAGTGGTTTGCCTTTGAAGCAAATTATTTCTATAACAGGATCAGAATATGCTATTCAAACTGTCAGAAATATTTGTTTAGGTCTTCCTCCACCTCATATTAGTGAAATTAGACGGATTCACGATGTTAGCACGGAAATAAATGTTAATTATCAGTCCATACTACATTATAACTTTTTACCTGTGGAATGAGATTGAGTCATTTCTGTCACTACGACTCTTGCAACCATAAGCAGAACAAACCAACATTCTTATGTGATAGCACGGCTTTCGTTAAATTTTAACGCACAGCACATAAAATAAACTTGGTGACACCACCGTTGTTTAGCACCAGATAATGGGTCGGCTGGAATTATTATCACACTTTTCGATTGTCCGTATAGCGGTTACGCTTCCTCTTCCTTGTCTAAGGTTTATGAGTTATTTCATTTTATCAAAATTTTGACAGAGGCACCTGTTAAAAAATATAATTTCAAGTTACAACGAGCTAGACCAAATATTTTTGAATACTTAATGAACTCAAAGCTCACAGAATCTTACAAAATAAATTAAAATTATACAGGGTGCAATTTCAAAAATTCAAAAAGTTATTTTTCTTTAAATAGCAATCCTGTTTTTTACTACATTAAAGGATTCTACGCTAAAAAATAAGGAGACTTTGTAAATATGTCCCTATTCCTAAAATTTATAGTTTTTGTACAACCTTGAAAAAATCGACATTTTTGTAATTAAACTAAAAATTAATATTTGGTTGGCTTCAGTTGAAAGGAATCAATAATAAACAAACGCTATCGAGTCAACCAACAAATTACTTGACATATCCCACATTAAAAAGTGTTACCTACTCGTAATTATGTCTCGTTTAGGTTTTGATAATTAATATTTTAATTTATTAGTAATATACGGAAGTAGAAGAGCACCTTGCGCCATCTTGGATTTTTGAAAACCACCATTTTTATATGCCCACGTGTGGAACGCGTTTTTACTTATTTTTATGGTTTCTTTTCAGGCCTTTTTCAACCCTTGATGAAATTTTCATCTCTAATTACGGCCTCTTTGTTTTACTCAACGTGGAGACCGTATTTTCACCCTTATTTATGGTTTCTTTTTTCGAGGCCTTTTCAACCCTTGATACGAATTTCAATGTTGTACTAAAAGCCTTTTTGACAGCAATTTTTCTGTACGTGCTCACATGGGGAGGAGTATTTAGGTCTTGAGCTCGGGCTTGTGGGGCTGGGGCAGGATGTTGGCTTCTTTTCGGGGACCTTTTTCAACCCTTGATAAATTTTCAATCCTAATTAGGGCCTTTTTGGTTGTATTAAGAGCTGTTGAGCCCCTGGAGGCTAGGCAATTGTGCGTATTCTTTTAATTCCTATCTACAGATTGTAACCTTACGAAATTTTATTTATACATTGGGGTTGTATTCTAATAAGGGGCCCTAATGCTAACTTGTAAGACCGGTGTAGGCCTTCGCCCCACTGCCGTGGGTCCTTGGTGTATGTCAGCTAATTTTATAAGACAAGTGTAGGCCTTCGCCCCCTGTCGCGGCCCCTTGGTGTAATTGTATGTGAGTCCTAACCTAATTTTATAAGACAAGTGTAGGCCTTCGCCACTGTCGTTACCCCTGATTGGAGATGGTACGGGAATCTAACCTTATAAGACAAGTGTAGGCCTTCGCCCCTGTCGTTACCCCTGATTGGAAATGGTATTTGTTTTTGTAGGTTATGACTGGTAATTTGAAGTTGTATTCTAATAAGGAGGCCTAATGCTATCTTGTAAGACAGATATAGGGCTTCGCAACTTACTGTTAGGATTTCGCCCCGTGACCCCTTGATGTAAAATTGGAATTTATATTCTAATAAGGAGGCCCTATTGTTAACATGTAAGCCAGCACTTGCATTAGGGTCTGAGTAAGTTGACCATGCACTCCTGTCTCTCTCTCTCTCCCTCCCTCTCTCTTTTGGCTCCTCACACACACGCGCGCACACACACACACAAAACACACACACACACACACACACACACACACACACACATACACACACACAAACAAATTAATTAATTAATTAAGCAGATCAATCTCAAAGAAATCAAGAAACCTTGGTCACCCTGTTTAGAACGTAAAATCCTGTTAGGGGTACTTAAGAGTATATTTTCAATAATGCTCATAATTATGCAATCGAAAATCGCAAACACGAAAATTCGCACACACAAACTCGCAAACAGGAAAAAACGAAAACGAAAATTCGCATACACGAAAAACGAAAATTCGCAAACACGAAAAACGAAATCGAAAATCGCAAACACGAAAACGAAAAATCTCAAACTCACAAACTCGAAAACACGAAAAAACGAAAACCAAATATTCGCAAACACCAAAAATCGCAAACACGAAAAACGAAAACGAAAATTCGTAAACACGAAAAAACGAAATCGAATAACGCAAACGAAAATTCGCAAACACGAAAAAACGAAATCGAAGAACAGAAACGAAAAATTCACAAAACACGAAAAACGAAAACGAAAATGGCAAACACGCAAATACCAAAACGCACAAAACGAAAACACGCAGACACGCAAAGCTGCAGAGTCTAGTCTATAAACAAAATAATTTTTTGTTTATATGCTTTTATTCATTCCTTATAGTAAATGGAAGAGCATCAATTCTCCGTCGCTTAGAATAACTATATTATTTAGATTCAGGTCTACTTAATACATTGTAGCACCTATCTCTAACTATTTTTCTATTTTTTTGTTTGATCATCGGTTGAAAACACATTATAACTGTAGTTTTTCGGCCCTGCACTAACAAACTCAGCTATATAGATAGCTTCCTTCACCGTACGCATCCAGCTCGTCGGTCATCTGACCAAGGAAATCTCCGCAAGTTAGATTCCAGTCGTCGGGTTTTGCGACAAATATGACACTGTCTGTATCATAATACAGAACGCGGTGGTCTACTTTCTCCAGATAACTATATAATTCTAAACGCGCATGAGCTGTCGTGTAAGCGGCTATGGACACATTAATAGTTTTTTGTGATTCACCTTCACCTTCCGCTCTATCCCGATTTACCATTACTACATTATCATTAATAGGGATAATGGATTGAACCTGAACCAGAGGATCCGTAAACGGTTTGAAGAAATCCTTTGGCTCAGATACAATACTGCACTGAGTTAAATTCTTTTGCGTTGACCAAACTTACCCCAAAAAGAATTCAGCATCAGTTTGGCCAAGTACCTTAAACTGGGTTTTTCTTAATATTATTAGCGTCTAGGCGAATTCTCTCCTTCTCATAATATTCTGTTATGTACTGAGCCTTCTCGACTTCTGTCGTGCAATGGCTAGGCCACCCTGAGCATTCCTGCTTGAGTTTCAGGAAATTATCGATGTAACCACTAAACAATCCTTCCTGTTTCGTCGCTTTATTATAAGTGGTTACCTCATACTCCCAAATCTCGAAAACATCCAAAACTTTATAGTCTTTAGTGACAGCCTTACGCAGCTCGTCAGCTACAAACGTCCCAACGAAACTGCGTTCGGTTTCACTATCCCCACACTCCTGTAAAACAGGGTGGTAGAGATTAGAGGGCGGTAGTACTCGACATTTAACTAAACCCTCCACCGTGTCCAATGAAATGTTCTTGCAATCTAAACCTACATGAATTCTCGGATGACCTACAGGATACTTACAATATTTATTTACATAGGGGTATAATGATCACACGTCATAATACATGATTTTCTCGCTAATACCGTCACATTCATGATACAGTTTACTGGCATTAGTGCGACCGCCGTAAAACGCGTTTCGTGGATTTAAAGGTTCATCATCTTGGTCACCTAGATTCTGTATAAACGCTCTTAACTCATCGTTTGCAAGTATTTGTTTTTTAAATTCGCATTCACGCATTTCTACTAGGTTAAACCCGTGCTCGCGCAGAAACCGGGACCTCGCCGCCGTGTTCTCGTTTCGGGCGAGCATGGAACTGTTTGCACCAATCTTAGGATCAATATTAGCCTGGTTGGGAAAACATTCCTCGCAAACGTGCCAATAACACCCCTGAAATTCGTAAACGGCATTTGATCCTGCGCAATAACCGTCGACCTTAACGCCTTCAGGTGTTCTAAATTCACGAGCTTTCATTGCGTGCTGTACGCTCACTTTCTATGAATGTTAAACCCAGCGTAACCACTGTATTGCGACCTTTGATTGATTGTCGGCGCATCTATACTCGCCTTTTGGAATGAGCCCGGTTGTATTTTCTTTGAGGAAAAGCCTACGAAACACTTTATTGCAAGCGCTAGCAATTGTAGTAGCCTCCTCAAACGGATCGACTTTATTTTGGGTCGTGAAGGTAGACCAGAAACCAATGCAACCTTTAACGAGAATCTTAACATCCATTAGGCAATATTTCACTCATCTTAAAGACATAATTACTTTGAGTCGCGTAACAGCCTGAAAGTTTTTGTCGATCATTAGCCGACATCTGATCTGCACAATAATATTCAAGCGGTGGCAAAGGACCCTCGTAATTCTGATTCTCGGATGTGTTGAAGAGATATGGGAATACCCCTTGGAATCGGGAAAATTTAAAGTTTTCGGAAATGACGAGAGCGGTGATGGGATGAAGTTAAGGGAGTCAATAAACCTAATATCGTGGCACTGAATGGAAATTAGTTTTAAACCGTTGGTGATGACTTTAGGTCTCCACCGGTTATTATTACCCAGCATACATTTAAGCACAAAACACCCATCGTACCCCTCCATGTTATGCGCAATGCATGTAACTTTAAATTTTCGCGCTCTCTCGGCAACATACGACAGAAACGATTCAACGGGATTTTCCCTGAAAATGTGCACTCTTTCACTACACGTCGAGCATCGCTCATCCAAATTGTCGATGCGCTGAATACAAGTAGAACAAACATTCGCGACTACGCATAGATTGGGCTCATGCAGAAATCGATCATCTGCCCCCTCACATACCTTCTCTTGCTTGCACTCCAAATCGTAAAGGATAAAGATACATGGTTTGCCATTACTACCGTTGCGTCGCACTCTGTTAACAGGCATGTAACAAAGATGACCAATAGGCTTTTCGTTCATGCACGTGGAGTAATAGCTGTATCCGCACCTATGTTTACCCTTTACTTCAATGGTTTTCAGACACTTTAAACATCTACGCAATTTTTCACACAGTTTAGCATCCTTATGGTTTCTAAGGCATTCCTGCCGTAAAAAATCTCTTTTGCAGTCATTGCACGCAATTTTAGGATTTTGAACTGAACACGGTAGTTTTTGATAACAGCTAGAACACTAATACATACAATTCGCATGCCGTTTTTTGTTATTACAACGCTTTTTGCACTGTTCGCAATAATAACTACAAGTAAATACTGAAGTGGGACTGGTAATTACGTTATAGTGCTCATCCTCGAGTATTAAATTTAAAACTACCTTACCCGGTTCCCTAGGGCCTTCAAAATAAACTGAATCACCTACGCGCGAATTATAAACTACAATGGTATATGAAGCTAAATGATTTTGAAATGCTTGAATGTGATCGTAACTACCACCCTGATTAAGATCTACAGCGCTGTTTTGGCAGAGTTGTACAGCTCGTGCTTGAAGTAAGGGATAACCCTATGCCATGCTACTCCGCATTGTATCGTTATTTCTACACACTATTGCTAGGACTATGGCTCGTGCTAGATAATTGTTTTCGTTGATTCCTGGTGGTAAACGACAATGCCCTGCTTTTTAACCTTACAAAACTCTTCAAATTTTAAAGCCGTCAGATTTTTGCGTCCATATCCCACAGGTACCGACACTCTTTCCACATTTAAAACAAACAAGTCACTCGAGAAAAAACTAGCATTGCTCTGCATTACCTTTTCAAGTAGCGACATTATCACTTTCACCGACAGCTGGTCTATTAACGTAATCCCTACACGGTCTGACGGAGCTGCATCCTTGATAGTGTATGCATATAACTCCTCGAATGCACTCTACAAAAAGATATGTATTAGATAAATAACATTTTTAGTAAATGGTATATTTTACCTGTAGCCATGTTAAGAGATTAATCCTTGCACGTATCGTCATTAAAACTATATCTTAATGTTTTACATGTGGTGCTAAATTTTTTTATGAATTTACTGTCTGACTCTCCTATTATATTAATATGATTGAACCCTGTTTGGGAGGAGGATGGTCCAGGATTATGGCTCGTGCTAGACAATTGTTTTCGTTTGTTCCTGCTGGTAAACGGCAATTCCCTGCTTTTTAACCTTACAAAAATCTTCAAATTTTAAACCCGTCAGATTTTTGCGTCCATAGCCTACAGATACCGACACTCTATCCACATTTAAAACTAATAAGTCACTCGAGAAAAAACTAGCATTGCTCTGCACTACCTTTTTATGTAGCGACATTATCACTTTCACCGAAGCTGGTCCACTCTTCTAAATGAAGGGATTATCCTTGCACGTATCGTCATTAAAACTAAATCTTAATGTTTTACATGTGGTGCTAAATTTTTTTATGAATTTACTGTCTGACTCTCCTATTATATTAATATGATTGAACCCCGTTTGGGAGGAGGATGGTCCGGCCTCTTTCTCTGGGAAGCTGAGCCCGATTGGTCTTGCGCCTGTAATGTACTCATTTAGTAAGCGAGACAATAGAGAATTAAAAGACATACCGTTATCAAATCCTCGTCGAACACATCCTCCATGTTTAACTGGGCAGGGCTTTAAAAAAATAATTAAACTTAAAATAAAAAAACAAGCATATACTTACACTCCACCAACTCGTTGTGCAGCCGCCACAAAATCATTATAAACCTTTATCGAATCGATAGTGTCATTTTCACACAACATCTCATAAGTAAATCAAGAAATTAAAGCTGAAATGGCAAATTCAATCAACAAAGACATTCAACGTATTCTCGAATGGGGAAGCAATAATCTAGTTAAATTTAATGCTAACAACACTCAGTGTTGCCTTATGTCCGCCAAAAAAGATCGATCATTTCCTGTTGTAAGTATGAATGGTTCAGTTCTTAAGTTTTCAGACTCTATTACTCTGTTGGGTATGACTGTATCTTCAAATCTCTCGTGGGTTGACCATCTTCTGTCAGCTACCAAAACAGCTGCTCGTAAAATAGGCTTGTTGTACAGATCTAAGCAGTACTTTACCTCTCGACAACTCCTTCTGTTGTATAAGGCCCAAATTCGGCCTCATCAATATAATTCTCACCTCTGGGTTAGTGCTCCCCAATACGCCCTCGATATCGTTGATCGTATTCAAAAGAGAGCGATTAGGCTTATAAATGACCCGTCCTTAACCTCTCACATACAGTCTCTTGAGCATAGAAGGATGGTTTCAGTTCTTTCTTTGTATTATCGTTATTACAACGGCTATTGTGCTGGTGAATTACATTCTTTGATACCATCTCCGGCTATCTTTGCGAGAAACACTCGGTTCGCTCATTCACATCATCAGTATGCAGTACAAATCTCCACTTGTCGTACCAAACGGGCGCAATCCACATTTTTCTAACGGCTTCTAAACCTGGAATGATCTCTAGTTCCTGTTTTCCTCTCACTTATATGAGAAAATTTAAGGTAGTTGTTCATAGGCATCTATTGGCAATTCATTATCCCTCTATCCATCCTCCTAAGTGTTTCTGAGTGCTTTAGCACGATAGGCCTTATTTAGCCTGTTCAGGTCCACAATCATAAAAAAAAAGTAACAATATTATAAGCATATTTCAACCCCTCTTCGGTTAACGCGCCAGCACTGAACAACTCAAAATTTGGTTAACGTTTAAAGACTCCATAGCTAAGATAACGTAATGCTCGTCGGAAGAGAACTAAATTAGCTAAACTAAGCGCACGGTTTTATAGTATTTTACAGGGTCAAAGGTCAAATTAAATTGTTTTGAAATTCACAAGGCTAACTTCAAGGCCGATTTAGTCTATGGCTAGCTTGAAGGTCGATGACTATCTCAAGGCAAACAAGTTTGTTGTAAATAAATAAAAGACCAAAACCTACAAATGGTAGTGTAATAATTTAAATTTTTTTAGCATAATTGATTAATCGGTATAAATACATGTCAACTTAAACAATTCCAAGGTTGCATTGAAAAATTCGCAAGGCTAACTTGAAGGCCGTCTTCGTCTATGGCTAACTTCAATACCAATGACTTTCTCAAAGTAAAATAAGTATGATGTTTATCTTTTAATATCAAATGACCTTATTGTTGAAGGTGAAGTTAGGTGATAATAACATAATTTGTACATACGAAGCCAAAATGGGCATTAAAAGGAATGTAATAATTATAATAACGTTTTTATTTAGCTAAGCGCTTTTATAACATATTCATCACGACATAAACACTCATTGAAAAATAATTTGAATTAACTAAGTGTAAAAATACACGTCAACTTAAAATCTAAGACCTTTGTTTTAAAAGAGCCCTTTTATCATTTTATTACAGAACAGACTTCGGTAGTAATCTTTAAATACATCGGCACTTTTTATTCTTATATTATTTTAACAATTTATATGGACATAATTAAAAAAGCCTATTTTACATGTCTGGGCTGATTGACCCTCATAATACAGCGCTTTATTTTTTAAAATTGATATACAACGGTATATATATTTTAATAATCTTTTTGATATCAAATGGCCTTATTGTTCTTCTTTTAATTGCATGGTGCATTTACAGGAGTCCACTAGATAAACATTTCGAAATATCACGTGTACGTGACAAGGATATGTTTTAACAACCTTGCAATTAGGAACAGCTGATAACCCTATTAAAACGAAGTAGGAATAATTTTATATGTTCTAGCCATTAAATACATAATCGGCCCCATTCAGTAGTGTTATTAACTATTGGAGGTCGTTATTAATTCATGTATAAGTTGAAGATTGTGTAGGTAGAAGGTTACTACCGAAAATTAAAAAGAAAGTGTAATAACACATATTACAACAAATAATACAAGGTCCACTCTCATGCATTTTATATATATATTGAAACAATTACTTGAAAAAACTGATAAACCGACTCTAATAATATTTTATTATGAAAACTTGTAATCTATTTATCAGAATACAGATTTTAAGACCATTTAAGATCATCCTATAAACTATCAGATTAGGTTAGGACTCGCATACAATTGTACCCTTCAGCGAAACGTGTCTTACAAGTTAACACCTAGTCAATGTATAAATAAATTTCGTATATTAAACAATCTGTAGATAGGAATTAAAATAAATGTGATAATTTTAATAACAATCTCATTTGATAAAAATACGCTAATAAAGTAATTTGGGGAAATACAGTCAATTTTGTCACGCAGGTAATTATTACCTAATCAATCCTTTAAGTGAGTTTTATATCATTCAAATATCTGATAAACAAGCTCTAATAAATGTTAATAGTAGACACAGATTAAATAAACTATATTTTACATCTAATGATTATTTGCGCACCCTTATCAGAATATAGATTTAAGATCATCTTATAGGGCAACAGATTACGATCGGGAATTTCCCCCGGGTTAAAAAATAATTAATAAAAAATGATCAACAAAAAACGACTCCTACACGTGGGCATGAAAAAATCAAAAAGGCCTTAATCAGGGTTGAAATTCCCATCAAGGGTTGAAAATGGCCACCGAAAAGACACCATAAAATAAGGGTGAAAAATACGCCCCCTTAAGTAAGCGAGTAAAACAAAAAAGGCCTTAATTAGGGATGAAAATTCATAAAGGAGTTGAAAAAGGCCTCCGAAAAGAAACCATAAAAAATAAGGGTGGAAAATACGGGCTCCCACGTGGAGCGTCCTTGTGACGTTTAAATCTAAGATGGCGCATGGTGCCTCTCTTACTTACGGACAATGTGGAAAAGTTATTAAACGAACTTTTTGGACGTTTTGTGTGCCATATCCGAATCGTCCAACGCATGACACCGCCACGCAACTTATTTACACTTGTAAAACTTACGGCCAATTTGATGGAAAGTCGAAAAAAAATAAACCTGTAGTTGACAATGAAACTATTGAAATTACTGATTTGACATATTTTAGAGCACATCCTGAAAATTCATTAGTTGGTGCTAAAAAATCTGAGAGTATCTACAAAGTGTTCATGGAATTTTGAAAAAACACAAGTTTAATCCGTTTTGATATAAATGAACTCAAAATTTAAGACCAGGTGATAAGTGTAAAACGAATAAATTTTTGTGAATTTATATTACTTGAAACTTAAATTTTTTGAAGAAAATAATTTGCACTGATGAAGCAAAATTTCATAAAAATGGCATGTTTAACCGACGTAGCTGTCATTATTGGAGTGATGTAAATCCACATCTAATTCGTGATTGGCAATACCAAACTCATTGAAGTCTTAATGCTTTCGCCGCAATAAAAAATGGTGGTGTGCTAGTGGTACATTTTTATAATGAAGACTGGAATGGTAAACTGATTAACGATCGTAAATCAAAATACCTTGAAATTTTAAATGATTATTTACGAACGCTAAATTTGAATTGGGACCAGTCGTGGTACCTACATGACAGAGCTCCACCTCTTAATGGTCCATTAGCAAATATTTTCTTAGAAAACTGCTTTGAGGATCATATGATAGCAAATAACAGCCTTCATAAATGGCTTCCTCGATCGCTCGACCTAACCCCATTTGTTTTCTTTGTTTCGGGTCGTATAAAAGATATAGTGTATGCTACGGCACTCAGCGAATGAGGATTGTCAAGAAAGAGTTCGAAATGCATTTCGATCTCTTTCTCTGAAAGAATAGAAAAATGTTCAGACGTTGGAGGTCCTCAGTTTGAGAATTTATTAGAATTTAACAGTTATTATTTTTGTTTTAAAATTTTATATTTAGTGTTGTTAATTTACAAAATTATAATTAATTTAGTTTCTAAGTTTGGTTTTAAAAAGAACTGTTTTAATGCTTTATTTTGAGTATAAAGTACATAGTTTGCTTTATGTGTGCTACCTAAGTCTTAATTAAGTAGATAACATTTGTTTATTATTGATTCCTTTCAAGTAAAGTCAACCAAAAATTAATTTTTAGTTTAATTACCAAAAAATGTCGGTTTTTTTCAAGATTGTACAAAAACTATAAATTTTTGGAATAGGGGCATATTTACAGAGTTCCCTTATTTTTTAGCGTAGAATCCATTAATTCAATAATAAAATAGAATTGCTATTTAAGAAAGTTAACTTTTTGAATTTTTGAAATTGCAAAATTTGACGCCATTGGCATTGCCACCTGCATAATTTTTTTAATTATTTTTCTAAGATTCTGTAAGCTGTGAGTTCTATGTGTGCAAATATTAAAAAATATTTGATCTAGCTAGCTTGCACCTTGAGAAATCATATTTTTTGTGAACAGGTGCATGTGTAAAACATTTTGAAAGAAATAAAATAACTCAAAAACGGTGTATTTCAAATATAGGATGCTTTTTAAAAACTAACATTTAAATTTGCCGTTGATTTAAAACATTTATAAAATAAGAGTTAGGATTTACTTCCGGTATGACCGGAAGCTGCATAAAACTGAAATTATTTTAGTTACACTAGGTTTTTTAAATTACTTCTGCATACATATTTTCAAGAAAATATTTGGAGTAGTTTTCCATATACCAGGTGGGCCTTTGAAAACTTACAATGGCAATATAAAAAATTTTTTTGAACAAAAGAGATATGAAAAAAATAGAAAATACCGTTTCTATAACAATAAGGGGGAATACAAATGACATATTTTTCAAACCAACCCGACTCCTTCATTAAGCCCCATCCATACTGACTTAAAAATCTTAAATCACAATACCCCACTTGTGATACCTCTCTGGAAAGCTTATTAAGCATGTTAATCATTAATCATCAAAAAAGTACGGTTAACTGAAAAATTAACCTCAAATGTAAAGATAATTTTTGGAAAAGCTACAATGACTTTTAAACTTTTAAACAAAGAGAGGTATGAAAAAATAAAAAATACTTTTCAACACCCTGAAGCTTACGCAGTGGCTTAAACATCTTAAATAGAAAGCTAATTCAAAATGCTTATGGAAAAAAATTGGTAGAATCTAATTCTACTTTAAATTTAAGAAAACTTTTATTTAAAGAAAAACAAGTACACTATAGAAAATAATTACAATAATTGTTCGAAATGACGGCCATTTTGTTTCAGACAAAAGTACAGGCGACTTTCAAATTCTCGTCTAACGTTATGGAAAATGGCTCTTGGAATGTTGTGACACGCTTCTATTATCCTCTGACGCAATTCATCCAAGGAAGCTGGTTGAATTTTTTGTACAAAGAATTCAACGTCACCCCACAGAAAAAAGTCCATTGGAGTAAGGTCGGGTGACCTCGGTGGTCACTCATTTGAACCCCTTCTACCAATCACTCGCGGGTGAAACCTATCCAGCCACTGTCTCGTATCAATAGCGAGGAGGGGCTCCATCCTGTTGAAAATGCGCAATGTCATCATTAAGAATTAAATTCCGTTCTAAATCCCTTTGATTTTCAATTTCATGGACAATTAATGGCTCTATTAAATTGCAAAATCATCTGCACGTATATCTCGCTGGTTAAATTACCCTCGACAAAAAATTAGTTTATTATTCGGTCTCTCACTATTCCCGCCCAAACATTAAGTTTCTCAGGATTCTGGGTGTGCCCTTCTGTAAAATGGACCATTAAAAAAAATGTACATTCATCACTAAAACAAATGTCTTTAGGCAGTTTGGGTTCTCTTTGATTTTTGTGCGGCATTGTTTCGCAAAGCTGAATTCGTCGATCGGGATCATCGTCACCAAGTTCTTGTAAAATTTTCATTGTACGGATAAAATTTGTGCATTTCTAATACTCTTCTGACAGATGTTCGAGATATACGCTTTATTGATTTCAATTCTGGAATATATGGATTAACAGCAACCTGATCAAGAACTTGTACTTGCATCTATTTGTTCAAAACTCTGAGTCCCTGTCTTTTTTTATTTGCAACAGATTCTGTTTCTTGGAATTTTGGTACCAAATCTCTAACATAAACATGACTTGCATTTCTGCCAGGATGTCTTTCATTAAAAGGCTGTTCTTAAATAGCACCATAAAGAAAAATAATTTCAATTCTTTCTTCCGCGCTATAAACCATTTTTGAAAACTCGAAAAAATCAGAAGAAAGATAAATAACTGTCAATTACAAGTAAATGATTAAAAGATTGACATTTTGTTAAAAACAAGTCTTCTTTACCATTAATTTTGTTTTTTATTTTCTTTTTTTTGTTTCTGAAATTTGCGGGTACCAACTTTCATCTGGTTCATTTCTAAATTTTCTAACTGACTTACAGAGTGGAAGAAAGAATTTACATTATTATTCTTTAGGGTGCGGTGCTGAAAAAATATGTTATTTAAAATCAGCCCTTACTTTATTAAAGTCATATGGGAAGCTTAAGGGGGTTGAAAGATACATCGTTTGTATTTCCCCGGTTGTTATAGAAACCGTATTTTTTATTTTTTCATACCTCTTTTTGTTTAAAAAATATTGCCATTGTAAGTTTTCGAAGGCCCACCCGGTATATACATATCGGCTCAGCTCGTCGTGACAGACCCTGTATTTTGAAATACAGTTCGAATCTTTCATAAA
This sequence comes from Vesta saturnalis, assembly GCA_036346205.1. Taxonomy (NCBI): domain Eukaryota; kingdom Metazoa; phylum Arthropoda; class Insecta; order Coleoptera; family Lampyridae; genus Vesta; species Vesta saturnalis. The sequence continues at coordinate 4,177,718 of JARFJB010002298.1, read as the reverse complement.
TGTCAGACGTCATTTAAGCGATCTGATCTAAGCAGTTTTGCAAAATAAAATAGCAGCCAAAGCCTGGATGTAACAAACGTTAGAATTAAGGCTTTTTTTAATTAAATGTTGCCAAAACTTTCTAAATTGAGCATCTTCTTTTTACTTGTTGAAGTTACGTGGATGTTTAGGTATTTTTATAGTTTCTTGCTGTAAAAGTACATAATAATGGGTTTGATAAAACTTCTAAATAATCCATCTATATACAAAATCTCTTGTCTTATTTACGTTTAGTGTCAAACCCAGGTTTTGTAGTTCCAATCTATTTCCCTCACGGTAAAAACTAGATAACCTCTACAACATGCTTCAGTTTACTGCCGAAAAAGAAACTAATGGAGGTTTATCGTTATTAGACACTTTAGTTTCTAAAACAAATAATCAATCTCTTGCCTTTAAGGTTTATCGAAAGCTTACTCATGTTGCAAGATATCATCATAAACTATTAAGCCATCATCCATGTCAACAGATTAGTGTGCCTAATAATCAAGTGATGGACTAAACGGGTTTGTGGCTCTGAATTTTCGGAGGATGAATTTTTAACTTAAAACATCGCAAGCTAATAGTCATTCCCTTAAAGAGGATAATAGTGGTTTAGGACGTTTGGTATTTTACATGTTTATATTATTTTTACAAACACATGAAAACGAGTGTGCTGATTCATTAGTTAACGCAATAAATCTTTCTGTATACTTACTGGACTGTTTGTTTAAGTTAACTTCGCCTAATTTGTCTTTTATATCAATTTAAGCGTTTCGATAATATTAATGAATTAATGATAATAGCTTTAATAATTATTTGAGGGGTCAAATTAAATTTATGAAATATGAAAACGCAAATAAAGGTTTGCTATTAATGTAGCAATTTGATAAACGTATAAAGCCAAAGATGGCAAATCAAAACACCATTTAACGAACTAAGGCTAACAATGAAGAATGTCATAATCAAAAAATTTGTTAAGATACAGCAGTTTAACATACGCAGTTAAAATTAAAATCATATTAAACGTACACATTGAATTTTAAGTGTATAATAATAATTACAATTATTAATGACCGAAAGCTACTTCCTTATTAGATATCACTAGATGTTTAATTGGTAGGTCAAGTTTCAATTTGTGAATGTTTTGACCAACTCCAAATTAAAGTTTTTCACAACTTTACGCTTGCATCATAACCAAAATTTTGTAAAATTTGTTCTTTTATTATGGTATGTTTTATTGTTAGCGGTTTTGCTGCGATTCGAACCTGATTTGTGTTGTGACCAATGCTTAATCATATATCGTTATAGGCTAATTGCATTACGAAGTACAAGACGAAGAGCGAAAGCATCTATTTTGAATCCATTACCATGTTTATCATTGCATTATCTAATGAAAGCGAACACTATACCAGTAACACCGTTGTGTTTTGACGGCTGAATCAAAAGTGCGTGTTATCAATTCTCACGCCGATATGAAAGCAAATGGAGGGGGGTTCGGTATAAAAGTACGTTCAGAATGGTTGCTAAGAAATGTCACTATAATTTGTTTAATGCAAATAAAATCCACCCATAAGGTTCATTCCAGGAATATCTAACAAACTAACCTTATAAGAACCTAAAAGTAACTGTAAATTTATTGTGACGGCAAAGCGTGCAATTTAACAGACTTTTACTAACGCGGTGGTTCGGGCTTAAGCTCCTCTAACGGTCCCGTCTAATCCCGGAAATAATTGTACCATGCTACCAAGCTGCCATTCTAGTGGGGTCGCAGTTTTATCTTTAACGAGTTTCTACATCTGTTGCAGTGAAATGTTTGTCTCTAGTCTAGTGACTTTCGTGGTAGAAATTATGCAAATACTCTTTTCTCTAACGCAATTAAAGCGATTGTTGGACATGCTGCAGCGGAGAGATGCGATATCGATATACGCGACGGCTCAAGATCGGTAAGGGCAGATAAGGGACTTAAGGTCAGAAATAGCTACTTAGGTCATTGGGATGGGCACTGACTGTATACAGTGGCCTAGAGCTAAGTATAGCTTCAATTTCAGTGATAACGGTATTCATTTTCTCTAAAGCAAAAAATTGATTTTCGAGTGTAACAAAGTGTTTTTTCTCTTGAACTTGGCGAATCAAAGGTTTGGAAAGACGGTGCGATCTAAGCAATAATGCGAAGTGTTCAGTTTCACAAGGTAACAAACAAAATAAGTTGTCCCCGCCCACCATCAGTAACAAATCATTTCGGTAGGAGTTGACTCATACGAAGTTTGGCGAAAAGATCCGAAAGTACTTGTTCTGGGACCATTCTAGTGATAATAAATACGACAATATGACGTTTCTGTGATGATAGGGTGCTCATTGTTCCAACGAAAACGAAACATGTATGGCAGAATAGCTAGGCATTAGGGAATGACGCCAAGTTAATTGTTTTTAATTACCCAAAGTATGAGACGTGAAACGATATCACAGGGAATGAGGATTGCTTCAATTCGACCAAGAACTATAAATTGTTCTACAAGCTATAAATGTCTACCACAGGGGATAGACAAGATCTGACCTCGTAACAAACCACTAGAAGCAGGGTTGGCTGGATTTTACTGCCAAAAACCAAAAGGGATACGTTGAGGGACTAAGCAATGAGATTACTAACAAATACTTTCTATTGTCGTGGTAACGAACGAATCCAAGTGAGTACAATGGTAGAATAAGGTTTCATCGATGTTACCGATGTTTCGCAAACAAATTTGACCAATTTGGCCAGAACACTTACACAAAGTTGGAGATGAGGAATCAATATTTGTTTGACAGGAGCTACTTTTAACTTGACGATTACGAAACGTGTAACCATTTGTCTATGCGGAAGTGAAAAACAGAGCCATTTGACAGTGGCGTAACCATCCTCCGACAAATCATAAAAATCATATAAGGCGCATAGTGAGGCTCTATTCAAAATCAATTTACGACGCAACTGCAGCATTGAAAGTATAGGTAACTCAACTTTGAAATTTAATTACGAAATGATTTTATTAGATGTTTCAACATCCAAACAAAGACCTAATAGCTACATGTGTTGGATGAGTGGTTTAGCAGAGTAGGTAATACGTTTGAGAAAACCAAGTGAATCGTACATTCGAGCTAACTTCGGCAAAAAGTAGCGCTTCGAACACGATGCACTACAAAGATTGACAGAGGTCCGATGCGACAGCAAACCAAGAATCTTAACGGTGCTAGAAGATTTACAGAGAGAATTGGGAAATGTCGATGGTCCATTGGAATCTAAGCCCTCCATGCGATTAGATGCCAACGTATTCCTCAAGTGTGGTTTTTGACCTGAAAACTAATGACTTAAATATTTAGTTAGCGTATTATGCTGTATGGTTTATAAAGTATTAATCTTTAATCTGATTTAGTCGTCTTTCACAACTGTTTGGAGTTATTGAGTATGTCAAGAATAGTGGTCAGACTTAGGGAACTTCAGACTAAAATAAATCACTTATTTTAAACAGAACATGGTGTATTTCTTATGTCAAGTTTTCGGCACAAGACCGCGCATACACACACCCACGTGTCCACGCACACGCACATGCACACGCTCACGCATACTTACACGTACTTACACACACACCCATAGACACACACACAATGTTGCTATTTGAGATATCGACTTGCGTTTTTTTTTCAATGGTGGCTACGGACATTCTGCACAACCTAGAATTGTTTTCATCATTTACAGGAGGTCGGTGTACAGGGTGGCGCACCAAACTTATGCTTTTTAAATACAAATCCCGTGTATTTTAGCACAATTTGAAAGCCTTTTTGATTCTGATCAAAATGAGCTTAACGTTAATCGGCGAATTATAAACCGTTTAGGTCTTATGGTCGAAAATAGAGTGAAAAGGCGTCATGTTTAAAAATCAGCACGACTCCACTGTCCATTAAAGTGTCCAATGCATTTCCAGGTCCTGAATTTTCATATTAGGGCTTATTAATCAACCACTTCTCATTACCGTATACAGGGCGTGACAAAACGCAAAACTGTGTATAACTCAATTTTTTCAAATGGAACACCCTGTACATTTTTATAGCGCTAAATAGAACTTTTTATAAGCTTTCCAGCGACATAAGTTTGTGTGGTCTATTTTGAGAAACAGATGAGATCTTTTTAAGAACGCTTGTCTTTACTTGTTATTTATTCAAAAAAATAATTCAAGTAATGTGTCAATCAATTTGACACATTTGCCATTCCTACACTGCACACCATTGTTTCTAAAGTTTTTCTAATCATGAAGTTCGCCCCCGAAGAGTTAGTAAACATAGTGTATTGTACTGGTGAAGCTGAAAGGAATCCTTTGCTAGCACGTCGAATTTATCGTGAAAAATACCCCATTGCAAGAATTGCAAGAACCAATACTTTGCGTAAACTGACAGCAAGGTTCGAAGCAAATGATAGTGCATGTTACGCTAGTAAAGAACTTCTTGGTGGTCGTGTAAATGATGAGCTACAAGTCCTACTAAAAATTCAAGAGAATCTACAAATAAGTAGCAGGCAGATCAGTGTAGGAACTGATATATCGAAAAGTACTGTGAATCGACTTATATTAAAGCACAAGTTTCACCCGTACCATTTGGAACTACAATGGGGATACATTAAAGAGCAAGTTTACAGAGTTCATCAAACGACTATTGAGCATATGAAAAATAGGATACCTCAAGCATTTCGTTCAACTGGCCAAGGAGTGTTAGCTAGACGACAGCTCTCATACGTTAGGCATTTGGCAGTTTGTAGAGAACAGAATGGTGGTTTATTTGAACATTTGCTGTAAAAAATTGGCTAGTTTATATCGTTCTCACCAGTGTAGTTTAGTTTCACATTTTGGTTGAAATTGTAGGGTATCTCGTTTGCGAGCAAAGATAGAAAGATGCGGTTTTCGCGACCCTATTCTACTTTTTCGTGAAAAGAAAGATGCCACAAAAATAATTATAGTCCTATTAGTATTTGAGATACAGGGCAAAATTAAAAATTTTATTTTTGATCCTCATATAAACCAGAAAACGTTTAGTCCAAATCGTTCCTTGTTGTCTTTGGGGAATATTTTGTGTTGATTTTCTTGAAACCAGAATCGGCTATTGTGTCTGTTTCAAACTACTGAATTGCTAAAATGTGCCTCATCTGACTATGTGACATTTCTTCCCAAGTTGGGTACTATATTTAATATGTTTAAGTACTAACTTCAAAATATTAACCTACGTTCGGCGTCGCTAGGATGTAGATGTTGAACAAGCCTAAATTTGAATGGTTTATATTTATGGTGGCGAAGTATTCTTTAGATTCTTGTTTCCGAAACTCCAATCATTCTCTTGATTTTCTTTGTTATATTTTTTGACCTGGGTTTAGAAAATGATCCATAGATAATTAAATTTCTTTTTAATCTATAAAACGTGATTTTACTAGGCTGTCTCCGTTCTGTAAACCTACATAGATTTAAAGTTACTTAATTATCAAAATTAATAACAAGGAAACTACATTTACCTGTATAAATACAAATTTATTGCTGCGTCGGCGTATTCAATACTCTGACCAAAGAAAATCAGCATGTCATATTTTTCAAAGTTTGAAAAATTTTGCACAATGAACAAACAATACGATTGTTGTCCAAAAATTATTTTTATCAGATTTGACAGGTGAATTACGTTTAGATCAGACTACTTGCAAGTTTAGACATAAAGTAATTAATAATAATTTTTAATATTCTTTATCAGTTTTATTGCCATTAATATTTCTTTCTGAAGCTGTAAGATGCATCTTACCCAATTAAAAAAAAATTGCCAGTTTGAATATGTTTCAAAAGCCTAATTTGCATATTTTTTTGTTATTATTTTTGCATTTCTCCGTAAAAGTCCTTAGATTTCTTATAAACGCGTATTTACATATTTAAAATTATAGTAAAGCAGTAAGAATCTAGTAGCCCTTTTTGAATACTCAACTATATCTTGGGCGTTCAAGAAAATATGCGTTTATACCGAGTTTGTAGGTTTCATGGCCAACTATATCATCAAAATGTTAAATTTACGTAACATTCATTTTTGAGGTTCATAATGCAAAAGAAGTGCCACATAATATATATTTTTGAAAGCTGAGAGTAAGCTCTATTATATAATAAAAAATATACAGGGTGTTCCATTTAAAAAAACAAAACTTTGGTCTATTGTGAAGAAACTGACCTTTATGGGGAAAACTATGTACGCCACTAAGTTCTACGGAAAATTCTGTATAAAACCCACTTATCACCATTTCAATAAATTACAAGGCAAAGCAGTTACGAGAGGTGCTTAAAAAGTGCAAATTTTGAATTTCGGCTTGTATCTCAAATACTAAGAGGACTATGACAATTCTGTTTGTGGCATTCTTCTTTCCACGAAAGTAGAACGTGGTCGCGGAAACCGCATCTTTCTATCATTGCTCGTAAACGAGATACCCTACAATTTCAACGAAAATAGGACACTGTGTACCTGTAAATTGTAATGTGCTGATCTGGTTTAATAATTCAAGGGGAAAAATACAATAAAATAAGGTTTTGCGTTCGTAGTTCGTATTTTCGTAGAATACGTACGACGGACTTAAAATTGCATTTGTTGTATTTCTGGCGCATTCGGCCCTCTGATATGAGACAATTGGTATTAATATCAAAAAAGTAAAAACAAATGTCGTTCTCAAGACGAATGTTGTTTCTTATTTTCGATGCGGATTACTTAAAAATGTTATGGATACTTTTTCCTAATTGTTATGTTAAATTCACAAAAGTCTACTGAAATTATTTTTTCAGTTTTTCAAAATAGACCGCATGAACTGTATATTGCTGGAAAACTTATTCAAAACTACTATTTAGCGGTATAAAAATATATAAGATGTTACATTTGAAAAAATTGAGTTAGACACGGTTTTGTGTTTGGTGACGCCCTGTATACGGTAATGCGAAGTGGTTGATTAGTAAGCACTAATATGAAAATTCAGGACGTGGAAAAGCAGTGGCCACTTTAATCGATGATTTATTTCCGACAATGAAGTCATGAGTATTTTTCACTCTATTTTCGACCATAGAACTTCTTATGAACTGCTTACAGGCATGTGTGCCAAAATATTTAGCCATAAACTCATCATACGAGAGGTCTTCTATCGGAGCAAAACTTTTAGAAAATTTTTTTTTAGCATATTGGCTAATGGACGAAGCTTGTAAAGTCTATCAATTACATCAATTTTTGAATTGTTAGCACAATTAATGAACCGAAGAATTTGGCCAAATCCGTAAATCTGTGCCGCTTACTGGGTTTTGAATCATATCCGCTTACAATGAGAATCGCCAAAAAACATTGAATTTCATCTCCTGTAATCTGAGGGTCTGGCCAGTTTTTAAAAATTGCAAATTTTTGGTTTCTTAAACTAGATGGTCAATAATATCACTATCAATAAATTTTTCAAACATGTCAGTAGGATCGCTGATTTCTTGATTAACACTTTTAGGAAAAGATGTTGAATTAGGCTTAAGAATGTCGCCATTCTCTACCCAATTGATCACATCCTTAGAGTCGTTTTCTTCACAGTCATTATCGGGACAAACATAACTTATAAATCTAACTTCAACCTCAGATAAAAGTTGTCGGCCTGTTAGATTATTCATAGTACCACCTTCTTCGTCACCAGAGTCCTCGTCAGTTAACTCACTAGTTTCAAGAGGCTCAATAAAAATTTGTTCAGCATCAACGATATATGTTATTTCGATAGGTTCCTCAAGTGTTAGGCCGCAAGTAATAAGTAAAAATTATTGAGATGTACCCTGTAAAGCCTAGCGTATATATATATATATATATATATATATATATATATATATATATATATATATACATATAACACTAAACTTTACAACAATCCCTACTGACAGTGTTATTATTTATTTGTACTTACTCGAACGTAATACCGTAATCCACCTTGTTTGAAAACATTCTCGTATTTTGTTTACACAATATCCACGGACCGTCACAGTAGCTGGTAATATATCTTAAAAATAACTTAAAATGACTATACTCTGTTTACCGAACAGAAAAAGTTAAGCTCCTCCCCAAAAATTCCCGCAATATTTAAATGCAACTTTGTTATTGGTCGCATCTTTAAAACCCGGAACACAAGCAATTACTTGCTTTCAACTGTTGTAGTTGGGGTACCTAACAGTTAAAACGTCTCTAATTTGACATTTCGTTTTGGTGTTTGAATGAGTGTGTATGGCATTTACATCGTCATTACTTGCTTCAATTTGCTGTTATTCTCATTTAAACGAACAAAATAGTTTAACTGTTTTACGTTCTCTGTTTTTTCAGAATAAAGTAAAGTGTGTTTTGCAACCGTATCTTATTCTAAACGTAGCATATAACCCTATCGCCCTTATAAAAGGATGCCCTATTTTGACCTAATCCAAATCTTCAAATATTTTTAAACTGTGTTTGTGTTACTTTATTTTATACGATTAAAAACAATTTAAAAAAAAATAGTACGTGACGAATCTTTGTTTATTCCCAAGTCCACATGTAATTTCCAAACTTCACTTTACTGTAATGATTTGCAGTCTCTGGTACCTTCTTTAATATGTTCTTGCATCGTATTATTACAAATAATAAATAATTTGAAACTTATGCTGTGTGATAAAGTGCCAATACTAAAAACATGACCCTTTGCAATTTAGATTTGACAAAGTGACGTTTTAATTTGTGCTCTTCAACTTTCCCGGTTTTCATAATTCTGTTGCCGTAAAACTAGTTGCTGCTTACATTAGCCATATTTAGTGGGAGGAGCTAAACTATTTCTGTTGGGTAAACAGATTTTAGTATTTAATGATTCAACGCTGCCATCTATCCTTTAGTTGTCCAAGTTTAGGTGTAGGAGTCAGGAACATAGAGCTCTCTCTTTCTTTCTCTCTCTCTCTCTCTCTCAATATATATATATATATATATATATATATATATATATATATATATATATATATATATATATATATATATATATATATAAAGCGGCAATGCGTGTATATGGCAGTTTAGGAAGAAACTTCGTAAGCAAAAGCAAAATATCAAACCAAAAAAAAATAAAAGTGTTTAAATCTACATATAGACCGGGCGTATTTTCGGATCAGAAACATGGATATTGAACGAAAATCAAAAAAGCAGAATGCAGGCAACGGAAATGAAATACCTGATAAGAATGATGGGAATAAAAAGAACAGACAGATCCAGGAATCAGGATATAAGGGAAGAACTGGGGATAGAACCAACACTGACAGTAATGGAACAGAACCAACTAAGGTGGTATGGGCACTTAATGAGAATGGGAGAGTATAGACAGGTACAGAGGGTGTGGGAAACAAAAACCATACCAAAGAGGAATAGAAGAAGACCCAGGGAGACTTGGAAAGGAGTAATAGAGATCATATTAGCCAAGAAGGGATATACGTTTCAATCAGCGAGTAGAGTCACTCGGGATAAAAAGGAATGGCGGGCATTAGTTCATAAATAATTACATAGTAAAATATAGCACAAAATAGAATGTAAAACATACAAAGACGTTGACAAATTTATGTAACACAATGTACATAAATATCCTTACACCTAACGGTAAACAAGGATTATTGATAAAAAAATTTATATGTATATATATATATACAGGGTTCCCCATTTTAGACTATACAATTTAAAAGTCGAATAAAAACTTTCTAATCAAAGTAAATTAACTTTTTAATGGACTAATATGTAGCTTATTCTTTGGGATTTATGACTAAAGTAAATAACAATTCAAGTTTTAAAGATCATGTCTTCCAAATGCCCTCCTTCGACTTCAATGCATTTTTGAATTCTAAGATCAAAATTTATCATCACTCGGCGAAGCAAATCTCCATTTATTCCTGCAATTTCATTTCGAATCTGCTCCTTCAGCTCCGGAATTGTTGCAGGACGACTTGCAAAAACTTTTGCTTTAGGTATCCCCAGAGAAAAAATCGGGGCCGTTAAATCGGGAGATCTCGAGGCCAATTCAAATTTCCAAATCGGGAAATTATACGGCCGTCAAAAAATCTCGCAAAATTCTCATAGTGTTTCTGGCTGTGTGAGCCGTTGCTCCATCTTGCTGGAATAATATGGCGCCATTTAGTCCTCGTCTAATTAGTTCTGGGATAAGAAACGTTTGCAACATGTTTATGTAGCGTTCGGAATTAACTGTAACAGAACGGTTATTTTCATCCTCAAAAAAATAAGGACCGATAATTCCAAATGATGCTACACCGCACCAAACAACGACTTTTGGACTGTAGAGTTTTTGGTAAACAGTTCGTGAGGATTTTCTACTCCCCAGTATCTAAAGTTTTGCTTGTTAACAACACCGTCCAAATGAAAATTTGCTTCGTCGCTCATTAGCAAATTATGAATTTCTCCACGATGCTGATGTAAAAATTTTTCACAAAATGTGACCCTCGCTCCTTTGTCTAGATCACTGAGGTTATGCGCCATTTGATATTTATAGGGGTGAAATTTTATATCTTTATGCAGAATTCTGTGGAGACTTCCCTTAGATATTCCTAGAGCAAGTGATTGCCGATTAGCCGATCTCTTAGGACTTCTTGTAAAGGCAGCTCTCACTCGTTCAATATTTTCAGGCGTACGCACCGTTCTTCGACGTCCAGGTTTTTTAATGTTTTGCACAGAGCCATTTTCACGCCAATGACGAACCCACGCGGCAATTGTAAAGCGTGTTGGTGCATCGCCCTATTATTGTTTCGAAACTGCCGTCGAAATGCACGCCGAACTTCTTCAAATGAACCAGTTCTAATGTAGACTTCCACAGAAAACACACGCTCTTGAATCGAATAATTCATAATGCAATGAAAATTGTTAAACTGGAGCAATTATATCGTTTGCGTATAACGCATATTTGACAGAAACACTTAAGTCGTTGTTTATAGACAGGCGCCTCCTTGATCTTTAAAACTTGAATTGTTATTTACTTTAGTCATAAATCCCACAGAATAAGCTACATATTAGTCCATTAAAAAGTTAATTTACTTTGATTAGAAAGTTTTTATTCGACTTTTAAATTGTATAGTCTAATATGGGGAACCCAGTACATATAATAATTGCACAAGTGACCTTAGGCAAAAGGTTTGTGGTGGTTTTCTGAAACGTAAGCGGACAAGATAGTCTGTAATACACGGTATATATTTTCGACGAGATTATTCTGTGGGTGGTACACAGTATTGTACAAAATTTTTGTTTTATAATTACCACACAGTGACGTAAACTCTCGAGAATTGAACTACGTTCCATTATCGCGAACTAGGAATTCGTGACTACCATAAACTAAAAATACTTGGTCTTCTTTTAAACGTACGATAGACGTAGCGGTAGCTGCTCGAAGCGAAAAGATCAAAACGTACTTACTAAAGTAATCGGAAATAACTAAAATATAGGTATAACCCTGAGATGAACGAGGGACGGACCACACACGTCAACGCAAATCATACGCCACGGTTTTTGTTGTGTGAGGACGTTTTCCCATGAGACCTTGTGGTCTTTGACTAGGAATTTTAGTTTTCAAGCAAATAGTACAATGGTCTACGTGACGGGTTACATCGGCCGTCATTTTTGGCAAACATCCTGGATTTCGCGATGTTCGGGATATTTACATTTGACATACTTAAACAAGGAGTGGTCCTCAATACACCAATGAGGATATCGCAAGGGATTTTCTTTAACTAAATGACACATTTTTGAATACCAACGATCGGGATTTTCATTATCGATAATCGAGATTGGCGAGATTTCCGGTACGGAACAAGACAGAAAATCAGACACGCCGGCCGCCTTGTACGTACAACTCGACTCCGTACCTAAAATGTATGCTGTCTGCAAATGCTTGCTCTCATTTACTCTACTTCAATCAATTCTTCTAAACTTGCGAGAACCTGATTAAATAATGAAAATTTACAATTCGGCAATTTTATTTTGCAGACAATATTGCTACAATTTCCTATGCCACATACAATAATCTTGTTAACAATGGTTGCATGGGTTTTAACTGCTTTTTATTGTTCATTAATTTGCATGAGCTTTAATTTAGTTAGAATGAAGCTTAATTTTTTTATTTTATTTATAGTTGCATGCGTTTCTAATATCACAAATTTTGCTTCGTCGAGTTTTTTTTTTGTATGCTTAATTAACGCAGAGTGAAATTTTAGTTGCTTAGTTCAGTATAGGTATAACGTAAACAATTTTGACAATCATAATTCTCAAAGGCATACTTCCAATTAATAAATAAATAAATTCTTGAATTCAACGAAAACGATAATCAGACGATAATGTAAGTATTAACATGAATCAATCATTCATAGTTAAACATTTATTACTAATTGCAGCATGCAGATGACATTAAACCATTCACAAAATCAATGCAATAATTGTACTTCGCCGATTACGGCACTAACCTGTATTCAACAGCTGATATTTTCCCACAGATTTGGCTTGTGAAACACTTCTTACAAAGGCACCCAAATCTCGATACGACCATCAATGAACCGAGTGTTCATACAATTCTTTAATTACCAATTTGTACCAAGAGAATTGCGTGATTCTTATCCTAATGTATGTACAACGGTAAATTATAATAAACTCCAGAAACTTGGGTTACGGCTTCATAAGAGGATTGTACCACAAAATCGTCAACTAAAATTGAAATTGCGACTGCAATCTAAAACGCTGTAGGAGAAACTATCAGTAAGTAAATCACATATACAAAAAATTACCTTCATCGAAGGGTTTCAGGTATAGAAGCTAAGATATTATATTGTTATACTTTTTAATACTCCGAAGCGTGCACGAATTGAAATTTAGGTAAACTACTTCACGATAATATTCAAATCGTTTATTCGGTACTTTAGGCTCAATCCCTTATATAACAAAAGGTAGCTAACAATTAGTTATTTGCCCAATACACCGTATTAACAAATTTTTTTTAGCTTTTATAAGATGGCCGACGAAAATTAGTTTTTTGCCAAATACACTGTATTAATAATTTTTTTCTAGCTTTTATAAGATGGCCGACGAAAAGATAAATATTCAAAAATTCCCACTATCACTAAATAATATATTCCTATATAACTTTTATCGATTTACAGAAACCTGTATATTTTTAAATAAAGTTCTGATTTTTCTTATTGATTATTCCTCCGTTAGATGACACTATTTTAAACTATTCACAATTATGGTTTTTTTTTTCAATTTATGTTAGCGTAAAATTAAAACGTAACAATATATATATATATATATATATATATATATATATATATATATATAAAAGAGAGAGAGAGAGAGAGAGAAAGAGAGAGATCTATAATTCTGGACTCCTACGCCTAAACTTGAAAACAACTAAAGGATAGATGGCAGCGTTGAATCATTAAATACTAAAATCTGTTTACCCAACAGAAATAGTTAAACTCCTCCCACTAAATATGGCAAATGTAAGCAGCAACCAGTTTTACGGCAACAGAATTATGAAAACTGGGAAAGTTGAAAACCATAAATTAATACGTCACTTGGTGAAGTCTAAATTACAAAGCGTCATGTGTTTAGTATTGGCACTTTATCACACAGCAGAGGTTTCAAATTATTTATTACTTGTAAAAATACGATGTAAGAACATATTAAAGAAGATACAAGAGACAGCAAATTGAAGCAAGTAATGACGATGTAAATGCCATACACACTCATTCAAACACCAAAACGAAATGTCAAATTAGAGACGTCTGATCTGTTAGGTACTACAACAGTTGAAAGCAAGTAATTGCTTGTGTTCCGTGTTTTAAAAATGCGACCAATAACAAAGTTGCATTTAAATATTGCGGGAATTTTTGGGGAGGAGCTTAACTTTTTCTGTTCGATAAACAGAGTATAGTCATTTTAAATTATTTTTAAGATATATTACCAGCTACTGTGACGGTTAGTGGATATTGTGTAAACAAAATACGAGAATGTATTCAAACAAGGTGGATTACGGCATTACATTCGAGTAAGTACAAATAAATAATAACGCTGTGTACAAATTCTGTAATATTTAAAAATAGTCAATTCTTGATATTTTATGTAAACATAAAGCCTAACCTCAAACACTGTCAGTAGGGATTGTTGTAAATTTTAGTGTTATATACAGTGTGTCATGTCGAGAATTTACTTCCAACTATCAAAAATTTCAAAAATATAAAATTGAAATAGTAGGCCTTGAGAAGGCATGGATTAATAAATGAAAAATTTATACAATTAGATTCCTAATTATTGTAATTTCTAATAACTAAAATAAAAACAAAACTGATAATAGTAACTATCATAAAACATGCTCGATATGTCCCCCTCTACACTCCACGCATTTTCTACATTTTCATATCATGTAATACATTGTAAAAGAGGTGTTAAAATCCATTATTCGATAATGTAAAAATCCAGATAGCGTCCAAAAACAAAAGTTAGAAATGTATTAAATTTTGTAAGTAAAAACAGATAAATTAGCAAAGGTTTAAATTTTTGATAGTTCTCGTATCATGTGATACATCGCTGAAAAGGTGATAAAAAATACTATTCGATAATGTAAAAATCCAAGATGGCGTCCATATGAAAAACAATAGTTAGTGTATGTATTTCAAAACCAAATGACTGTAGATAAGTTTTGGTACTTTTTTTAAAATTGTCTTTTAGAAGTGTCATAATAATGTACAAATCAAAATGTTATCAGACTTCAAATAAAAGAGCTACAGGGGGTAGTAGAAAATGCACAATTTTTGTTTTCTCCAATTATTTCAAAAACAAAGAAGTTACTTCAAATCTGACTTTACCATGATGATAGCCATAAAATTCTCTAAAACTTTCCCCATTTAACCGAAATTCTATCTTCAATATTAACGAATATAGCAATACATGCATGCTGAATCTCGGACACACTGTATGTGCTAATACTTAAAACCATATTAAGAAGTGTATCCATTTTACAAAATGTTAATCATCAATTCATCACCATACAATTGTAATATGTAATGATTACTTCGTTCTATTTCTTTTTTGGGCAATGCATTGCGCTCTCACATAATATATCTAATCGAGGTTCACTATTTATATTTATAAACCCCTTTTTTGTGCAAAACAATTCCTATATTACTCTATTCTGTGCTCTTAATCAAGATTTAGATTTCCACAAGTATTAATGTTTAAATAAGACATTTTTTCTTTAAAACTTGTGTATATATATATATATATATATATATATATATATATATATGTAACGCTAGGCTTTTACAGGGTAAAGCCTAATAATTTTTACTTATTACCTGGAGGGATGGCCTAACACTTGAGGAACCTATCGAAATAACATATATCGATGATGCTGAACAAATTTTTATTGAGCCTCTTGAGACTAGTGAGTTAACTGACGAGGACTCTGGTGACGAAGAAGGTGGTACTATGAATAAAGTTAGACTTAAAAGTTATGTTTGTACCGATAATAACTATGAAGAAAACGTACAGCAGCAAGAAGATGACGATAATGGGAAAAACACATTATCAGTTTAACGAAGAAGATCGACTCTAAGGATGTCATCAGTTGGGTACAGAATGGCGACATTCTTAAGCCTAAGTTCAACATATTTTCCTAAAAGTGTTAATCAAGAAATTAGCGATCCTATTGACATGTTTGAAAAATGTATTGATAGTGATATTATTGACCATCTAGTTCAAGAAACCAAAAATATCCAATTTTTAAAAACTGTCCAGATCCTCAGATTACAGAAGATGAAATTCAATGTTTTTTGGCGATTCTCATTGTAAGCAGATATGATTCAAAACCCAGTAAGCGGGATTTTTGGGACTCGCACACAGATTTACGGGTTTGCCCAAATTCTTCGGGTCATTAATTGTGCTAACAATTCAAAAATTGATACAATTGATAGACTTTACAAGCTTCGTCCATTAGCCAATATGCTGAAAAAAAAAGTTTTGCTCCGATAGAAGACCTCTCGTATGATGAGTTTATAGCTAAATATTTTGGTAAGCATGCCTGTAAGCAGTTCACAAGAGGGAAGCCGATTAGATTTGGGTTTATAGTGTGAGCTCTAAATGCACATACCGGCTATTTAATAAACTTTGGCTTCTATCAAGGAAAACAACCCAATGCCAATAGTAAACTGGAAACCCTTGTTGGAATACCTACAGCTCCACTTATATCTATGTTAGAAGAGATATCACCTAAAGAATGTTCATACCAAATATATTTTAACAATCTATTTACCAATATAAGTATATTTCATCTACTAAAGTTAAAAGGTTAAGGTGTAATTGGAACATTCAGAGATGACCGAATACCTAAAAGTCGTCCGCTACGCGGTAAAAAGGAAATGCAAGACCTGCAAAGAGGAACCTGCTAACGGGGACGTGTTCAAAGATACAACAGAAAAGAAAAAAAAATTGTAAAAATAACAAGACCACATATGATAGGTCAATATAATACAAATGTGGGTGGCACTGATCTATTGGATCAGAATGTATCGTCATACAGAATTGGGATACGCTCAAAGAAGTGGTGGTGGTGCATTTTTACTTGGATGATAGATGCCAGTATCAGTAATGCATGGGTAACATACAGAAATTATAAAGATTCAAGCATCTCTTAACTACAGTTTAAAAGGCATATTGCCCAAACGTATCTACAAATATATGGAAAAGCCCCTAAAATAGACAGAAGAGATGCATTTTTTGCAAAAATAATGGTTTATTTCAAAAAATTTTGTTAAATTATGTTTCAACAATAAAGTCCTTAACGACACAACGTAGTTCTCTTGATAACTTGAGTAAAAAAAACTCAGGACATAATGGGTTAATCGTTATTGAAAATCGAAGTAATAGTGTGGATTAAAGCAAATATTACTTGTTTAGCAAAATGCCGATAGGCAAAACTTTTAATTTTGATTTTAAAATTTTAACACCCTGTAGCTCAGCAACTAAGCCTTTTAAGGATTCATGTACCTATATCAAAATTTATTAATTAACGAGAGCGTTGTTGGTCGAATATAGCACCACCCTGTATATATATATATATATATATATATATATATATATATATATATATATATATATATATATATATATACAGCGTTTCCACGAAAGTTCTTTACAAATGGAATTTTTTGTTATTAATTATTGGACAAAAAAATATTTTTTGTGAAAAAGTTCTGCTTTGTTCAAAACTACTAAAACACCAAAGAACACTTTTTTCGATCTAAACCTATATGGGGGAAATCAAAAAGTTTTATTTTACTAAGAATACATATTATCCATAATAACCAAAATTATATTAAAATTAGGTAACTAATCTATTTATATTAAAAAAATTAGTTTTAAGTAAATCAATTATTCAGAATTCAACATGTCCTCCATCTCTTTCCATACAAAGAACAGCTCTTCTTCCAAAATCCTTCACTGAATTTCTGATCATTGCGCCAGGAATTTGGTTCATTTTTTCGGCGCTAATCCTTTCCAAATGGTCCATATCTTGAAAAGGTCTTTCAGAGTATACCCTTTCTTTGAGATAGCCTCACAAGAAATAGTCGAGAGGTGTCAAATCGGGTGATCTGGCTGGCCAAGGGTTTGCAGAATATCTTCCAAACCAGCGTCCTTGAAATGATGTGTCCAGGTATTCGTTTATAATTCTGGAGCTATGGCATGGGACCCCGTCATGCTGATACCATAAAGTGGATCGAATATGCAAAGGAATTGCATGCAGAACATCAAAAATTTGATTATTCAGGAATTGGTAATATGTCTCCGAAGTGAGGTTATGTCGAAAAAAATAAGGTCCAATTATTTTATTATTAAAAATGCCAGCCCATACATTGGTCTTGAATGAATACTGATCACGGCATTCAACCACAAAGTTGGGATTTTCAAAACTCCACCAACGAGTATTTTGGGAACACATAACTCCGTTAGATGTGAACGTTGCTTCATCAGTGAAAAGTATTTTTCTTGCAACAAACGGATCGTCTTCTAACATTCCTTGAAACCAGGCACAAAAATTTAATCGAGATATAAAATCCCTATCTTTGAGAGTATTAACAAATTTTGGTTTGTAAGCATGAAATTTGTTAGATCTTAAAATTTTCGAAATTGTTGATTTGCCTACATTATTTAGTAACATTTGCGAAATCTGTTTTAAGGAAGTTCTTGGTTTTTTCACAACGGCTTGATTTGTAACTGATTTTCTTCGTGATTAACTCTTCGCGCATGGTTTCTCCTGAAGTTATTATTAACAGACCCAGTCATTTTAAATTTAACAATGACATTTCTCACAGATACATATGAAATAGGATTTTCCGGGTGCCTGTTATTGAATATCACTGCAGCTTCTCTGTACGTCTTGTAATTATCACCAACAATTAACACTAATTCTATTTTTTCTTCTAAACTTAATTTTGTAGGCATTTTGTTTTCAATAACCGATTTGTGAGATATCAATTTACTTGACATTTACTAACGGACATTCTTTTATTTCCCCAGCCTACTGCAGGACACATGAAAATCATGCTGATCCCAAAGAGAGTTGAAGACCATGTTTAAATCTAATTTTCAATATTGAATTCTGATTTATTGTTCTGAATAATTCATTTACTTAAAAATAATTATTTTTGTTAATAAAAATTGATTAGTTAAATATTTGTGCACTATTTTGATTATTATGGATAATGTTTATTCTTAGTAAAATAAAACTTTTTGATTTCCCCCGTATAGGTTTAGGTCAAAAACAGTTTTCTTTGGTGTTTTAGTAGTTTTGAACTAAGCAGAACTTTTTGACAAAAAAGATTTTTTTGTCCAATAATTAATAACAAAAAATTCCATTTGTAAAGAACTTTCGTGGAAATGCTGTACCTATATATATATATATATATATATATATATATATATATATATATATATATATATATATATAATATATATATGTATATATACAGGGTGTCTCAGAAACATGTTGCCAAACTTTAGGGGTTATAAAGGCCGATAAATTAAGTACTTTTGCCTTATAAACGTATGTCCGGAAATGAGTCGTTAAGGCACTAGACGAAGAAGTGTTAAAAAATTGCAGAATGTTCGCATTTACGACTTTTTGTATTTTTTAATATTTATTAAATAAGAAAAACAATAAAACATTATATCAGTTGTTCAAAATTGCGGACATCGACTTGCTGACATGCGGTCGTACGTCGAACCATTGATTGGCGAACTCGATAAAGGATGTGCGGATCTTTCTGAACAACTTGACTCGCAGCCATTACCCTTCCAATCAATTCTTCTTCTGTAGTTACAGGTGTTTCATACACTAATGATTTGAGGTAACTCCAGAAGAAAAAATCGACAGGTGTCAGATCTGGGCTTCGGGCTGGCCAGTTAACAGGTCCACCTCTTCCAATCCACCTCTCAGGAAATTGTAAAGTTAGGTGGTCCCGCACGTTGCGAGTAAAATGCGCCGGAGCTCCGTCGTGCTGATACCACATTCTACGACGAATGTCCAATGGAACATTTTCAAGCAACTCAGGGAGAACTTCTTGTAGGAATGTTAGGTAGATTTGACCATTTAAACGTGGAGGTAGTAGGTACGGTCCAATAATATGATCTCCTACTATGCCAGCCCACACGTTAATAGAGAACTGATACTGGTTAGACTTCTGAAATGTTCCATGAGGATTTTGGTCGCTCCAAATGTGACTATTACGGCTATTGAAGTAACCTTCTCTAGTAAAGCAAGCTTCATCGCTAAATAGAATAACTGAGCTAAAATCGAACTGTCGAGCGCATTTTTCCAAATACCAGCGACAAAAGTTTACTCTTGGACCGTAATCCCGTTGGGTCAAACTGTGTACTTTTTGAAGATTATAAGGGTATAGCAATTGTTCATGAAGTACACGCCATACTGATGCCCTTGTATTTCCAGTTTGATTTGCTATTGCTCGCACACTAGTGGAGAGTTTTTCTTCCACTCGTCGCAATACTTCTTCTTCCATCTCCACCGAACGAGCCGTTCTTTGCTGACCCGTACCTCCATTTCGTTTAAAATTTCCTTTTTCTCTTAAACGAAGGTGTAATGAAACGAATAATCTGCGAAATGGATGGCGACGATTGGGAAACCGACCAGCGTAGATCCGTGCAGCTTCCCTGCTATTGCATCTTGCTTCTCCATAAATCAGATGCATACCAGCCATTTCCTCAAAACTAAAATGTTCCATAGTAAAAGAATTCTTCTTTACTTAAATTATCACTTTAAAATAACAACTATTTGAAATTTACAAAATCAAAGTGACATTCAAAACGTCATTCAAAATTTGAACAATTTTTGATAATTGAAGAAAAAGTTCTTTTGCTATGAAACATTTCAGTTTTGAGGAAATGGAAAAAGGAAATTTTAAACCAAATGTAGGTACAAGTCAGCAAAGAACGACTCGATCAGTGGAGATGGAAGAAAAAACAAAATTAAAAAAAGCTTATCAATGAAGCTTGTTTTACTAGAGACAGTTACTTCAAAGACCGCAATACTCATATTTGGAGCAACCAAAATCGTGTCGATGGCCGCAATTTTGAACAACTAATATAATGTTTTATTGTTTTTCTTATTTAATAAATATAAAAAATACAAAAGTCGTAAATGCGAACATTCTGCAATTTTTAACACTTCTTCGTCTAGTGCCTTAACGACTCATTTCCGGACATACGTTTATAAGGCAAAAGTACTTAATTCATCGGCCTTTATAACCCCTAAAGTTTGGCAACATGTTTCTGAGACACCCTGTATATATATATATATATATATATATATATATATATATATATATATATATATATATATATATATATATATATATATATATATATATATATATATATATATATATATATATATAGTATGTATGTATGTATGCGGTTCGTGAGGAGACCCCGTATTTCAGGAAATGATAGATCAAATCAGTTTAACACAAAACTTTCATACGTAAGTCTAATAGTGCTTCGTTTCAGAGATTCAGGGTGTCAAAGTTACAGAAAAGGATTGATTGTTGAAACAACTCTAAAACGAAGAAAGGTACTTCCCTTACTCGTGGTATAATAAATAGGGATATAAAGTACATTGGTTTTAACTGAATAATAATAATATAACGCAAGGGGCAGTACAACGTTTTAATCCCTAATTTCTAGGCCACTGGAATAAACTGAATTTTTGGGTACTGATTGCCAATTGCTTAGGCAGGTTATTAACCTTACGTTTACATGTTTCGTGTTAAAATGATTAGATCTATCATTTTCTGAAGTACGGGAGTTCCTTACAAATCACCTTGTATGTATTTTGTGGGCGTGCGTGGGTGGGTACATGAGTGGGTGCGTGCGTGTGCCTTTACGTGCGTGCGTGTGTGTGGTGTGTGCTTGCGTGCAAGTGTACGTGCGTGTGTGTAGGTTGGAACCTAAAAACCCAAACGTAAAATATAAATATTCCATATAAAGTTTTTGATGTATGCAAAATTCAAAAAGTCGACGTTTTGAAACTGTTTACATTGACAAACCATTAAATAGATCTGAAGACATAATAGTCGGGTAATCTGATTTTTACAAATGCAGCTCAAGCCTGAAAGAATCAAATAAAATATTTCGAGTAAGTTCATCCCGTCCACATACCAGGACGTGGCAAAGAAAACCACTTATCGCCATATCATTTGGATATTTTGCGTATAAAGTATAGAAATATGAGTTGCATTTCTTTGCTTCGAACATGTGTCTAAGCTTTTTTTTAGCTTTTAATGTTGTAACTTTAAAAATTGTAACATAACGTTTTTAATATTATTAAAGTGGTTCAACAAGAAAAAAATCTTTGATGTTTTTCCGATCGCCTTTAATTTTTTTGCACACTAACGGAGAAATCGATAAGTTCAAAGTTAACAATCTTTTTACTTATAAAACTTATTCAATAATTATTAATTGTGTCATGAGCGAAAGTATGTTTTCCCTTTTTCTAAACTTTGATTCATCCATCATACTTTAAAGACTAATTTCATAGTAAAACTAAAATAATATAAATTTTAATTTTGAAATTTACTCAACGTGCCATTAAAACAATAATTAACATTTTATATATCTCCTACAAATAGGCTTTATACTTTTTCACAAAATGTTTAAATTTGTAAAGGTATTCGTCCTTAACTATCTGTAAAAGTTCCATTATGTAACTTAATACACTGTTCATTTTGTAAACACCTTTAAAGATAAATATAGGTACGATAATTTTTCATGCTAGCCGAGATATACAGCAACCGTAAGGGATGTACAAAATCTCAATTTTTAATTTAAAACTAAATAATTTGGGCGTCAAACATATTCATGATATATTCAAATCTATGTATTTAGATAGTACGAGCTTTTCTCCCTCAAAATTTTGCGGTTAAAATTAAATTTACAACATTGTAGAAACAAAAACAATAATCTATACCAGAATGACGTTTAAAACTTCATGTCAGATAAAGTATTAATATACAGCGCGGTCATTTAATATGGAAACTTGGAAATATTAATTTCTGTGATAATTTTCCGAATAAATCCTAAGATCTGTCGATTTTTATTTTTGAATGCGCATATTTTGGCTCATCGGAAACTTTTTTCTCGCCATATTTGAAAGAGCTATAACGTCATCGCAACTTTTTTTGAATAGCAACCATATGTTTTTTCATCAGATTTGGATAGGCGGTGAAATTCTAAAAATTACGATGTGTAAAAGTATTGCACTGCAGTTGATAATTTCCAGAAAAGGTGGTATGAAAATTCAAAGATTCAAGTATCAGAATTGCGCTAGTCTTGTAACAGAATTACTATTATTACAACAAAACACTTCGATAAACATTAAAAACTGAACATTTAATTCAACAAAAATAACAAAACTACATTTAATACAACAGAACCAAAACAACATGTAATTCAGCAAAACGAACAAAATAACATTTAAAGTAGATGTTCGAACTGTAATCCACGAACTTCTTGACACACAGCAAGCCTGTATTGGAAATTCTGTAGATTCTCGATTGTTTCTGCAGTGATTACAGAAACAATCCAGAACGTTCTTCAGAATTTTCCGTACATACTTCTTATGTGTCAAAAGATCGTGGATTTCAAGTTCAAACACCTCCTGTAAATGGTGTTTTGTTACTTTTGTCGAATTAAATATTCAGTTTTTAATGTTTGTCGATGTGTTTTGTTGTAATAATAGTAATTTTGTTGCAAGAATAGCGCAATTTTGAGACTCGAATCTTTGAATTCTGATACCACTTTTTCTGAAAATTATCAACTGCAATGCAATACTTTTACACACCGCCCTTTTTGGAATCTCACCGGTCATCATCATCGAATATGATGCAAAAACATATGGTTGCTATTTAAAAAAAGTTGCAATAACGTCATATCTCTTTTAAATAGTTCCGGATAAGTGAAAATGTGCGCATTAAAAAATAAAAATCGCCGGATCTTAGGATCTTTTCGGAAAATTATCACAGAAATTAATATTTCCCAGTTTCGATATTAAATGACCCTACTGTATGTTAACGTAAAAAAATTCCAAAACCGTGCGCTTCTATAAAAATATCGATAATCCAGATTAAGCATTTTCAATCATTTTTATTTAATTCTTACATTTATTTAAAATTCTGGCTCCGCTATTTCCTTCTACGCAAAATTACTTTCATATCGATAACAAATCATCGAAATCCATCAAGCGGTTGTTTCGCAATCTGCTTGAACTAAATCAACCGATTATTTTAATATATAAGATATGCATTATTAAAAAAAAATATATTTAAAGAAATTTTCGCGTACAAATTGCTTTAACCGGTACAAAAGCCACGATATTTATAGGATATGGCACGAAATATGCCTAAACCCAGAAATATTCTCACATCAAACACAAGTGATAAATTACAATTTTGACATTTACCGAACAAGTTTTGCTAACATTGAGGATTAAGTTGCTCACGATACCAATTGTGAAACTCTTCTTGCGCAGTTTTAGTTAGGCTACTTAACATATAATCCTTGGTAGAGATTACTATGGTAGTATCAACAGCTGAGCTAATTAACCCTTTCGCTGCAACGCTGTATAAGAGCACGTGGCTCAGCCAGTGCGACGCTAAAAGGCGTCAAACCCAGCGAATCGGCAAATATATCAAATTAACTGCAGAATATGATCTGTTTCCCTCCACATCTAATTATAAACGCTCTAGAATGATAATGGCCGACTGGGAATGTTTTATTGAAAAACTTCTCACAAATGTACAAAACAAGGAACTATTTATTCTTATATTACAGAAACAAATGCAAATAAAAGTGCATTCTTCTCACAAAATCGTATGCACAAAGTTCGAACGCGTCTCAATTGTTCAAATTGCAATGCCTATGATATATGTCAAAACACGAAACTACGCACAGCCCGACATTACGCTTTTTACAAATAAAGATACTCTCTTTTCGGATTTCTTTTTATCCGCACGCGTGCCAATGACGACGAACTTTTTTGGCGTTTATTTTATTTGACATTGCTTTCTTCGGGAAATGTTTGGCTATAGGGCGGTCCGGTGCTGCTTGTAATGCTCGCCGAGAAGTATTTTCTGAAGTGTACTCTTCAACCATTGACATTTGGAATTTTGCCAATGGTGTTTTCTTCTTTACAGTTTCTTGGAATAGTACATGAGTATTGAGCAGGACCATGTCGAGAAGGTGGAAGAACATTTTTTATACTGTTGTGTTGTCCACCTAACGCATTCGGCTGAACTGAGGACCATATCCGTTTTGTCTACTACTACCTGAAGTTCTGTCCAGTTTTTCAGTTTCTCTAGTACGATGATCATGGTACGTACTCAACATATACACTTTCTGTTTATTTAATCACATTGTAAGGTTATTTTGATGCACCGTGTGTGTGTAGTATTTTGATAACATATGTAACGTGTTTTGAATGTAGCTGAAGTTAGTTTGCATGAAAAGAATTTTTTTTGTGTATGCGTAATGTAAGTTGGTGTAATTGAATCAATTCCACCATCAATTAAATTGATACGCCACTGGAATTTATTGAGGCATTGGTTATCGTGTGAAGGAGTATTTGAATGCTGTAGAAGGATTTTCGTGTTCAAAGCGTTAAATTTGGTTGAGAAATAATGTTTTGAGTAAATTTTTATTGATACGGCACTGGTAAAACTACTCGTCTTCTTGCTACTGCGTATAGAGAAATTTGGACTAAATAAATGGTTGTAGACCTATGAGTGAGTGAGTTATATGTTGATATCTTTTTAACGTGCGGTAAGGAATATGAATGCATATTTTTGTTAGTAGCAATTTTGTAATGTGGCGCAATAATGGTAAATCGAAGCATGTTCCATGATGAAGTTGATAGAATGTGAGGGAGTTCGTTAGATTGTGCGGAAATAGAATTCGCACACGTGAGATTTGGATAGAAAGTTGAGATATAATCTGATTAATCTATAGTGTGAATGTAATTGCAATGGATGGTTTCTTCGGAAAGTTTTTTAGTGAATTTCCAAAGTAATTCAAGATGGCTACGTTTATTTCGCATCGTTGACGTCTTCCTCCACAATGGAACCTTCGACGCGGGAAAGAAACGCGCGAAATACTCACATGGGATAGGTGAATTTTGATTTTAGCGCGAATTTATTGTGACCTATCGGCAACAAGGTGGGCAAAACGTATATAGGCGAGTGTCAAATTTGAGGGGTTAGCTAGTTGGTTAGAGGTTTTGAGTAGAAGTCGCGTGCGCGTTGCAGAACCATTAGAATGGTTAGTGTACGGAGTTTATTTGTGAAAATTATAATGTTAGTAGAGCATGTATAGCGACTGCATTAACCCATAAGAGGATAAATCGTATAGACATTCACAAATAAATAATTTGATATGTTGTGAGTTGAGGGAAAACATTAGTGATTTTCTTCAACAAATAGACAGTGCTTAGGCGGATTAGAAGTTAACACAGCAAATATTTTGTTATTAGTGTTCAATTGTGGGACGCGTGACCTGATATTATTATAAATCAAACCGAAGGTAACCATTTAAGTGACCGAAAGAAAAGTTTGTAAAATTTAGTTAAGTTATTGGTGATCACCATTGACATTGAATGTGCACAATCGTTGGCAATACCAAATTGATTGTATAAAAGCAAATAAGAACTTTAATGTGTATATGGAAGTAACCATTTTTCACTATGGTAAACGTTTTGAAGGGCAAACATCACAGTATAAGGTGATGCGATGTTAGGCTAAAGAACCGCTATACCTAGTATGCGAGTGAACAAACCATCGACACTGCATTATTTAGTACTACAGCCGAGTGCCTAGGGCAAATACGGCTACCTCTTGTGTTTTGTGCATAGTGAATCTGAGAATTTAAAAAGTATTACCGAAAGCAGATCATATGGACTACTACTACCACACCGAAAAAGGATTAATTAATGTAATACGTAAAAATTAGATTTAAGTTTTACTACGCCAAGACATGTACGATTATCTTTTAAGTGCATTTTTTTATACAGTTGGGTTATGTACAGTTCATTCAAAGAAAAAAAAAGGTAATCGAACTTTAGTTATTTTGTTGGTTTTAGAGAATTGGGTAATTTTAGTGCGACTTTGTCAATATGTATCCACTGTTTAATTTATTTCGTCGTTTATTTGTGTCAATTGTGTGCCTAACTGGTTACACCATCTGATAAGTGAAATTAGTCTTTGCATATTTTCGGATTGATTGGAAATTGCGTAATGAGCCAGATCGATCACAAAATTTCATTTTAACTTTGAGATATTAATGCAAAACACCACTAACAAAGTACTTATTTTTTTTTGTTCTTCAGCATAAATTACAGTTTTGAAGTATTAAAGTTTAAAGCTATTAATGAATGCCTAAATACGATTTTAAAGATAAAGTATTAACAAAATATAACGATTTTATTGGTGATATAAACACTAACCGCTCTATGTTTGAATTATTCAGCAATCAACGAAAATTTTGTTGAGATAACAATTTATTATTAAATCGATTTCGTTTATTTTATTTAGAATTTTTTAAATTGGGAAGATTTATTTAATTCAAAGTTTTATAAAGACCACTCGTGTATTTCAGAATTTTTTTAAGCTTTTGGATCAATTTATTTTGAAGTGTGATTGAATTTGATTGGTGAATTGTTTTACTGAGTACGCTGAAATCATGTCTTCCATAGTCAAATAGTATTAATTTACCATCCCGCCTAAGACAACTTGTCCCGGACTGAGCTTTTTGAATTAAAGATTAATGGTAAATGTAAGGTGTTTGAAACTACTTTAGAATCATTTTACTCCTTATATCGACCACGCCCATTTCCACTGTAGCTGACTTGGCAACCCGCTAGTTTCGGTAAGCATACACGACGCGTAGTGGTTTGGACGTGTAACAGCTTTCAACAATCAACACACCCTTCGTCGTACGAACGGTCAAGTCGCGACGCTGAAATTTCTCGTACATGTTTGGCATATACTTTCTATTCTTACGTACCGTTCCACATGCATTAATCGTTTTGTCGTATAACCAAAACAAAAGATCGGGACTGGTGTACCAGTTTACAATATAGAGCATAATGCTCCTTATTTAGGTAGCCCTCCAATAACGTGGTAACTACATCAGCCGATTTTCCACGGTCGGTGCTGATTACACTTGAAGTTGCTTCAGTGTAAACCGCAAAGTCCAGTATGTATCCACGACTAACGTCGTTTAGTACGTGTCCGCGCTAAATATAAAAGATATTTTATGTTTTATATTATCAATTAAAAATATTTTATTAAATACCGAACTGTTAAAAATATTCAAATGAATTTGTAATTATATATACATATATTCTTAAAAGATTAAAGACCACAAGTGCAATGAGTGATAAGCAAGGCCGTGACACGGTGAAACAATTTCTAGGTGATCGGTCTCCCGTAAACGAGTGCTGCGACAGCGTGCGCTGGCCTACGTGACGAGTGCCGCTAGTGCGCAACACTTTCAACTTCCACATAATAATCAAAATCAAATTTATCATGACCAAATACGAACTTATTACAACCATCACAAGTTTACAGCTATAATGCTCCCCCATCTATACAAAGCACAGAAGCCTCGACAAAGTTATCAACTTATACCCCTTCCACAATACATAAATCAACCAAATTGACTACTGGTGAACCAATCACAAATAAAAATACACGATCCAAATAAAATAACAACAAGTCAGCCATACTACACAAACCAAGAAGGGACGTGGCGTCCGGTAAATAGACAAAAAAATACACCAACAACACCACAAATGAGTAAAGGAACGTATGATGAATCTGAAGAAGAAGTCTTTGAACCAAACGAGTTCCAAAAAATAGAATATCGGCGAACAAAACGCAAACGGAGTAAAAACAAGTGGAAATCAAGAAGGAAAGCAACGAACCATTTCCGGTAGCATACAAACAAAAAATTCCTTTCAAGTGCTAACTGATCAAATAGTAAACAAACAAAATTATCAAACCAACGTACAAAACAAAAAATAATTAAAAAAATACCACCATTTATACTATATGGAGTTAACGATAAAGTACAAATGTGTACTATTAAAATCGGTTATAACGCACTTTACGTATCAAATTTGATCATAAAATAGAATGAAGATATAAACAGACAGTGTAGAAAATTACAAATGTCTTAAAACAATACTAGATGAGAACAAAATCGTCAGACACACATATAAACTGTCCGAAGAAAAAACTTACAGAGTGGTACTAAGAAATTTACATCATACAATACAACATGATGAAATCACAGAAGCATTAAAGGAACAAGGACATAATGTTAAGCAGTACAAAATTAAAGCTTTTCT
Source organism: Vesta saturnalis (assembly GCA_036346205.1). Classification (NCBI taxonomy): domain Eukaryota; kingdom Metazoa; phylum Arthropoda; class Insecta; order Coleoptera; family Lampyridae; genus Vesta; species Vesta saturnalis. The sequence continues at coordinate 4,148,686 of JARFJB010002298.1, read as the reverse complement.
AAATGCAGTTGTATGCGTTGAAACCCCAAACAGTAAACAGACAATTGTTCAATGCAAACGATGCCAAGCATATGGCCTTACAAGAAATCAGTGAACACAACAATCCCGCTGTGTTAAGTGCGCAGGACTACATGATTACCGAACATGTAGCAAAAAGAAGACACATGGGAAACCAGCCAAATGCGCTCTTTGTGAAGGAAATTTTGAGGAATGCCAGGTATGTCTCGAAATCATCAAAAAAAGATTTCCTACACAAAATAGAGTAGCATTAAATCTGCCAACTCTACAAATTAAACAAAGACCGCCAACTCCCACAGTCATTAACGCTCCAAAATATGTAAGCAAACTTTACACAAGATTGATATTTTACTTATATCGAAATCTCATCTAATAAATAACACCAATTTCAACATACGTATCTTATAACGCAGCCCACCCTGACACCGAGAGAAGGGCAAGCGATGCGCGCTGGCGCAACAGTAATTTTACGACACGGTATCAGATACCATGTGCTTCATAGGATTGAAGAAACATACTTACAGGCGGCAAGCGTAGTTATCGAAGATTGGCATGGACCAATAACTGTATCCGCAGTTTATTGCCCACCAAACTACGACACTAACAAAAAAGGCTTTATACAGTATTATAATCAACTCGGGCACAGATTCCTAGCCGGGGTCGACTACAACACAAATCACACCAGTTGGAGTTCTAGATTATCCGCTCCTGTAAGGGGAAAAGTACTACACGAGGTCATCCAACAATTGCATCTAAATCATTTATCCACCTTTCTACCAATATACTGGCCAACTAACTCCAAAAAAAATCCAGATTGTCTAGACTGTTTTGTCACTAAAGCCCGGGACCGGGACAGTTACACATAGAATCAAACTACGACATTGCGTCTGACCATATTCCAACCATCTACTCCGGAATGAAAAAAAGAACGAACAAGAAAACTTTATAATCAAAACACAAATTGGCAATTCTACAAGGAATCATTAAATACAATGATAAACTTGAAAATTTCACTCAAATGGACGGAAGAGCTGGAAACCGAAGTTCAAAAATTCACAAAGGAAATACAAGAAGCAGCAACACCACCTTTAAATCATAACAGCATAAAACAGTACACTATCCAGTAAAGATACGAGAATAAGTAGTAGAAAAAAGAAAACTTCGTAAAATCTGGCCAACGCCAAGACACCCACAATACAAAACAAACTACAACAGTGCAGCAAGACAACTAAAAGAGTCACTAACAAAACTCAAAAACGACTTATTTCAACAATATTTTGAAAGCCTAACGACAACAGCTGACACTGAATACTCCTTACGGAAGGCTACAAGTAGATTGAAGCAACCAAAGACACATATACCACCCATAAGGAAACCGGCTGGAGAATGGGCTAAAATAGATAAAAACAAGGCCAAAACTTTGCTGTTTATTAAGAAAATGTCTTTAAACTACTCCCAATTGCCGAAGGAGTAGAAAATAACGAAATTCTAACTTATTTGGAAGCACCAGAACAAGCAAGCGGGCCTATACAGCTGGTAACACAGAAAAAACTAAAAGACATAATTACTAATGGCCCAAATAAAAATGAAGCACCGGGTTATGACCAAATAACGGGCAAATTACTTAAGGAACTCCCGCATAAATGGATAGCTATTCTGACTCAACTCATAAACACAGCCTTTAGATTAAAATACTTCCCAGCCCAACTGAAGGTAGCGGAAGTTATATTAATACAAAAACCGGAAAATCCACCGAACGAATCTTCCTCTTATCGACCGATCAGCCTGCTGCCCATTATGGCTAACATCACTGAGAAACTCTTGGTTAAAGGAATTAATCAACTAGTTGCTAAACGAAACCTAATACCAGACCATCAATTTGGTTTCAGAAGCCGGCACTCTACAATAGACGAGGCACATCGAGTGGTCGACGCCATCAACAAGAGTTTTGAGGAAAAGAAGTTTTGTGTAGCAGTATTTCTAGATGTCAGCCAAGCGTTTGACAAGGTTTGGCATCAGGGGCAGTTATATAAACTGAAAAGAAACCTACCGCATGAAATCTACCTTATCCACAAATGATATCTAAGTGAAAGATACTTCCGGGTACGATACGAATCTGAGGTAACATCAGACGTTCCGCAGAGCAGTGTGCTAGGTCCGATTTTGTATTTACTTTTCACTGCCGATCTTCCCACAAAGGAATCTATAACCACAACCACATACGCAGATAACACTGCCATCTTGGCCATACATCGTGATCCAGTAGAAGGTAGAAATCTACTACAGCTAAACATTCATGAAATAGAAAAATGGACTAAAAAATGGCGCATTAAGATAAACGAGGACAAGTCAAACCATATTACATTTACCAAATGTCGCAGAAGCTCACCACCAATAACATTACATAATGAAATTATACCTACGACAGATTGCGTTGAATACTTAGGTATCCACTTCGACAAGGATTAACGTGGCGCACGCATGTATGGAAAAAGCGCAAACAACTGGGATTAAACATCAAAAGCACTATTGTTTATTGGGTAGGAAGCCCCACTTTTCATTACGCAATAAACTACTTGCATTCAACGTTGTCATCAAACCAGTGTGGACCTACGGGTTGCAGCTATGGAGAACGGCGTCAAAGTCAAACATCAACATCATCGAGAGGTTCCAGTCTAAGATGTTACGTGATATGGCAAATGCTCCGCGATTTGCGACTAATACAGATATCTGCAGTGATCTACAAGTGCCTACAATAAGGCGTTTAGAAAAACATCAAAACGTGCTAGCTATAAACCTGCTCGACAACAGTCAACAAACAAGGCGACTCAAATTTAAGACGCCATTGGACTTAGTGTAAAATCAATACAAATGTCAAATTCGTTAAGACTGAAAGGAACTTAGTAATAAGAAAAACGGCATATAGTGTGGCCAAAATTGGTCTGTGCAGTAGTGCTGTCTTGGAAACTATAAGAGATCGAAAGACGGTTAAATGTAGAAAGTTTTGGAGAATTTTGAGCCCACTAAAATGCCATTCTGAAATCAAAGCTATCTCAAATATTTTTCAAAATATTCGAAATAAATTGAAAATCTACAATTTTTATTTTTATTTGAACAGATATAAAAAAATAAATTACACTTTGCTATTGCCACTTTTTATCCTCTATTGATTGGTGACAGAAAAGAATTAATCCGACGTTTTGTCGATTAGGGACCATTATCAACTTTATGGGGCGGAAATTAGCTAATGGTATAAAATGATTCTTTTTTTTATTCTAAATCCAACCATATATAGCACTTAATGATAATAATTCGACGTTTCGACCCCATTTTTGACATTTTCAAATATTTATTTTTTTTATGGAACATTTAAAAAAATACTACCAAAGCAATTTATTCTGCAAATGTACATTTATTTCAACTCATAATTCATAATAGGACGTGTCGACTCATCAAAAGCATCATCAATTAATCTATTTATTACGATATCGAAAAATCCTTTCCAAACCTTGTCTTAAACAATGACAGATAAATAACTCTTTTATTAAGTTTAAATTTAAGTAAACACCTAAAAATACATTTACTTCAAGTGTGAATATTAAAAAAAAATGCGAAAAATCCTATTAAAACACTTAAGAATTAACTACAGCTAAATAATGAATTCGATTATTGTAAATTTATGGTAGTAGGCTTCGATGAGTTTAAAACAGTTATTGTATAACAATTATGTTATCTTGCAGAAGACTACAATATCACATTTTAATGAACATTGTTTGAAAATGGCATTAAATTATTCTAACGAAGAAAATTTTGATATATTAGTGTACTATACCAAAAATGAAAGAAATGCTACCAGAGCTAGTGATGACTATTTTCAAATGTACCCCGAAAGAAGACATCCTGGCAGAAATCATTTTAATAATGAAGTAATAAATTTAATAGAATTTGGAAGTTTTGAAAAACCACGTTCAAAAAAGTATGCAATCGATAATGAGAATCGTAACGGAAACATTTTGGAATATTTTGACGAAAATCCGAAATCTTCAGTACGATATTGTGGCACGGAGCTTTATATGCCAAAATCCACGTACAGAATGTTTTGAAAGTTGTTAAATATCATCCTTATAAGCCAACAATTGTACAAGCCCTGCAAGAAGGTGGCTTTGACTGGAGAATCGAATTTTGTAATTGGTACCATCGTAAATGTCATGAAAATCCTGATTTCTCTGATAAAATCATCATTACTGGACCCATGAAAATCCACATATTCGCTATCTACGCTGACTTCAAGTACGATTTGGTGTGGAATGATCGGTGAGTAATATCTTTGTTTGAGTCAATTGAGTAACATTTAATAAATTAACTACAACTCATTTTTTTAATATTCCCAATTAATTTTAGAAAATCCTCTGATTGGTGCATTTATTTATGACCACGCGTTAATAGGGCAACTATACCTTTTAATATTGCAAAACCAAATCATTCCATCCATTCGCGAAGCTGTTTCCTCTGATGAATTTAATAATTTGTGGTTCCATCAGGATGGATGCCCCACACATAATTCAGGTGAAGTCCGAGCATTTTTACGACAGATTTTTGGTGAAAGAATAATATCCAACGATGGTCCTGTGCGTTGACCTACTAGGTCTCCGGAGCTTACCCCATTAGACTTTTATTTATGGGATATGTCAAAAATGAGGGGTTTGAATTTGTGTTGTTCTGGAACATCGAATTATTAATATTATTGAAAATATTAATCGTAATACAATACGTCGAATAACCAGAACTGCCGAAAAAACTGTGAAAACAATATATTAATATAAAACACTATAAAAATTATTTGATATTGTAGCGTTGTAAAATTTATGATTCATTACTAAAAATGTTTTTTAGTTACTTTTTAGTCATAATTTTATAGTTTAAATGAGTAACATTTATATACCCTAATAACTACTATGTGTTTTTTGAACATTCCCCAATATTTTCACTCCTTTGTTTGAGCAATTTATTTATGAATACCAAGTAAACATTTGAGTATTTTTAAGACAAGTTTTGGAAAGGCTTTTTCGATATCGTAATAAATAGTTATCTACGAGTTATTACGAATCATCGTCATATACATGATATAACGCGGTTAGAGGTGCTCTTCATGATGAGCACCAGTATTCATCATGTGATATGTGGTAAAAAATTGCCCATCGCTCCATATGGGTGTGGTGGTTAACCACGCAGTAATCTCGTGGTTGCAACGTGGAGTAGCATGCATGGCATAAATGCATACCATCAACCAGATGGTAGCGAATGTACAGGGCGATTATGTGAGAGTAATATTTCAAATTACTACCCGAGACGTGTTCTTAGATTCGAATGCCCAAGGTGTCAAACCATGCCTAATTCCACTTTACATCTTCATATTGTCTTCGAAAGACTGTTGCAGTAGGTGGTAGTAATTTTTTTTTCAATTTATAATACATGTGCATGTAGTAGAGCAAGATGAACTATAAAAGATCGAAGCGTGGAAACGCAAGAGTCAGTAAGCGCTCAGCGATCACAGCATTCACAGCGCAGAACAAAGCATTATTGGAAAGTCTCGGTTTTGCAGTACTACAATGAGTATATTAAACGTTAACGAAAAGGTTGTCGTTGATAATGCGATGTAAATTCCGAACTCCACACACATCAGCCATATACTACGAGATTTGGAAACAATGACGAAATCAGGATACCCATTCAAAAAGACATGTGCACTTTACCATCAGAAAGCTATGTCTACGTAGAGGGACGACTGTTGAAGCAGGATGATACTGTGTCTAACACCGCGCGGTTTGTTAATAATGGTATCGCATTCTTATTCAGTGAAATTCGATATGAAATGAATGGAATAGTGGTTGATTCCGTAACTAAAGTAGGAATAACGTCGACAATGAAAGGATTGGTATCATTGACGTCTAATGGTCTCGCTCGTTATGAAAATGCGGGTTGCTTCCCTACCTCAAACAGCACACTAACAAATGCATAAGGCTGTTTTAATGTTTGTATACGTTTGCGACTGCTACTCGGCTTTGCTGAAGACTACAATAAGGTGATTTTGAACATTAGACAAGAACTGGTTTTAATTCGCAGTAATACTGATAACGACGCAGTAATTACAACTGCTTAGGAAGCATTAAACGTTAACATAGATAAAATATATTGGAAAGTTTCGCATATCATTCCAGCATTAGCGGAGGCCGTTCCAGCAACAGATTAGCATACATGGGCAATCAAAACATCTACTGGTATAGAAACACCTAGATACATTATTATAGAATTTCAAACTGGGCGAGAGAATAATGTTCTGCAAAATATGAGCAGATTCGATAAATGTGCACTAAATAGTATTCGGGTGTTTCTTAACACGGAACATTATCCGCATGACAATTTAAACCTTAATTATGATAACAATTCTTTGCTACGTTGTATGAATTGTTCACTAAATTCCAAATGTCATATTATCAAAGAGATGGTCAACCATTACTCACACCTACACAATTTACGTCAGCTGCACCATTGATAGTAGTAGATTGCTCAAATTAAAAAGAGGCGTTACACTCTAAAGCTGTAGAATTCGAAACATCAGCCAACATACCCTCCATACGACCGCATACTGTGTTATACTCCATGACCGTTTAGTTATGTACAACGCGTTAACCAAAGCAGTACGCCAATTGTAATAAAATGACCGTCATGGTTGATGTACAAGGGTTTAAAGTTCCAAAAGCTTTTGTACCGAAAGCAATTTTTAATGGAAAACAAATTGCTCACTATATTTTTAAATCACCGTTCCCGTGGCATACGTTATATGCAGAGAATCTCCGTTCAGCTACTTGATTAATGCATAACCAGCACTGAATAAAATGGGAAGACGGGCATACACAGCCACATCACTTTCGAAGAATTCTCAACCGATTGATTCAACCAACAGATTCTGTCTATGTCTAGGGTAGAAAGAAAGCAGATTACATCAGAAACTGTTTGTCCCAGTCCGTTATTGAACTTGATGAACATTCCGCTCTACCTGCTTTGCAACCAGTTTGTTACTATCATTCTCAATCATCATGCAACTGCGCTCTGGCTAATGTATACTATCTGTATGATACATATGCAATGCAATAAAATTTGTACGCTTTTTTTAAATAAAAAATTGTAAATGTTTATTATGTTTATTTCTTTATATCACACAATATTTTGTACATTCTGTATATGTTCTCTCGATAAAGAATTGTTACGTAATAATATATATGTATATATATATATATATATATATATATATATATATATATATATATATATATATTCCACAAAGAACGGCATTGCAGTGACTACTCAAACTAAGATGTTACCTATGTTTGCAGATTACCGTTAACTAATATTAATACTAGTTTCCTTATGGAGACAATATATCTAAAGCTACCAAGTGTCAGTACCCAAACTATCGTATACCTTCTGGATCATACAAATTTATTTCAATGGCAACCTCCAGGAAACCGCTTAGCGGATCGACGTTCTCCAATTCGGGAATTCTCCAATGCCCCCACACCAATGTTGAATATGTATCACGTAATCGATATCGTTTGTCATCCTGAAACGTAAAGGCAATTTTGTTTAACATTTCTGTATATGTATATCATGTAACGTTGATCGAAACACAAGCATTTTACACATAACTGTTTTATCAGACGCCTCTGCAACAGCTTTGTAGCCTACCTCCGTCAACAACTTTCTTAACCACTTCGTTGTCAGCAAGCTTTAAACAGTATGATTTTGATCCAGCACCATAAAAATATTGGATCGCTTGCCCTGAATATTCATCTTTCATTCTTCCGACGACGGATGTATTCGGTGTAATACCATGCAGACCGTTTTGATAGTTGTATGTGTCATATTCATCAACATTATTCCGCATATGGGCATACACATCATCAGTTGTTATCTCGACAATTAAATAATCTGTCTGTATAGAGCAACGTTACATTATTACCATAATGACTGCGCAAGACATCGTAAAAAAACGACACAATTTTCGAGAGATCCAAAATACTAAATCCGACATATACGGATTTGTCATACGTAACGACCTGTTTCGACAATTCCACCGCAAATAAATTGTTCGTGAATCGAATAAAATTTTTAATTGTGGTTTTGCGACGTACCGTGCCAGACCCACACGACGAGCGTTATTTTTCCAATGCGATAATAACCTGATAACTCTTCTTTTGTCGACATTCTCCTTTGCTTTACTAAATACACCATTGTTCATACATTTAAAGAAATCGTTTTCGAATTTGTTCTTTACTTGATTTCGGAGAGCTGTGTTAAGCTCTGTGTATGGTACTAGCCATGGACTTTGACGAAAGCATAAAACCCTAAGAATATGAGTAACAATTAAACCATGCTCTATACATCGTTTTAAATATCGGTGATGTATAACATAATTGGTCTCATCACACAAGTTCGGAATTAACTTCTGCTTGGAAGTTGGTGCGCAGATCATTTCAGGGCAAAAGGGGTACTCATTGTTCATCATGCACGTGGTGTGGATAGTGTATATCTACTTCTAGTACATACCCAACATTGTCTTTATCAGTAATCTTCAGTACATCAAATTTTTTTATTTCCTCTTGAGTTAACCACATAAACCCATCGTATGGAAGGTATGGCCGCATACTCCATCCGTATAAGTTCGTGGCATCCAAATACTGTAGAAAAACTGTAGGACTATTAGGATCATAATTTGGGACAAACTCGTTGTTAGCAATGCTTCTCCGCTTGATATAAGTACTCACTCCACCACGAATACCTTTCTTGAAAAAGTGGTACATATCCATATCAGTTAATAATTCTAGCTCTACTTTAGTACATTTCAACATAGCATCCCACACTAATCCGGGTAGAGTAACATACTGTGCCGGTTCTAATCCATACACGCCCAGACAGAGCTGTCTAAAGTTTTCGAACGCGTCAGCCAACAGCAGCACGTCTGATTTTAAATATACATCAGCATAATCACCGAGTATATTACACTTAAAGTGATCCCATGCCTGTAGGACTCGACAATAGTCGTAATCGGAAATATTTGCATCACGCATTTTATCACAGAATGTCATAGGATGGTACCGTGACATCATCCAATTTACTAAAACTGTCTACGTCAGCGGAAACTACCTTTCTTTCTACCTAAGGTGAAGTCATTATCATCACTAAAGTATTTCCTTACTTCTATACATTGCTCGCCTGACAAATTTTGAGATAGCGTATCTAACGGTGCGGCCATAAACCTACAACTATCGACGAATCGCAAATTTATAAATTTTTTTTCCCGCTGACCGCAACTGTTTACAAATTCATCTACAAGTATATGCTTACCGAACGTTATATATTTTTCACTATTAACAGGAAGTACGTTAATTTCTTCAGTTTCACTCGCTAACTGTTTGATGAACAGTTCATAACCACTGAGATTATGGAAAAAAACTGGGATAAATGTTTGTAACTGATCGTTTAAATTACAATTTGAATGTGCCGCACCACGATACCTCCCAGTGAGGTGGCAATGATCTCGTACTTTTGGATTTGTAAGATCACCCGCAAAACGCTTATCGCATACATAGCAATGTAAACTTTGTTCGAATATCGCCTTTTGTTCATCAGTTAGTGGCAACATTGGAACAATAGTTTTGAAAAGTTCATTATATCTCTGTTTTATAACACTTTCTATTCGTCGTATAAATATCTCCGCCGCATTAACCCCCCTATACAGTTCTAATTTGGACCACAAATCGTTTACACCACACTTAATATAATAACTGAAAGAGTATGGCTCATGTTTACACGTCTTTATCGTAAACGGTTGGTCAGGATCGGGTTCAGCGGTATCTACCGGTACTAATAGCGCTTCAAAGTCTGCATATATTACGAATGGCAGAAACATCTGCTTTTGATAGTTCGAAAACGCAAGTATATTTTCCGCATAGAACTCAGTCTTTTTTTTTGTTTTACGTCAGGTAATTTTGTGTACACAAAGTTGCAGTCCTGTGCGAGGTGACAGGTTAATTGCTCATGTGTTCTAAAATAATAAAAACATGAATCGCAAAAATGTATCGCCCCATTCCGCCGGGTCATTTGGTTGCTAAGTAAACGAGAAAAATTTTTGATCCATACATAATGCTGATTATCCGTTTGGTTACTGACTAATAGTAGTAAATTAACATGAACTGACTGTTTGGCTTTAGTATAGTTGAGAGGTCCCACTACCTCCGTGACACGCTGACCATCCCGATACGTGTCGTCCAGGCCGCAAACATTGATGGAAACGTTATTGTTGGATTCAAACATTGCAATGTTAGTTAACTTAACAGGAAATTCTACACCATTTCAGTTGAATAACGTTCTGAAATCAGGGTAAGAAGTTGTTCGCTGTGGTAGACCCTTCGGTGTCAACTAAAGCTGATACAATAGCCTATACAAAGCAGCAATTATCAGTATTCCTTACATTAACTATAGCATGTTTATTCGCAATTTCGGAGGGGACCTTCATATAGGATGAACCGGTGGTAGGAGAAAATTTCAGCATGTTTACCTCTAAATATACAAATTGCACCAGTGACCACCCTACAAAACGTTTATGAGTAATAGTTTACAATAATACTCATGACTCACACCAGAATCTTTATGCTGAAATTCAGCTTGTTTGGCATCCAATATTTCCATTATGCTTTAGAAATAATCTTCCACCACCATCCCAACACTTAAAATATCATATTTAGTCTGAAATGATTTAAGTTCTGTGCTTTCTCTACTGTTCAAAAAGTACAAACCAAATAACTCAACATTACATTTTAAGGAGAAGTGTTTCTGCAACTGAATTTGTATTGGTTTCAAAACATTGACTTTCACGTCCCCCATAAACGTTTTCACATCAGTGTGAGTATTGCTTGGGGATACTCTATACGAAACAATCCGTTGTTTAAACGCATTCCGAATAACATCAACCCCAGTAGCAACGAGTAGTCATACATTTTAATTATGCCTGTTGCTTCTCAGGTGTCTTTGAAAATCATACCGCGGTACATCTATTGAACAATCAGTGCAGTGTACAATATCAACACTTGTGTTACTCTTTTTTGTACAGTCATTGCGTTGATCTAACTTAGGCTTCCTTGAGTTGTTCAAACCTGATGGCCCTGGTTTGGAAAAGGAATCACTATCACGCTTGTGTTCCACATTGTCGCTAGTGCGGTTTAATCCTGGTGGCCCGGGTTGTGCAAAGGAATCTGCTATGTTGTTGTCGACGGTATCGGCTTACACCGTGTTGCTACCTGTGGTATGGTTTTGCGACACAACCTCCTGCGCTCCAAAAGCTAGAGTAGTTACTGGTATCCTTATCCAACATGAGGTTTTTTGGTGTCGAAGTAGAGAATCCTTTCTAGAAAATTTCTTCAGACATTCACATTCAAACGCTTTGTTAGGGTCTATAACAAAAAGTATATACATAAGTAAGAGTTGTGTTACGTGTTTTGTTATGATTCCTTTGGGAATACGCTATTAGTTTTTTACACCTTTGCTTTCTTTACTTTATTTGATTAATTACAACTGTTATCAAAAGAATCATATCCGGCGATGCGAACGAGGACGCAACGTAACATATCGCCAGGAATGGAATTATGGCATATGGATATCTCAGGTTGAGGGGTATAGTAGTGTACGAGTTGGATAGGAAGGGTAATCGGGATCGAGTGTTGCTGCTCACACATATTCTACCCAGCATTGTAGATCCCCTACTATGTGCTTTGGGCTGGAAACAATGGCTTATAACCAATTGTTTTCCAGAAACTCCGCAGCGCAAGTAGGGCTCAATACTGCGTTTTCCACTATATCCCTAACCGGTGATGGCATAGGTAACTGTAGCATCGGTGCTGCAGGACTCCTACATAATAATAAGTTATTTATCGACCATTCATTATCCAAGAAGTCTTCTCCAGCCGCAGGACTGGGGATATTTTCTGATGATGTTTCTGCTTGCTCCAATTGTATCGAACATTTCATCGAACTCCACTCATGATCAAACTTTTCGATACAAGTGGGGCTCACGACACTCTCAGAAATATGTTCCCTGACCTCTACTTCTACCGAAGAACTCTGGTGCGACCACTCTTCCTTAAATTCTGCGGTAGAAGCGTGGCTCAACAAACCCTCGAATGGATTTCCTACTACCCCACCCTCTAAGCGTGTTGTCGATGTAGACGATTGATCATCAGGTACAACACCCTCAGAGGTCTAAGTAGTCGGAGATACATCAATCCCCAGCACCGGTTGCATTACAGGACTGGCAGAGCAGTGGTGATCCGCAATTGGAGCCTATTCTTCCTCAAATTCAGCAATGCAGCCACGACTTAACACATGATGCAATGCTACATGATCTTCTCTCACGAGTCACGGATCACTTACAGGTTGTAGTGTGAGCAGTATTTCGTCCAGGGCTGCCTGCTCATAGTTGCCTGATAAAACCACATCCAAGTCGTCCTTTGGAGATGGTGTATCTAAAAACCGCGAAGTTATTTCGCAGTCATCCTGGTTAAAATACTGCTCATTCTCCACCAGGCTGCCCTCAGCACTACCTTCAATAGGTAGGTCCATCACCTCCTGCACGTGATCCGTATGAGGTCTTGATGCCAGCAACCCCCGTAGGATGGGGGTATTATCACGGGGAAAATGTCTTCTAAAAATTCTTGAAAAACGTTGTTTTTAGTAGGGGAAACACCTATATTTAGCGAAACTAAAACAGTAGAAATCATTCGTACATCTGTTTCTACAGTACCGAATAACTACCAACTACTACTTAACCATGAATTATTCTAGAGCAACTTCCCCATCATCTGGCAACGCTGAATTACCTCAGGTAAAACCACCATTTTTACATTTTAATTCTTTTTTGTTTTTTTTTCGGTATTGATACACTTCTAACGTTTTCTTTCTTAATTTTTTTTTTCAGGTTGATGCGATTTCTCGTAAACAGTCTCCTGGGGCATTATTTTATGCTGACTCCTCTATGCCCGTCCTCCCACCAACCCCAACCCCTCAGGTTGATGCGATCCTCCGATGGCCATCGCCTGAGGCATTTATTTATCCCGCTCGCATCATCAACACCTCTCCCCGTTCTCCCACCAACCCCCACCCCTCAGGCTTCTTCCCCTGAGGTCATCTATATCCCTTCCTCGTATTCTTCCTACATCACCGTGGGTTGCCAAACCAGTGACGATGAAATATACGAGATGACGACCGTAGTCCTGGATTCAGAGCAGGAGCACGACCTGGATGCAGTAATACTCGACTTGACCAACGCTGAAACTATCACTATCAGCGACGAACAAAAAACTACACCTTTTCTTACCGACGAGACTGATACTGATAGTGATATCTGCAGCGTAGTATCTTCCAGTGTTGTGGGATTATGTTCCTCCTGTTGTGGCAACGACTCTGACTCTGACGTGGTAATGGACCCTGCCTACAGCTACGCTTCCGACGACTACGGCAATGACGCTCTCCGCAAGCAACGCTTACTTACCCAGACAGACTTCTGCAACGAAATCATCGTGGAAGAGAGCAGCGATGAGGACGACATGCAGAACACTGTAACACGTAACATATACAGACGTGACGAAACCTCAAGACCTGACTGTACAAAATCGTGCACAGGAAATGGTACCTGATGACGTACGGAACGACAGGGTTCCAGACGACAATGACGCCGACGTTGCTCAGAAGGTTCAGGACCGCGGGGATGACGCTGGCAGTGACCTGCACGGTCCAGTTCAGTGCTGTTCTCCAAAACGTCTGGCTCATTACAATCCAATTTTCCCGAACCGAATGAAAAAATATGTGGTTCTATAGACCCTTCTTCCCAAGATAATTTACCATGCTTACCGTACAATAAATTTTCTTCGGGAACCAGATGTAGCAGGTTAAGCGATGCTACTTGAACCCCCGCCGTCCGAATGAACGTTCATTTCTTAATCAAATATTTGTTGCAATTTGTGTAATCGTCTTTAGAGTCGCTTCTTGTTAGGGTTTCTTCTAACTCTTTTGTTGTTGTGTAATAATAACCTCGTCATGGTGGTGAAATATTTGCCATGTTCACGCTTTCGATGAACTCATAAAAATGTGTGTAACGCAGCACTCAATGTTTGCTGCAAGCCTTGATTCGTGAATGATCGACAAAACTTGGACAGTATCGCACTCACTTCGCTAGGTTCCCCTATCAAATGTGTATGCAAATCGACGACGACCGCAGAAAGTTGTACAATCTCAAACGCATAAAAGTGACAGACGCACACCTTTTGATTTTTTACGTTTGTAGACGACTGGGTTAATCCCAACATTTAGAGAATTAGGTAGATCTGATACATATTCGAATGGGCGTCTTGAATGTCTACATATGCCTGTTTTCGAAAAATGAATATATCTATTTAGGCACGGGAGCTCCAATTCCCAGGTTTTGCTGTTTATTGCAAATATTGTCCGTCTTAATTATATCAGACGAACGGCTTATGTCAAAGCAGAGCATAGTAGTAAATTTACTTTGATCCACTTCTTTGCTCACGATGCACAACAATCAAAAATATATGTTTCTGAAGTTTTACTTTTGCATAATCCATGTTAACAATGTGACAGGAGATTAACTTTCGTGAAAAATGATATAATGAACAAATTTTCTAATAATTTAGACAATACAGTGAGAATCAAAATGGAACGGCAGTCTCAGCCGGTGTGGAATCACTTCTTGTTAACACTACAAGAACGCGAGCGAATTTTAAAGATTTAAGCAAGACAACAGTAACAAACGGTTTATTATACTTCACGTAAAGTCTGAAACACGTTAATAAACATTTTCCTGTTCTTATCTTTTTTGGGATTTTTTAATGGTGTACTTTAAATTATACAATCTAAACGTTTCGATAACACTTACAGTTATCTTCGTCGTAGTAATGTTTGTTAAAAATTGTTAAAGATGTAGTAAACAATTTTGTCAAATTTGAAAAATTAAAACATAAACATAAGCCTGCTATTAGTATAACAGTTTGGGAAACATAAAGCCAACTATAAAATTATTTAGTAAAGAATAACTAGGTCAAAAAATTAAATATTATTAAACTGCCTCAGAGATGGCAAACCAGAACACTCTCTACTACGAAAGCTAACAATGAAATTTGCCAGCCAAACTTCATTTGGCTTTATGTTTCCCAAACTGTTATACTAATAGCAGGCTTATGTTTATGTTTTAATTTTTCAAATTTGACAAAATTGTTTACTACATCTTTAACAATTTTTAACAAACATTACTACTGACGAAGATAACTGTAAGTGTTATCGAAACGTTTAGATTGTATAATTTAAAGTACACCATTAAAAAAAAAATCCCAAAAAAGATAAGTATTTTATTATGAGTGTTAATGGTGAAAGTTTACATTTTCATATTTTCCTGTTCGTTTTATTAAAAATCGCTAGGACCCCTTGATTTTGTTTTTTATTTTTGTATATTCTCTAATAATATTTGTTATACAGGGTGTCTCAAGAAACCAGGAGAATTCTCGACTTAAAAAAAAAATAATAGTCCATATATTATTACACTTTCATATTCCTGTTAAAAATTTAGAAATATTATATCTTTTTTTCTAATCTGAACGGCTTGAACTAATTGGACTTCTGTAATTGATTAAAATCATCATTAAGACTGTAATAGTTAAACGGATTCATACCAATTGAAATAATTTTCACATTTCTATCATAATTCCTCATCAACTTTCTAATAGTGACCATAATGTATAAAAATAGATTGTGAAAAGGATTTCTTTTGTACCAAAACGTTTTAACTGTTGCATCCTGAATAAGCACTATAACCCATTAAAGAACTTTAATTATTTCAAGAACCATTCGGGTTAAAAAACGTTTTACATAAAATATTTGAAAATTTTGAGAGAAATCGAAAAATGTAATAATATATTTTAAATTTTAAATTTTAAGTTTAACACAGTCCTGGTTTCTTGGGACACTCTATATAGCAGAAAATAATTATAAAATATGCAAAGATGATAACCAAAATTGAACTGTTTGTGTTGATGTTTTTTCAGACTTTACGAGCTAACCGTATAGAGACATACTAAAATCAGCGAGATTATCACTATTACATGATGATTATTTGTGCAGTTAGTGCGTAGCTCACAGGTAAAATGGTCTTAGCTTATTGTATAAAATGAAGTAATATTTTTTTGAGTTAGAAGTTCATTATATGAAAAACATGGATCATCTTAAGGTGTTCGTAATAAAATGGCTAGCCATTTTTATTATAAATTTTATTTGAAAATTCTTAAAGACTTTATACCATTACGTTTCGTTCTTAACATAAAAATATAAATTGACTATACATGGATGTATGCACAGTTTCATAAGTAAATTGCATCATGAATAACTCGTGATCTTAGAGCCTCCTTTTTGTTTTAGATATAAATGTTCCTATAAATATGTTTTCTTTGAATTTCCCAAAATTGATTTTCCAGTTACCATAACTGAGTTATCTTTATTCTTACTACGGTGATTCAATATTTCCGCAGTTGACTTCTGCTGGAGAAACTACTTGGGAAATTGTGTTAGCTAGATTTGTTCTTAACCATTTCTCACAGGCTATTTCAGTTAGTTGGATTTCCAATTATCTTTTAGGAAGCGTATGTGCTGCAACCCACTTCATTTTATGTTGCCATTCGTGATATTATCTAAAATGTTTTATCTGTGATAGGGAAACGACGTTCTGACTATCCTTCATGCCTGTAGACATTAATTACTTTTATAAACTAATTTTTAATCTAAAACAAAGTACAAACTGTTTGTAATGAAAAAGTTTTTGATTACTCCTGTAAACTAAAAAAATATATATGTACATTAGGGCTGTACGTATCCAAAGAATAATAGAAAGTTTCATATGTGGATAATAAAGAAAGTGGAGGTTCAAGATATATTAATAACTCGGAACTTGGTTGATTTAATTTAAAGTTTATTAATGAAAATAATTGTATTATGAGAATATGATTTACGGTAGTGGTGTTGACTACTTGTTCATGTATTCATGATAATCCTTACCCGTATTAAGGGTTGGTAATAATCTACTTCGTTCTTGAAGTAACTTTCTAACTACAAGATACATAGTTGATTAACTTAATAAAGTTAGATAAATTAAATGACAATTTTAAAACGTTTTCTCAACTTAATAATTTAATTTTATGGATTTCAAAATACAAAATGCAACGTGCTGTTTTAACTTCAAATGAGCTTTAGCTTTGTAGAGGATATGTTTTCTGTTAAAATTCATGCAGTAGTAAAGGTATATATATATATATATATATATATATATATATATATATATATATATATATATATATATATATATATATATATATATATATATATATATATATATATATATATATATATATCATTTAACATACTATAATTGTGTACTGAAATAAATTGTACTATGCTTTTAATAATTATTATTAATTTTTGAATTAAATGAATTAATGAGATTAATGGTGTTAGTAAATCGTAATGTATTTTACTACAACTTCGGCACGTTGTGCCATCATCAATTTAATATGAAAATTTTTATTAATTTTATTAAAATAATTTGTCTCGACTAGCATCTCCAGGGGATAGGGTTCAATATAGTTCAGTATAAAAAGAAAAACATTAAACATTTTTGTAAGGTTCTCTTGTATAATAATTTAAATCGTAATTTTAATTGAATCTGGAATTGTATAAGTTTTACTTTTATTCAAACACCTTGTATCATCTGAAAATATTTTACATGTGAATTTCGTTGACCTTAATATATGTGTTTGTGTAACATCATAACCCAACAATACTAATAATTTAATTTGGTAAGCATCTTTTCTCATTTTAAATAATATTGAATCAATAAAAATCAACACATTGTTGTAGTATTTCCAGACTAGTGTATAATTCACTCGTATACTTTACATAAATACACATAAATAAATTTTAATAAAATTCAACGTAACCTTGAAATAAATATGTAAAATTCATAGATTCACGTTAATGTTCCTTTCTTACAGCTGATCCAATTTCCAATTCAGATGTAATTCAAATTCCAATATTATTGATCCATCGGGGGAAGATCTACAGGATCAGCTAGTTGTGTATATGCTGCATCAATATTGGTCCATCGGTGGAAGGTCTATACAGCACCAATATACATAAGTATACTGCATAAATATCTGCTTTGTCACTTTTCCATAAGCACTTTAATTTATTTGTTATATTCATAAATATAATAATTTACTTTCGGGTTTTTATATCGAAAATATCACAACATTTCAGCATTCAAATTATTATTACTTGCACTTTTCAATATTAATTTTAATTCAATTAATAATTCAAAGGTAATTCGGTTGAAATAAATTAAAATTTTAACGAAATAATTGAAATACGCCGATTTACATTCACTTATACAGCGATACACATTACCCGGAATAATAATTACGTTAACCTTATTTTATTACAAATTTTAATTTTCATTTGTTTAATAATGTAAAATTTTTAAGGTTATACGAACCACATGAACGATATTAAATTTTCAACCATGTACACATCGAGTGACATGTTCACACTTTGAAAAGTTACAAGATAAGATATAACAATTTCTACCACTGCCTTATATAGCTTCTGAAAAACAACCCATCACCTTAGCAAATGTTGCCAATACAAACATAAGACTGCTTAATTATCATTGGCTAATCATTTTTCAGAAATTTACGAATTATTGTTTTTAGTGATAACTTTCTTATACGTGAACAGATCTTAAAAATATCATCATTTTTTAATTCTATGCAAATTTCCTTTCCATAGGCACCTCACATGACATATTTTCTTTGAAAATTCTGATTCTATGTAAATTATGACAAATATGCAAATTTTCATATACAAAATATATATAAATACTTATAACTAACTTATTCTAATTCCAACAGGAAAACTACAAACAGAAATGGATTCCTTGACACAAATTACATATGAATTCATTAGTTTCAAACACTTTTATTGTTCATGTTAATAAATTCCATCTCAAGCACTGCGTTAAGGATCATCACAACCTGGTTTATCAACTTTTAAGCTTAAATCACATCTAGAATCTTAATTTAAGTTGCAACACTTCCTAATTACATTGTTAAGTAAGTTTATAACATAATCTTTGCTTAATTTCACTTTTGAACTTAATAGGTTCTATGAATCTTGTAAAATTTGTTCGGATTTCATAACTTTAACTTGTCCTTTACATTTCTTACGTTGATTGATACAATTTAATTTCTTTTTGTTTTAGAATAGAAGCATATCATGGTAGTAGACTAGAATAATATCATATAAATAGAATACATGTATTTTATAAATGAAAATACATTATTTTACTACTCCGAAGCTGCTCGGAAACTATAGTAATGAAGAATACTACTGCTTAGCTATGATAACCCTGTTATATTTATGAGATTTGGTTTAACTAGCTAAGAACAATTCCTATATCCACATTTGTACTTAGTTTTAAGTTAATTCGCATTTATGCATTCTGCGCTTTACATATATGTTTATTCAAATTCAACATAATTAATTTATGTTTAATGTCTCTTTTAATCCGAGTTTATATCTGTCTATGTATGACATTCAGCTTAATTAATATCATCTCAACATAATATATATATATATATATATATATATATATATATATATATATATATATATATATATATATATATATATATATATATATATATATATATATATATATATATATTGGATTACTCAGCCGTTAAGTTGTCAGTTTCTTAAGTGAAGGGTAACAAGTCAGTCCTAATCTGAGAGTAGTAAAGTGCTTGAGAAAAAAATAATAGTAAATACAAAATACAAAAAGTTAAAATTAATTAATCTCTTACCGAAATAACCCGACCGTTGGATACAGAAACAAATAAATTATTAGTTTCACTTGCAGAAAATCACAGGAATAAACAATTTGCCCTTGCTTTACAGAAGCAGATATCGGACCCGCTGTTTTATCTTAAATTTGACTAAAATAGTAATTAACAAGAAATAAGTAAAGTTATTTTATAGGATAAATTAATTTAACAGAACTTGCAGAAATCTGGTGACAAATTGTTTACTTTACACAAATTATCTTCCAGTTATACCAGGCCAGTCAGACTAATTTAGTTTTCAGCATGAACAGCCATCGAAACAATTCTTTATCCAGAGACCTAGAAATAAAACAAAATTAACATGAGCACCAGTACAACAGACCCAGAAATAAAGATCTCCAAGTAAGGTGGGTGCATTCTCTCAGGAAGGAAAGTCTAATCGAGGAAGTCGAAAAATATCGATTAGACACTACAGACACAACCGATGTCCTCCGAGACAGGATAATAAGATATTTAAGAACAGGAGGGCAACTGACCTTACCTACACCCGCAGAACCTTTACCTCTCCTCGAAGGCGAGACTAGGAACGTTCCAACTCCCAGTTTATCTACCTCCACCAACACAGGGACTTCCTGCAAAAATACCGATATTTGTGATGGAGTTCGTAAGTGGAGCTTCAAGTATGATGGAGTCAGCGATTCAATGTCGTTTTTGGAGACACTACAGGAACTTCAGGCAAGCTACCAAATCTTGGACAAGGGCATGCTGCTGACCTTACCAGAACTCTGAAAATCAAACCTACTGTTATGGTACAAGAATAATCGTTCATCCTGTATTACCTGGGCTGACTCACAACGAGACTTCTTACACCAGTCCCTATCTCCACGATACCAGCATAAATTGGAAAAAGATATCCGGAATCGAGAACAACGACCACGAGAGAGGTAGATTACGCAACTACTCTGTTAACTCTGTTGCAACGCATAGAGGCGTGACCCCTACCAGCCAACTGGAACGAATTTATGATAACCTTAGGACCGAACATAAGTACATCAGACAAAGGGACTTCTCTACGTTACCTCAGCTGTTAGAAATGACCAACCATTTCGAAACGTTACCATCAAGAAGCCAGAGTCTGCACCTGCTGCCAGTCCCAGTTCACTTCAGCGATCACCTACTTCTGCATCCCGTTGTGCTCCGGTTGGACCTAAGACACAGAGAAGTATTAAAACAGAATCCATACCTAGTTTACTATACCAACGGAAAGAAGTATGCTGATTTCATCCAAAGACTATTCCTGTTCCAAGCCAGGGAACTACCAGCGCCAGTGAAGGACGTCAGGAGACCTTCACTAACCAAGGCTACTTTCCCCATATCCAAACGAAAACATGTTACCTCCATAGAAGAATGGCATCAGAGTAACACGAGAAGGAATTTAACCAACTACCACCAGCACCATCTCTGTTACCCATTTCATTTGACGATCGACTATTCGTAATCCTCCACGTCTTCAGGGAATTATATGACACAGGCGCATCCCGAACCTATTTTGACAGTAAACTAAAGAACTTCCTCGTCCAGAATTTGATTTTCCGCGAAACATTAAACAACGACATAGTTCACCTCGCTGAAAACTCTATAACAATCCCAGGGCTGTTATAGATTTAGTGATCTTTTAGGTAAATGCAATTATTTACTTTTAGGACAATATCTACCTAGTTTGTCAACTTATGTAGTCCTGGAACTCAACTTTCTGAAACAGACACTCAAAGCATAACCTTCTGCAGGACTAGGTGACATCCAAGTACCAAATGGCAATGAGCTCCAGCAACTCAACAACTTCTTAGAAACAGAACGATCTAAATTCACTCAATCCTCTGGTAGGACGCAAGGTAAACTCACGTGATTACCCTGTTACCTGGTGCTGAACCTGTTAAGCAACGTTATTATCCCATGAACCTTGTGATGCAAGCAGTTATCAACCAGGAGGTAAATGGCATGTCCGCGAACGGTACCATCGAACCATCATGCAGTCCTGGTCAGGGGACCTTCGGGGACATGTAGTTTCTGCAGTGAATATAGGAAGGTAAACCACGTGATCATCAGAGATGCATATGCACTACCCTTCATCCAAGGAATTCTGGACCAACTAGGGGAAGCACACTACGTCAGCACCTTGGACCTGAAACAAGGATATTAGCAATCCCCCCACAAAAAGCCAGTAAACCTATTACCGCTTTCACTGTCCCTAGCCCAGGATTATTAAATTTCAAAGTGCTACCCTTCAGACTACTCTCTGCACTCGCCAAGAACGCTCGGTAAGAACACTTACCTTCTATTCCATAATTATAATTTTGCACATTCACAAGCACTGTAAGATCACGATGTTGTTTACAAACACACACTCTATTTATACTGTTAATTTCACACCTCCGGAGAAATAAAACACCTGAAGCACGTGCTTGTAATCTATTACTTCCAGTTAGCGGCGGCAGCCGATAGCACACGGAACCCGAACCGTCAAATTTAAACCCAACCATGGACGACCTCGACCAAACATTCCACCACCCCCACCGCAATAAATTAATTGTTCATTACCTATTCGTCTGAATCTTTTTGCAATAGGTTGCAATCTTACCACCAAGTAGTGAAAGACAAGTAATTAAAAAGATACAAATGTATTTACAAGAGGTAGTACAAAGTAATAAACTTTAATATCACCTTTCTCTCTTATTTACAAAATTATAGAATTTTCAGGCATGTTAACTATTACTTGCATTACATATTAGCTGCATTGATAGTAACTCTTAACAAAACTGTCATAGGCGCATTTTTATAAATCTGTTTGACATTAATTAATTCTATATTATAAGTATGTTGTAACTGTGGTCTTATAACATTTTTGCTTTTGTAGCGCGACGTTTCGGAAGCGGACCCTGCTTCGGTCATCAGGTTTAGTCCTGAGTGCTAATTAATTTGCTACGATTATATATATATATATATATATATATATATATATATATATATATATATATATATATATATATATATATATATATATATATATATATATATATATATATATATATATATATATATATATATATATATATATATATATATATATATATATATATATATATATATATATATATATATATATTATATGGCGCTTCACCAGTGTCATGGCGGCAAATGTAAACAATTCGCCTTAAATACATAAAAAGTGCGGTTAAGTGACAAAAAATCGAGATGTTTTAAAGAGAAAAGTTGTTCACTATGCGATTTTACGTCTTATTTTGAATTCTTTCTAAATGATCCATTTTTCTATTTTAAACTTTACTAAGCCAATATATTTTTTTTATTTGCTTGAATAACAAATAAAAATTTTAGAAAGAAAAGTGCCAGTTTATTTTATTCAACATTGTCATACTTTCATCCAAGCCTTTTTAAAATGGTTACAACCATAACTTAATTAATCAGGATGAAAAGCCACAAAATATCACTAAGCAACATTTCAAACACAGAAAACAAGTAGTAAGTAGACTACTTAAACCTAACTGCACACCCCCGTTCCGTTCCATACATAACATGGTTTTTCTGCGCAGTTCTTTATACAGGTTTATCAAAATTTGTTATTTGAGCTATGCATTCTCGAATGACATTTGGAACATCTCTGAATGGCGGATGTTTGTTTACCATATTTTTAACTACCCCCACAAAAAAATCTAACTGTGTAACATCGAACGACCTAGGCGTCCAAGCATTTTAAGAAAAATGACCTATCCACTTTGGTAAAACGTTTGATATAACCATATTCTTACATCCAGTGTAGAATGAACACTTATTCCGCCTTGTTGAAAGTATAGGTCTCTTCTTTGCAGCAATGGCATATTATCCAAAACATTTGAGAGTTTGCAGAAATGCAAATATCTTTCCGAATTTAAATTTTCATGAAAAAAGAATGGTCCTATTCTCGAAAAATTGTAGATATCGCACCACTTACAACCGCAATGATCTTTACCCTCAATTACAAATTCCGGATTTTCAGTGGCCCACCAACGACAGTTCTGCGAGCTAGCAGTCCCGTTGGAATAAAACGTAGCTTCGTTATAGAATATTACCATTTTTGGAAAACCTGCATCCTCCTCGTCCATTCTTTCAAACCATGCACAAAAGTTCAAACTGGCATGTAATCACAATTCTTTAAGGATGAAACTTATTTCTTTTCAAAGTCCTTCTGACTGTCTTTAATGGTTGTTGTATTGCAAATATCACTCACCGATGCTTGTGGTTTATGTAAAAGTGTTGAAAATGCTTCTGAAGTACCTTCATCTCCAGTTACAAGCTTTTCATGAAAAATTTTGTACCGGTTTTACACAGAGCCTGTTTGTTTAAATTTTGTTGCTATGCGTGATACTGTGGATGAAACATTTTGTCACGATGTCTTGCGTTGAATATTTCTGCTCCCTCTCTGGCTGTCTTATACTTATCTCCGTACTTTCGATCTTTTCGGCCACTGACACTGACAATTAACAATAACTCCAACCAACAATAGAAACAAACAACAATAAACGTAAACAAAACAAAAATTAAAATTCCAAGATACAAGAGTAAAAATCGCAATGTTCATAGGCTTTAATAACATGAAAAATGCTAGTTTGACATAACTATGTACAGCTATGACTATTGCAAATGTTTTTTATTTAAGAAGTTGCATGTCGCATAGATAAATTAATGAACTTTTGTTTTCTGTAGGTGATTCCAACAAGGATGAAGGTATGAAAACCTTGAATAAAATACACTGGCATTATATTTTTAATAAAATTTTTATTTGTTATTCAAGCAAACCCAAAAAAATATTGGCTTAATTAAGTTTAGAATAGAAGAATAGATCAGTTAGAAAGAAATGAAAATAATTCTAAATTTCTTACTTAATGTTTTTGTTTTCTCTAGGTGATTGCAACCAGAGCAAATTAATATTTTTAGTTTTTTCCAATTCTTTGTGAGACAGTAAATGGAAATTATTGCACTGGATTTTTTACAGGACAAATACCCTTAGAGCATCAAGCCTGTAAAGGCAATTGGTGTGCACGGCATAGATCAGTGGTGTGGGCGGAGTTTCTACTTAGTGCTGTAAAAGGGCACTAGTCACAACTCCAAAAACGTCAAAATCTGAAGAGAATGTTAAAAAGGCGCCACTTGTTGGAAACATTTATAGCGGGAAAACGTCATGATCTGACAATGGCGTAACAGGCAACCATAATGTTCACTCAAAAACAAACCCTTATCTCTACTAAAAATTATACTTCAAAAATATTCACGCCAAGTTCAGTCAAACTTCAATAAAACCTTACGCCTTCATATAAAAGCCGAAAATGCGAAATTAAATGTCGATAAACTTAGCGCTAAAATCATTGGCTTAAATATCCAAAAATAACTGATTAAAACGGTGATTAATTGTACAATTGAAAACGTAAAATACGTCACAACAAAACTAAGCAAACACGATCAAAAATTTATAGAACCCTAACATTTACTAAACGTCGATATCGGAATGTAGTACCTAAATTCGGAAAAATGCACAGCTTCGCCATAACAAATAATCAAATTCGCTTACCTGTTTAGCAAAATCAGGCAAATCAATGATGTCTACAATAGGGATGTTGATTCCTATAAAACTACCTTATAAAAATTGCGACTGCTCGTAATATGTCACTGGCATGCAAATAAGCCAGCTGTATGGTTAGCGACCTATTTACTTTATAATTGCGTTACGGTATCTTTATTAAAACTTATCTTCAACTTTAATTTTATCAACCACTTGAAATTAAATCAATCAATCCGCTATAAAGTATGCTCAAATTAAAGAAATTCATATAATACATTAACCCATCAACCTTTAAAAGTTACGTTTTAATTCAAAAATAAATGTTATCTTTCGAACGTAATTACTTTACTTCAAATAAACACGAAAATATTGACGTTAACTCAATGACTCAGTCTCATAAAAAATAGACACTTAAAATGTGCGTAAATGTTGTGCTGTATAATAAATGGGTTCATATTTAAAAGAAAACGACATAAGTGCATTAACCTAAAAATATGTATTATGAATAAAAAAATACTATCGATGTGTCAACACAATTGTTACATTAATTATTCTTCCAAGTTAAATCATTTAGTTTAGTTAATAGGCAATGATACTAGCTAGTTACAACGTCGGGCTTTAAATATTCTATACCAGCATAATAAATGGTTATAACAAATAAATTGCGTTCTCCTTGTAACGCATTCGATACATATAATTTCGATACAAATTCGTTAGTATAACAAATAAACACACTCGTATAATTTTGGCTTATAACACGGATGAATACGCTGGTAATAAAATTTAAACCATAAACTAATATAAGGTTAATCTCAAAAGGTAACGTATTCTACCGTTAGAACACATTGAAAAATAATAAAATACACACAAAAATTTATTAAAATTTGCCAACCATCGCAAAAAATGTGCACAAAAGGTTTACTTTAACTTGGTTTAGTCCATTTGTTATACAGATACCTGGTGGAAATCCAGAGGTTGTCCTCTGCGGCCGCCTCAGCAATAGGATCGAAGTGGAAAGTGAGCTCTAAACTCAGAGTATGATCCAACTCGTGAATTATACTCTTCCTCAACGCGTTTTGATTGATATTACACTTGGTTGTAGGTTAAACTGATGTGTATACTCCCACGATACTTGTTAACTTTACTCTAATTATATACAAGTTCTGAATTACACTTATTATTGTAAACTATCAAAAAAGCTTATTTATTTACAGCAAAGTATTTGTTACCGGTTCAGCTATACACACGAAGCAGTTAAAAAATTAAAACCTGAACTATGTTACTATTTATTCGCACACAAGATGCGATGGAACTCCAAGAAGAATTAATGTCCGGCACTTATTCAACGCCGAAACCAATTCCCTCGACTAGCAACGATAACGGTAAAGTAATCCGAGAGGAACGAAGTCACTAAAATATCTCCCAAATTAAGGGTAACGGAAACACTTCCAACGATACACCTCACTAAACCTCCCGATATGGGCATAAATAGTCTCCACTACCTCCAAACAAACAAATCTTGGTGCGTGCGAAGGAGCTACAAACGAGAGCCCTGACGTTCCGGCATCCCTATCAAGACTGCTTTAAGTTACATTAATTTCATGCCATCTTCAATATCATCTCCCTTCTATGTTAATTAACCAATCACACAACACACATTTATTCAAACTACAAACGCAGTAAAAACTATATGCCCTTTCCGTAAACCTTCGAGAGAAGTTACATCTTAAGAAGCGATTCCACTGCTTACAATCCCACACCATATTATCAGTAACCCAATATTCGCGCCAAAGAAAATCTCGTTCGAAAATCAACCTTAAATTAACGTGTATAAAATCCAAACTATTGTTTAAGACGAACGATTTTATCGAAAAGAAAAGGCGACAGTTTGACGGCTATAATTGAAATTCACAAAATATGTACCATACAGCGTAATAATTTTATACTTAATGATTTTTACATGATGCAAATTTCAAATCCATTTAACAAAATCCTCCAAAATTTAAAATAACAAGAACATTTATTTACACAAAAACTCTTCAACTATCCAACAAATTAGTAAAAACGGTTTCACTAACTGTTGATACCAACAGCGTAAATCATATTTTAATTTCAAATTCCCATCTAAACTTGATAAACAACCCAACACTTTATTTTGTCTTCAAAACAAACGATTCTGAATGCGGTTACTATTTGTAAAAATTTTAATAGTTTCCAAATACGTAAAGGAACAAAATAAACGCGTTACAATCGAAAAGCTTCTCAGAAAATTTATGCGTTATCAAATTCAATTGCATTAATTTATACTGCATTTCAGATGTACGGCACTAAGTAGTAATTTATAATGTCGGAATTAACAGCAAATATCTGACAACAACACGACCACGTAACAAAGTTGTACTCTATTTTATGTAAACCAACCGAAATAAATTTTTTCTTTAATTTACAGAAAACTGAGTTTTTTCAAACGTACTTGAATCTTTTTTAAAATTTATACATGGACGTAAAATAGGATTATGAACAACTCTTCTCTTTAAAACTTTTCGATATTTTGTCATCTAACTACACTTATTACATATTTAAGAAGATTTTTTTTAAATTTCCCGCCATGACAGTGGTCAAGTGACATATGTCATTTTTCATGTTATTGGGTATTCCACCCAACTATGCTAATTTAACCAACTTTGTGTCTCTTATAATAACAAAGTTACGCATACAACGTTGTGATTTTGCCACCCTATATATATATATATATATATATATATATATATATATATATATATATATATAGAGAGAGAGAGAGAGAGAGAGAGAGAGAGTGACATAGAAAAAGTCCCATGCATAGTGCCACGCGATAGAGGATACTAAAATAAAAAAAAAGTTCCAATGAATTTAGGTCCGTAACGCCTTCGTTTAAAAGATATAGGGTGTTGAAGTTTAATTATTTTTTTGTTTTTTTCTTAATATCTTCTTACAATGATGTAATAAGCGGACGAAATTTTGTAGTTCTTTTATTACTATATATATATATATATATATATATATATATATATATATAGTCTGATTGATTTTACGTGTCCAAGCATATAGATATTTTATCATAAAAGATAGAAAAAGAGTTTATAAAGCAAAAATACTCTACATTCAATTAATAATAATGATACATATTCAGAAAAACAAATTACACAAAAACAAAAGAGCATCGCAAGACAAATGATTTTTTTTTAATGAAACGGGCACTTTTTTTTAGTATTCTGAAAGAGGTTTAAATTCTCTTTAGAATGGTACCAAATAAGGTATTATTATTTTGGCAATCATAGTCACAATATTTTTTTAAAGTTTGATTTCTGTATTCCTATAAATACGAACAAAAACAACAAAATTGGAGCAGTAGTCTGGGAAACAAATAGAAAGCTGTAACAGATACAAACTACATCACTACATTACAAAACATGAATTAGATGAGATGTTCGAAGTGTCCCCCCATTATTTTGAACACATAGTTGGGCTCTTCTTAGTAAATTTCTGCGTGCCGTTTGTAACATGTAAGGAGTTATTTGACGGCAGACTTCAGTAATTCGATTTCTGAGATTCTCAAGGTTTTCGGGAGCTATGATATAAACTTTTTGTTTAACGTATCCCTAAACGAAAAAACCCAAAATCGAAAGATCGCGCGACCTAGCCGGCCAGGGTACTGGACTGACGTAAAACAT
Organism: Vesta saturnalis; assembly: GCA_036346205.1. Classification (NCBI taxonomy): domain Eukaryota; kingdom Metazoa; phylum Arthropoda; class Insecta; order Coleoptera; family Lampyridae; genus Vesta; species Vesta saturnalis. Next base: position 4,119,335 of record JARFJB010002298.1, on the reverse strand, counting down.
CCTTAACAACTCTTGAATTATGTGGAGGTACCCCATCTTGCTGAAACCACATATCACGCGGAATAGCTACTGGTACGTCCTCCAGCAAGTCGTGAAATTTATTTATAAGAAAGTTCCTGTACCTATCACCTGTAAGAGTTCTTTCATAAAAATAAGGGCCCTTTACAAAATCATTCACAAAGCCGAGCCATACGTTAACAGAAAATTTATTTTGATATCAGCATGGTCGTAATTATCTAGGATTTATGTCATCCCAGTAGTGATGGTTTTTCCGATTGGATATACCATTTCTTGCAAAGCATGACTCAAACTATGACATTAATTAAATGACTGTGTTTAATCAGCCATTCACAAAGTATTATTCGCCGTTGCTGGTCTCCGTCATTTAGTCCTTGTACTAATTTAATTTTGTACGGCTTCATTTTGTTCATTTTAAGTATTGAAAATATCTTGTAGTAGGTGAATCCTAAATCAACCACAGCTTCATATATGGAATTCCGAGGATGCGCTCGAAAGTACGCCAAAACAACAATTTCCTCATTTTCCATAACACCTCGCTGATGTTTTTGCTGCACTGGTTTTGCACTAAAACCACCAGTTCTGCGTAAATTTGCTTCGAGTCTAGTAAAAATTCGAGGATGTGGTTGTCGTCGCTCGATATACAAATTTAAATACATTGCACTTGCCTGTAGCGTATTATCATTGTACCGAATAAAAACTCTTAACATGTCCATTTTTTCATCATTTGTGTAATTATTATTTGCTTCTATTGTGACAGGTAATATTACGAGTACTGAACAATAATATGACTGTCACTAACAATGCTCTAATATTGACAATTGTTTTTTATTTGTTTCCCAAGAATCTGATGATACTGTTCCAATTTTGTTGTTTTTGTTCGTGTTTATAGGAATACAGAAAACAAACTTTAAAAAAATATTGTGACTGTAATTGCCAAAATAATAATAACTTATTTGGTACCATCGTAAAGAGAATTTAAAGCTCTTTCAGAATATTAAAAAAAAGTGCCCATTCCATTTAAAAAAAATCATTTGTCTTGCGATGCTCTTTTGTTTTTATGTAATTTGTTTTTCTGAATATGTAGCATTATTAATAATTGAATGTAGAGTATTTTTGCTTCTTACAATTTTTTGCTATCTTATATATGATAAAATATCTATATGCTTAGACACGTAAAATCAATCAGACTATATATATATATATATATATATATATATATATATATATATATATAACTGATGACGAAAACAAAGTCCGATCCCGAAACGTCGCGCTACAAAAGCAAAAACTGTGGAAACAGGCCGATCAACACAACTAACTTTAATTAACATTACCGATAACAATGATTGTTATCTAAATGTATATTTATCTTGATATACACAATTTATAAGATTAAATGATGCATATTTATAAGTATGAGTTTAAACCGTGAAAGTTTTGCTTTTTTATAGCTAAAAGCTGGTATAAATCAACCTAGAGGATGGCGTTATACATCTAAGAAAGTTTTGTACGGATAACAAACATTAACATATAAATAGAATCTAGCAAAAGTCAGAATTTACTGTTTATCGTTACTATGAACTCATGCGGTAAATAACTAATTGATTATGACTAAACCTAGAATTCTGTTACATGTACAGCGTTTCTATATTTGTTGGCCCCAATATGAAATCATATACCTGAAGTATAACTTTAAATACCTTTTTAATTACGAATTGTGTTACTTCTAAAATAGCTCTCATACATATAAATTAATTTCGAATTTGTATAATGAAACCCCCAACGACTATGAATAGTCCGTTATAATCGTATTTTCATATAATATGATAGAGACAATACTAAAGCAGAATGGATTTATATAATTTCATCATGTGTAGTTTCCACCAAGATATATTTCATTTTCTACAAAGGATCGCAGCCTTCTATCAATTTCCTGATATATACACCAGTACTTCCCGTTATAAAACTCAATTACGGGAATTTTAGAACAAAGCCAATTTTGAATATCTAAAAATAACGAAGTATAAATTTCAAGTATGCGTATAATCACATATTTGCTTTAGTTAGATAATGTAGTGCCAACAAAGAAATTTTGCAATTTGTTGAATACTGTCATATCCTATATGTTAATAAACAAAAGTACAGTCAGATTGTAACAAGACGACCCTTTCAAGATACATTGGCAACACATTTCAAACTTGAGAGGGCAAGTAACGTGTTAGGTACTCAAACATATCAGATGGTGTATATTAGTATATTCGTAATACATAATAATATGAATTTCATCTCCTTTCACGTAATATATAGGTACAAACAAATAAAAAACTCAAAATAGATAGAATAAAGACAAAAACAGATAATTTAAGGTTATTTATGCACCATTCAATTTTTTGTTCTTATTCTTTTGTAACACAGTGTATATGTCATATGTTCAAAGTGAATATTAGACTTCTAAGAAACATAATCCATTAAAATTTGTTTTGGATTAAAGATAAGAATTATACTAAGCTCTCAGTGTGAGAGAAATAGTTCCAAAGTAGTGTAATTTGGGATTACCCGCATTTAATATTTATGCCACTTATTGTTAAATTAGTTTTTACTTTACTTGTTGTGTTATTGTAATCTGAAACAACACACATATGCTGGATCAGTGATTTTATCATCTACAGATAAATAATTACGTACGCATATTATTAATTCTCTCCCCGTTTTAGGCTATGTCTTTCCGTCATAACTGAATTATCTGTATTGTTTATAACTGCTGCGTTATTAAACATTGAGTTATTAATCACTGAATTTTCTGAGAGAACATGAACCATAAGGCGCTAGTTTCTGTACGAAATCGACACTGTTACTTCCGTTGCGCAAAATTTTATTGGCAAATTGTATTTTGTTTTCAAGTGATTCCTGCACGTAGCACTTCCATTCCCTTATTCACCAATAACGTAGCGGCCGTCCGCCTAAACGAGTGCCAAGTGTAGACATCCGAATTTTCTTTTTCCAGATAAGTAGCAATCTTAGGCAGGATACTTCCGATGTGTTTCTACCAACAACTTGATTGAAACATCGTCTATTATGATATTTTAGAAAGAAGCGTTTGGAATCAACATTGTTATATCTCAAACTAGCATATCTTCTGAACATTCCTAAAAAATAAATCTCTTTTTTTTATGATTGGTAATTGTAGAGGTTTGTCCAACACCTGTTGTTGTCTTGGGGACCACAATCAAAGAATCTCAGTCTTCCATATCATCAACGTTCAAATCACAAAGTTCTTGTCTTCTGGACGCTTCGACTATACTCATTATCAAAACTTAGGTACAATGTTATTCTTTGGACATTCCTTCATATCTTCTCTGCTATACGTGTGATTTTCTTGATCGATCGCTAACATTTTTTTCTTTTTAACAATGCTATAAGTTTGGTGCATTTAGAGAAGTCGATACCATCATTCAAATTTATGGTCGATTTGAGAATTAAATACTCAAAGAGTGCCATTAGACCAAGTTCCGCCTTAAAAAATCCGCCACTAACGCCTTCTCAGTAACATGAACATGCTTTTCATCATATCATTTTTTAAATGTGGTGTATGTCGTCTCGTACCTCAGGAAGTATTGAATTGCTGCTGATGGCAAAAAAATCGTCGATTTTATTATCTTCGCCTTCTAATACTTCATCGCGCATTATTTAAGTCGAAAAATTCGTCCAGATTTAATTAAAATAGTTAACTTTTGGGTTCTTTAAATGGTGTATTTTTCTATTTATGTTTTACATAAATTTATTCCTTTCAATAACAATTACAGTTACCGTCCGCAGTAAAAGGTAGTATCTGTAAGAATTACTTGAGGAGTATAAATTTATAAAATATAAAAAGATGAAAATGCAAATGTAAGTCTGCTATTAATCGAAACAGTTTGATAAACGTGTAGAGCCAACTATGGAAATCTAATTTTAATAAAGAATAACTAGATCCTTAATAAATTATGTATTATTAAACTGCCTTGAAGATAACAAATCAGAACACCTTATCAAGTAATTCTTACAGATACTGCCATTTACTGAGGACAATAACCGTATCTGTTATCAAAACGTATAAATTTATTTGTAATAAAAATGAGTTTGAGTCTGTTTGTAACTTACTAACCGACCACACCGTTCGACCTCATATTTGGAAGCTACGTTGGTCTTGGTCACCAATGGGTTTATGAATGTTGATCGTCCCAGTAAGAGCCGTTGGTGGCCAAATATTTGAAATATTATGGCCCGATTAAGTTCATGTTTGTAATATAATTACGTTATTTGGCCGACATTAATTATTACTCAAAACCCATTTTATTAGTAAGTAAAGAAATCTCAATTGTAGGACAAGGTCTGCGGGTCGGCTAGTATACAATAAATATAGAAAAATGCACCAGTTAAAAAGCATAAAAGATAAGTATTTTAATTATGTATATAATTGGGAAAGTTCACATTTTCATATCGCCCAGATTTACAAAAATCTTTTTCTGTTAACACATATCCCTACACCATTAAAACTTAAAGCTACGTTCGTCCTCCTAACATGGTCTTTTCTGACCGCTCTTAATACTTAGTACACTATTTAGGCGTTTTGACTTGTCATATAATATGTTGTTAGTTTTACGGCTGCAAATTAAAAAATAAAGATAGGCAATTCAGCGGGAGAGTCATGTTATGGCCATGCAGTAGAAGTTTTCTTTTATTGTAGTTATTGTAATCCTAAATAAGCTAAATTTCGCTTAACGTGGAATAGTTAAAAAGGCGTATAGGAATTTTTAGACTACCAAAAGGTGCCTATTAAAGGCATCATTTCATATTTTTCATATCATAGGTGAGAAGAAAACACGAACCAGGAAAATCTTTCCAGAGTTTAGAAAAATGTAAATTGCGCCTGTTTGCTACAAGTTGAGATTTGTACTGTACATTAATGATGTGGATAAGCAAGCAGGGTATCCTTAGCAAAGGTGGCTCCGCATGGTATCAAAAAAATGTAATTCAGAAGCACTGTAGCAGTTGTAATACTGATAGTACAAAGCAATCATCAAATTTATGCTCAAGGAACTGTGTGTTAACGACAGGTAATTTGTAAGTGTTTATAAGACTAATCGATGTTCTTTGAATCGAAGGTATCGAAAAAATATTAATGGGCGCCAACCAGGCGGTTAAAATTGTATTTTAGACGAGGTCGAATTTGTGTCTTATACAACAGGGAAGGTATGGTACTGCCCAGATCTATACCAAAAACCTATTTTACAAGCAGTTGTTTTAGTGAATGGCAGAGTATGATCCACCTATGATAGATTTGAGGAAATAGCCATTCCCAACATAGTAATAGGGTCAGAAAATTGAATATCTATGCCATTCATATTTACAACAGGTAATTATGGTTTTTTTTTATACACAAGGCAACGCAAAGTTTTGTTAGCTTTAAATTTATCTAGATTATTACTTTACCATTCAAGGATAAGTTCAATGTCTCTGTTGATTGAAATAACCATTTTAGCTATAATTCTTGATTTGAGATACAAAGTGGATTAGTATTACAATTATACTGAGATGAACTAGAATCAAGAGTGTAACGAGTTTGTTGGAAAGTAGTTGCCGAGTGATGACTTTAAACAAAACGGAAATGATGGCAAATTGAAGATCTGTCGATGCAACAATAAAATTTATAAATTTAGGGCCAGAATGTTTAAACCACATAACGTCAAACTATTTATTCCCCATGGCACAAAATCCCTTTGAAACGATGGTGAACATGAGATAAACATAAACTCGTCTTTTATGTCGAAAGTTAGACTGATTGTATAGTGGAAATTGCAAATAGACTGAATCGTAACAGCATTAAAATGAGACATAATACTACAGACGTTACAATAATGGATCAGAAAGTGAATAGTTTGGATGACGAAGGTCGCTTGGGCCTTGCCCACCTGGACATTTAAATTGAGCAGAGTTTTACTTCTAAATTTTATCATTCTACAAACTACAACTATTTTTTGTAGACTTTTAACAGTGAGGGCGAGAGTAAGAATAGGACGAGAACAGATAATGGATAAAGAAAAGTGACTGGCACCCCTTAGCGAGCGGAGAACCGATGTTGAGGAACCTATAATAAGGGTGACGGTACTTGCCCGGCTGGAATGGAATACACATTCCTTCCACCTTAATAGACATACCTCTCACGTTAAGGTGAGATGAGACTGTCAAACTGACTAAAATAAGTTGGAATATAGTACATGTATACTAAAGGTATACATTCAAGTAACACGACACATTATTATAACCCAGGCCTAAATTAGTGTTAGTGAAAGACGTTTTATGGAGATCACTTGTTGCAAGATTTTTGGTTTAAATTGCGCTTAACATTTAGATATGATAAAAGAGCTGTCTACATCTTTTGTAAATAAGGAATAAAATTGCTCCAGTTGTTGATGTACTAGCTTAGGTACTCATACATTGATCACATTGGATGCACTAACTTCTGCACCTGTTTATTGATAATTCACTTTAATGTAGCATCTGATTTATTAACAAAAGGATGTTGTTTTACCTTATATAGTTATGTACTTTTGCGCATTCATGATGTTTTAGTATTATGAAGTGAACTTCCATGCATACATGTTCAGATCTAATTATAACTGAGATGTAATTTATGTAGAAAGCAATAAAAAGTGGTGATTTATTATGCGAAAAAATGGCGTTTTCAACCTGAGAAACCGTAGATTAATTTTTTCTTTTTTGTATTTGTGGGCCGAGATCTAGACGTAAACGTAAATATCAGGCATCTCTATGCGCATCAACTAATAATGGTCTAATAATGGACTACCCGTCACTAGAATTTTGACCTACTAATGGAATTACACCTTTAGTTAGGGATTTTTAACTTGTCATTCATTGTAATCCACGTTCTAGTTCGATTTCCTATCCGAGAAGAAGGGGTACTTTGGTTTTTCTCCGGCTACCTCGGCCAAGTTTGAACCCGTGCCGCTCGGGTGAAAGGCAAGCACCTTAACCATTCCACCACCGAGGCAGTTTTATTTGGTTAATGAACTGACATAAAATTTTTGCAATTGTCGTGTTTTAGTACTATAGGCATGGAATAGTCTTGCAAAACGCAACTACACAACCGCGGTTTCAACCGCAATATAAATTTCGTTTAGTTAATAAATCGTTTCAATTATTACAATAATCATCTTACGCATAGTATTACTAATAAGAAGGTTTTTCCCAAACAAACATATAATTAAATCTATCCATCTTAGTGACATGCACGACATTAACCAATCATAGCAAACATACTAAAAAATATCTCATGGACACGCTTGAATAAAATACTTAGCTTTTAGGATTTTTACCTTCAAACGTACTTATACATATGTAGGTATTCAATCGCCTTTTTTTCACTAACCGTAAATCCACATATTAGATCATTTTACAATGTTTCGCAAAGTTTACTATCAGCCCTGATGTCTGTGCGTGTTCGAGTGCGAGTGCGTGTGCGTGTGCGTGTGCGCGTGCGTTTCATATGCGTGTGCGTGTGCCTGTGTTCGTGTGCGTACAAGCGTGCATGATTGTGTGTTAATATATGTTAGTATCTATGATAACTCTAGGACAACAACACGTACGTACTTCAAATTTCGTATCTAAGCTTGATTTCATTTTCCTGGACCTCGTTAGATTTTGGCAGAAATACAGGGGAACAGAGGGGTTTAATAGAAGCAATTTTTTATTAATCGGTTATTATTATTTATTATTTCAAAGATGTAGAAATACCAACATACAGACCTTAAACATATCGAATAATTATGTTATGTGCAATTTTTGATCCGACGCGTAATCCAACGGCAAAATATTGTAGAATTACGTGTTCAAATTTTTTAATATCTGATTAACGATTAATTTTATAAGAAAATGTGTGGACATATTTTTTAAAGAAAATTAAATTTTACATAAAATTCATAGTATGGAGCAAACCTAGTGTAAAAATCAATTAAATAGGATTGGAAATTCTTAAATTGTATTATCAATATTTTATATAAGAAGGCGGCTTTGGAATTTTTTTTAAGTTAACATCTGTGTGTCTATAAACCAGCATCTGACAGTGATTATTGGTTTTGTTTTTACAATGTTATTTATTTTTGTTATATATATATATATATATATATATATATATATATATATATATATATATATATATATATATATATATATATACATCACATATAAACTGCTGGCCACTGGAACTTACACATAATTTTTGAACGCGGCTTGGAAATTTTAAGAGCTAGTTTTGTTCGAATTAAGCCGTATGACGTATCTTAGGACTATAGGTTTATTATATACGGGGTTATCAATGAAGTCATGCAAAAAATCAAAAGGTTTGTATGAGTGAAATTTCCGCAAAAAATTTTTTTGGTCGTTGCAATATGGTTCGTTACTAAGGTAACATCAATATCTCTAGACGTTTTTGTCAGTTTTTGGATTAAGCCTTTCGGCCTTGCACACACTACTCAACATAAAAGTTGGGTAGCAAAAATGCTATAACTTGACATTGCATTGACGGTTCTTGATGTTTTTTGCGGATTTGGAATCCTTGGTTCACGTAGATTTTCTATGGTCTAAGCATTTTATTTAAGGGTTGAAATTTACACATTATACCGGGTCGATAATAAACAAAAACGTGGGGTACGACGCCCTCTAAGGTTTGGCATTGTTTAAGTTTTTGTAAAAATAAATTCTCACCTCAAGTTGTTTTTATTTAATATTCTTTTCACTGTTCTGTCCGAAACAAGGATTCCAAACCCGCAAAAATCATCAAGAACCGTCAATGCAATGTCAAGTTATGGCATTTTAAAGATTTTGATACCCAAATTTTTACAAACTTTTTGATTTTTTGCATGACTTCATTGATCACCCCGTATATAATAAACCGATGGTCCTACGATAAATATACGTCATGCAGCTTAATCCGAAAAAAACTAGCTCTTAAAATTTGCAACCGCGTTCAAAAATTTGCATTCCTGTTGAAAATATTTAACTTTAAATTTCGCCTAAAAACCACTATGTGTAAGTTCGATTGGCCAGCAGCTTATATATATATATATATATATATATATATATATATATATATACATACGTTTTGATAAAAATTACAGTTGTCGTCCTCAGTGGTGCTTTAATAGAATAAATTTATAAAATACGAAAAATCTATTTTTCATATACATACTAATAAACCCAAAAATGCTAAGTACTTTAATTATGTGTAATAATGGTGAAAGTTTATAGATTCCCCCGAATGGGATCCTAACCAACGCCTTTTCATTGACTAGGTTGCACGGGCTATGAATTCTATTTCATAATAACTGTAAACGTGCAAACTAATACAATATACTATTGCTAAGAAATTATGTACATTTTAAGCCTCTATGGGATGGAATTTTTAATTCCTGTAGCTCAATTGATAAACCACTAGCCTAGTCAATGAGAGAACCTGGGTTCGAATGCTATTCTGGGTAATCTTTCTGTATACGTAAAATCTTTAATTTTATATTACTAAAAATCATAAATGCGTACTCTTTAAAATTACCTAAGTTAACTAATACCTAATAATCACATTTTAATATTTGGCGGTTATGGTACTTGAATTCTTTGTTACATAAAAACTGAGTTACAGAACATCTTCTTAACCCACTTGATTGATTTCTGTTTTATTCTAGGGATATGATGTGAGGTTCTCTGGGTGCTTTAGGTCAGCGTACTGCATAGGCCTGTTAGTGGTCGTAAGATGAAGCGACTATTTTCTGGCTTTCAAAACTATGGCATGCCTATAGTACTAAAACACGATAATTGCAGACAATTGTATGTCAGGTCATAAATCATATAAGATCTGCCTCGGTTGAGGAGTGCTTGCCTCTCACCCGAGTGGCACGGGTTAAAACCTGGCTTAGGTAGCCGGAGAAAAACTAAGGCACCTTCTTCTCGGATAGGAAGTAAAACTGTAGGTCCCGTGGCATACGAAGAATGAAACGTTAAAGATCTCTTACTAAAGGTGGAATTCCATTAGTAGGTCGAAATTCTAGTGACGGGTAGAATTAATAACCTAGATGCGCATACAGATGCCTGACATTTCCATTTGCGTCTAGAACTCGGTACATAAATACAAAAAAGAAAAAAATTATCAAATAAATAAATGAAAATAAAAATAACATAAATGAATTTATTGATGAGTTGACATGATTTTATCTCCGGTTTCTCAGGTTGAAAATGTCGTTTTTCGTCTAATATATTGCTTTTCATATAAGTTACTTCTCAATTATAATTAGATATAAACTTGTATGCATGGAAGTTCGCTTTATAATACTAAAAAACCATGAATGCGCAAAAGTACACAACTAACCATATAAGCTAATCTAACATCCTTTTGTTAACAAATTAGATACTACATTAAAGTGGATTATCAATAAATAGATACCATGCATTCAATGTGATAAATGTGTGAGTACCTTACTGCAACGTATTCTTCACTAAATCTGTAAATTAAAGATGGAAAAAAACTATTAGCAACCTTACAATTGTATAAATAATTTAGCTTAAGTTATGTCAATAACTGGAGCAATTTTATTGTTTATTTACAAAAATGTAGTCTGCTTTGTTATCATATAATCCGATATTAATTATAATTATTATACCGTAAATGTTAAGTCCAATATAAACAAGAAATCTAGCAACAATTATTCTCTGTAAAATGTCTTTCCCTAACACCAATTTAGGCCTAGGTTACAATAGTGTGTCGTGTTCTTTGAATGTATACATTTAGTATTCATGTATAACATTCCATTTTAACTTATTTTAGTCAGTTTGAAAGTCTCATTCCACCGTAACGTGAGAAGCATGGGTTTTAGGGTGGGAGAAATTTGTATTCCATTCCAGCCGGAGAAGTACCGCCACCCTTACCATAGGCTCCCCAACATCGGTTCTCCACTCGCTAAGGGGTGCCAGTCACCTTTTCTTTATCCATTATCTATTCTTATCTTATTCTTCCTCTCGCCCTCACAAGTCAAAAAAATGGCTGTCGTTTGATGAATAATACATTTTAGGCGTAAAATTCTGCCCAGTTTGAATATCCAGGTTGGCAGGGCCCAAGCGACCTTAGTCATCCAAACTAATCACTTTCTGATCCATTGTGGTAACAACCCTAGTATTAGGTCTAATTTTAATGCTGTGGGAACTACGATTCAACCGACTAGCAATTTCCACAATACAATCAGTCGAATATCGACATAAAGGATGAGTGTGTGTTTATCCTAAAGGTTTTCTGTCATGGCGAATAAATAGTTTGACGTTATGCGGTTCAAATATTTTGGTCCTAAATTTATAAATTTTACTGATGCATCGATAGATCTTCAATTTGCCATCATTTCCGTTTTGTCAACGGTCATCACTCGGCAACTAGTTGCATTCCTTGCACCCAACAAACTCGATGCATATAGTTCCTGTCAGTATAATTATAATATTAATGCATATTGTATCCTAAATCAAGAAATACAGCTAAAATGGCTATTTCAATGAACAGGGACATTCAACGTATCCTTGAATGGAGAAGTAATAATCAAGGTAAATTTAATGCTAACAAAACTCAGCGTTTCCATGTGTATGCCAAAACAATCGATCATTTCCTGTTGTAAATATAAACGGTTTAAATCTTAAATTTTCTGACCCTATGACTATTTCTTCAAATCTATCATAAGTTGACCATCTTCTGTCATTTACTAAAACAACTGCTTGTAAAATAGGTTTTTGGTATAGATCTAGGCACTACGTTACCTCCCCTGTTGCATAAGGCACAAATTCGACCTCGTCTAAAATACAATTTTGACCTCCTGGTTGGTACCCATGAATACTTTTTCGATATCTTTGATTCAATGAACATCGATTAGTCTTATAAACGCTTACAAATTACCTGTCTTTAACACACAGTTCCTTGAGCATAAATTTGAATGTTTTTTTTGTACTATCAGTATTACAACTGCTGCCGTGCTTCTGAATTACGTTTTTTGTTACCGTGCCGAGCCATCTTTGCTAAGGATACCCTGTTTGCTTATACACATCATCAACATACAGTACCAATCTCAACTTGTACCACCAATTCACATTTTTCTAAACTCTGGAAAGATTTTCCTAGTTCGTGTTTTATAATAAATATAAAATAATTCCTTTAATAGGCACCTTTTGGAAGAACAAAAATTCCTATACGCTCTCCTAACTATTCTACTTTAGACGAAACTTAGGCTATTTAGGATCACAATAATTAAAAAAAAAAAGAAAACTTCTACTACAATGTCATAACATGGCTCTCCCGCTAAATTGCCTATCTTTTTTTCTTAATTTGCAGCCGTAAAACTAATAACATATTATATGACAAGTCAAAATGCCTAAATAGTATACTAAGTATTAAGAGCGATAAGCGAAGAGGATGTACGTAGCTCTTAGTTTTAATGGTGACTTTAGGGATGTGTAAACAGAAAAAAGATATTTGAAAATCTGGGCGCCATAAAAATGTAAATTTTCGCAATTATTATACATAATTAAAATTACTGATCTTTTGGGTTTTTTAAATGATGTATTTTTCTATTTATATTGTATACTAGCCGATCGGCAGATATTGTCTTGCAATTGAGATTTCTATACTTACTAATAAAATGTGCTTTGTGTAGTAATTTATGTCGCCTAAATATAATTATATTCCGAATATAAACTTAATTGGGCCATAAATAGATATTTCTCAAATATTTAGCACTCAAAGCCTCCTATTGAAATGGTCAACATCCATAAGACCAACCTACCTTCTAAATGCGTGGTCGGTTAGTGGTTACAAACAGACTCAAATTCATTTCTATATATACAGATAAATTTACAGATAATATATAATTTATTAAGGATCTAAAAATTATTATTAATTTGATTAAATACATAAATAAAAAGTTTACCTCAGTAATTTGAACCTGACCTGTACTTTCTAAGTACGCTAACCAACTGCGCCATCAGGCTCAAGCCCCAATCGATGTAAGTTTTGCCTTTATGTATGTAGAAGATTGATTGTAATCTCATTAAATTTAGAGTTTACATCAGTTCTACATACATAAAGACAAAATTTTCATCGATTGAACTGATGCTCAGTTGGTTAGTACTCTAATACAGGTCGTAGTTCAAATCTCGAAAACTTTATTATATTTAATAAATTAATAATAATTTTTAATTACATATTTACCTTTGAACTTATTCGTTCATAACAAAAACATATAATTATTAAGGATCTAGTTATTCGTCACTAATATTAGATTTCCATAGTTGGCTCTATACGTTTATTAAACTGTTTAGATTAATAGCAGACTTTCGTTTGCATTTTGAACTTTTTCATATTGATAAATTTGTACTCATCAAGTAATTCTTACAGGTACTACCATTTACTGAGGACGATAACTGTAATTTTTATTGTAAGGTATAAATTTATATAAAACATAAATAGAAAGATACACCATTTAAAGAACCCAAAATAGGGGAGACCGGGTCTAGTTGATACGCTTTTTACTTTCTGGTTTTCGTATTTTTTCTCTATAACTGTACTGAAACAAATGCAACGTAATAAGGTATTATGACTGTTTGGTTATCATTTGGTACATTTCAAAGCTTTATAAAAATTAATTTGTGGTATCTAAAAAATATTTTGTAAACTTTGCCAGATGTATCAAAAGTTATGGGTTACGTTGAGACGCGTTTGAGCGGCTAGTGTGGTGCTAGAATTCAGGATATTAGTAATCAAAACATGTATTTTGAAAGGGTTTTATTGTTTTAAAATGTACAAACATATTCAAGCCAAAAACTAATATTCTAAAGATAGATGTAAAAATTAATATGATAGATTTTTACATTGTTTTAATAAATTTCTTAGTTTTACAAAAATTAAGATGTTTTAGACTACGTTTAAACGTAAGATTATAAAAAAGCTTAGATAGCCTCACAGGCCCTTAGTTGTGGCAAGTCATTCCGATTCTGAAGAGAAACATGGATCTGATTGGCACACAAGTGTAAAAAGGGCTGTCCTCTGCACAAGCTATGTGTGTCCAATTCTTGCAGGAAATATATTGGATCCAATCTTGACCCGGTTTGGATGATGAATAAGTTTTAAGACACATCAAACAAAAAGAGTCTTCCTCAGAGTCTGATTCATGTTTCTTTTTTTTAGGCTTCATTATTGTTTTGTCTTGTTTCCTTGGTTTGTCGAGCTGTTTGTTTTGTTCGCAACCAAATAACTTCATTAGTTTTAATTTGCCTTTATCTGTCTTAATGGACTCTTTTCTCTCCCTCTCCTTAGTATCTTGCTCTATTTTATTTTTTATAGGAGTATGTGTAAGAATCGAGGACTTTAAGGGTTGCTTGCCTTTACCGCTTATTTTACGTTCTCTTGCTTTTGGTAGAAGGCGAATTTGTTCTGGCGTAACAATGGGAGAGATAGCCCCAAGGCCAGCAGAGACAAGTGATGACTCCTTTTCAGTGATGTCGGCCAATAGCGATGTAGAAGGATGTTAAACGCTTCCTGATGTAGAAGGCTGATGGACTTCTGCGGATGTAGAAGGCTGATGGACTTCTGCAGAAGTAGAAGGCAGTTGGTCTCCTGCTAACCTAGAAGGTTGTTGGTCTTTTGCTGCTGTAGAAATCTGACAAAGCTTCACAAAAAATCTTCGTCCTTAAAAATATCTGGGTTATACGGCATGATTCCTGAAGCTTTGAATCCCGCCACAATATTATTTGGTGTCATAGCTTTTCCAAAGGTACTATTTACAAGATTAGGAATGTCATAAATTGTCACAGTTTTTCCAGGGTTGCTGGAAAAACTAGTTGCCCAACTAAGGCTTGTCGCTTCTGGCTATCTTAAAGAAAAATTGGGATTGTAACAACCTTTTTTTGTGGTTGTATTAAAAAGTACGTTAATCTAAGATCATTAATTTATTTGGCGTAAAATTAGAGCAGTTTTTAATTATTTACAAGTAAAATTGAGAAAGGCAACTTAAATTGCATTTCATAGAACATATATTTTGGGTGTAATATTATATAAATAGTTATAGTTCCCTTTCTTTTAAAAATTGGACTCCGATCATTGTATTTCGCGCAAGGCGTGACACCTCTTGAGGGGGGCATTTACAGAAGCGTTTCTGAAAGCTTCTATTTTGTACTTCACTTGCTGCTGAATGATAAAGCAGAAGTCATTGTTATAATGGTTTTTACTTAATTTTTATTTTTGGTGCCATCAGAATTTTGGTGGTAAGTTTTTTCAATTCATTATATTTTAAGCTTAAGCATTTGCTCTTTCCAGGCACTCCCGTGCACTTAAGTACACTCCTGTACACTTACGTATACTCCCGGCACTTACGTACACTTACGTACAATCATTATAGTACTTATATTATTCCCTTATACTCACTTAAGACACTTATTTGCTTACTTACTTACTCATACTTATATTTACATTTTAAATGGCTATTAAGTTACTTATTTACACAAGTTTCTCTTCACTCAAATAATATCATCTTAAAATGCAATTTTAATACAATAAAGCATCAAGAATACAATAAGTTTAGTGGAACGAAAATTCCTTCAAATACCTAGTTGATCGCGTTGTTACAAGAATACGCAAGGAAGATGTAGAAACGCTTTCATACTGATTGACCGTTCCGCATCCATAATTAAACTCAGAAAGCTGTCTATAGAAAATCATTATACTGAGGGATTTATGTGGTAAATTTTATATTTTTTTAAGCTTAGCTTTAAAACCTTTTCTTACCTCTCCTTAACCATCCATATATTGGGTAAATAAACTTAATTGCACTTTGTTAATTTTTGTTATTTATAGAAAATTATTATTGTTCATTATTTAGGGTTTTGTTATTCCTGGACAAAGATAACATGGCGCTCGAGCATGCATTTAATTATACATTGTTTTTTTTTATTAATAAGAGAAGGCAAAATAATTAAGCAGGTGAGAAACAAGCCGCATTTCAGGTGTATTAACAAGTCAATATAGTAGAACCCACCCTATTTAATCAACCGATTGTGGACGAGATGGCATATAATTAGTGGTGAAAGGTTAGTAATTCAATTTGTTAAATAATTTGTATTTTGAGATTACATTTGGCGTTTATTCAATGTACAAATTACATCACCATTCTGTTATTATTATTATTATTATGTTTATTGTTATTATACTGGCCATTTAAATTTTCTTAAACCTACTTCACCACAACAATTTTATTTATATTACAGGATTCCTTTTCAAAAACGATTCTGAAGTTGCCATTTTGGTATTTATCCAGGTATCTGGCACTTTTACTTGATTTGATAGCGCTAATTCATGGGTCAGTTCCCGAACATTTTTAGGAGTTAATCCATAGTAAATTTTAGCACTTGTTAAAATATAGTTACTAAGCTCATTTTCCAAGTCATCATTTAATATTTGTCGAGGTTTAGCATATCCCATTTTTACGTCCCCAACTGCTTCTGGTGTTTCAAGATGCTTTTCCTTGTTAACTTTATACCTATAAAGCGTCATTTTGTCTATTTCAAATGTTTTTGCAGCTTCCCTGATAGACATGCGGCCATTCTTAATTTCTTTATATGCCCTCTCAAATATGTCAATGAGTATTTCGCCCCTTTCAGTTTTCTTCTTCTAATTCCTCGGCATTTCTGAAAACAACAATACCACATAAGAAAATACTTGTGGGTTAAGTTGATACACCGTATCAACTTGACCCAAAAGAAGCGTATCAACTTGACCCAAACGACGCCATTACACTAAACTAAAACCTACGAGAAACATGTAGCAGTTAAAATTACTGTTTAAAGTTAATTTTCTTACCTTCAAATCGTGAAACAATATAATGTATTTCACGAATAACCCTAAAATAACAGGTGAATGTGTTTAGTAAAACTTTACTTTCAGTTGAAAAAAAACTGTTTTTATTCACAAGACACAGCGACAAGCAACCTTCTCCTTCAGCACATGCGTGGTTACTAAGTATAGGTTTGTTCCCCCTCCACTCCCATTCCCGCTAGCAAGCGTCTTCACGTTTGGAAGTTATTGCGCCTGCATCAACTTGACCCTGTTTCAACTAGACCCGGTCTCCCCTATAAGTATTTTAATTATATCTGGACGAATTTTAGAGTTTTTTCGAATTAAATAATGTGCGATGAAGTATTAGAAGGCGAAGATAATGAAATCGAAGATTTTTTTGCCATCGTGAGCAATTCAATACTTAATGATGTACGAGGCGACATACACCACATTTAAAAAATGGTATGATGAAAGGCACATACATAAGATTCAAAGATATCTTCAGTAATAAAAAAAAATAATTGAAAGGATAAGTAGCATAAATATTAAATGCAGGTAATCCCTAATTACACCGGTGAATTTCTCTTTCACTGAGAACTTACTATAATACTTTTCTCTAATCAAAAACAAACATGAATGGATTATATTTCTTAGAATTATAATATTCACTTTGAACACATGACATATACACAGGTTACAAAAGAATAAGAACAATAAATTGAATGGTGCATAAATAACCTTAAATTATATGTTTTTGTAATTATTCTATATATTTTGACTTTTTTATTTGTCTGTACCTATATATTACGTGAAAGGAGGTGAAATTGATATTATTATGTATTAGGAATATACACCATCTGATATGCTTGGGTACTACTGCATTACTTGCCCTCTCAAGTTTGGAATGTGTTGCCATTATTTCTTGTAAGGGTGGTCCTATTACAATCTGAGTATACTTTTTTT
This sequence comes from Vesta saturnalis, assembly GCA_036346205.1. Taxonomy (NCBI): domain Eukaryota; kingdom Metazoa; phylum Arthropoda; class Insecta; order Coleoptera; family Lampyridae; genus Vesta; species Vesta saturnalis. Next base: position 4,101,445 of record JARFJB010002298.1, on the reverse strand, counting down.
TATTAACATATAGGGTATGTCAGTACTTATCAAATTGCAAAATTCCTTTATTGCGACTTAATTCGCTTATTATCTATGGCTTTTCTAAAATTTCTCGTAATTGAGTTTTATAACGGGAAGTAGTGGTGTATGAATCAGGAAATTGATAGAAAGCTGGCATTCTTTGTAGAAAAGGAAATATATCTTGGAGGAAACTATACATGATGAAATGATATAAATCCATTCTGCTTTTGTATTGTCTCTATCATATTATATGAAAATACCATTATATCGGACTATTCAAAGTCGCAGGGGCTTTCATTATACAAATTCGAAATTAATTTATGTGTATGAAAGCTATTTTAGAAATAAATTCGTAATTTAAAAAGGTATTTAAGGTTATACTTCAGATACCTGATTATTTGTTTCCTGATTTTATATTGAGTGTCAACAAATCTAGAAAAGTTATACGTGTAACATATTTCTAATTTTAGTCATAATCAATTAGTTCACTACCGCATGAGTTCATAGTAACTACCAACAGTAAATTCTGACTTATACTAAATTCTATGTTAATGTTTGTTATCCGTTCAAAACTTTCTTAGATGGCTTTTCAATTTAAACTCATAATTATAAATACTATCATTTAGTCTTATAAATCGTGTATATCAAGATAAATATACATTTTTGCATTTAGGTAACAATTATTGTTATCGGTAATATTAATTAAAGTTGTGTTGTTGGCCTATTTCCACAGTTTTTGCGTTTGTAGCACGACGTTTCGGGAGCGGACTCTGCTTGCGTATCAGGAATGATTTTTCACTTGAGTCGCATACAGTTACTCTTGATTTTTTCTCAAGTACATGAGTACTCAGTTTCGAACGTGGTCCCTTTCATTTGCAAGTCTGACACTTTTACCGCTGAGCCACCGAGTATATATATATATATACATATATACAGGGTGAGTCAGTTTTTTGTAGACAAACTTTAACAGGAGATAGAACACATGTTTCTAAAAAGAAAAGTTCCTATATACATATGTCGTAGAAGGCTTCGTTTCTGAGATACAGGGTGTTGAATATAATTTTTTTTTCTCAAATTTTCATTATAACTCATAAACGAATGCTTAGATTTTTTTCATGTTGGGGGGATAATGTCTAGTAATTAAGGGGCATAAAACAAGCGATAAGAATGTTCACAAACTTGCACAGTAACGGAGTGGAGGGAGTGCTCAACCCCTTTCATAAACAGAACTTCTACGCCAATGACTATTTTTAAAAAAAACTGTGATTTTCATTATCTACATACAGTTTAACAAAAATAATGTACCTTCTTCTGTTTCGAAATTCCTGTATGTTTCCGAGTTATTTCGATTTCTAGTGTTTGATGTGGTACTAAGTAATGTGCTTTATGTGAATAATTCAATATAAAGTTTTTAATAAAAAAGATATAATAAAACATTTAGAGCCATTTTAGTACCTAACGATCGTTTCTTTAAAGTTTCAAATACATTTTCATTTATAAACAGGTAGGTTATCGGTTTTTTTTAGTATCCATTCTTATTATTCTCATAAAAAGAAATGCATAATTATTATTGTTATGCGGTCAATACTTTCTGTATAATTATGTATGTATCAATTTCGCCATAAACATGTATGTAGTTTTTAAGTGAGATTCTAATAAGTTATAGACCGCTGCTCACTTGCTCTCATTAAAGAGTCGCCACTGCATCAAGCCATACTCAAATACAAGACTTTTGTAAATTGAAATCTGTTTAGTACACTAATTTTAACAATCCTTATTTATCATTGTAGCAGTACTTAATTAATAATTGTGAAATTAATAAGAATTCTTATCAATAACGATTTATAAATAAATAACAATAACACTAGTATAATAAAATTAGACACTTTGTTCAAAATGTAAACCGTTCTTTTCAATACACATTTCACAGCGACGTACAATATAACGTCTTAAGTTAACTAAATGATGCACCCTTATTTCATTGCAATAAAATATAATACTCCTTGGAAAACAAGTAAGTATTAAATTTTATATTTTGAAACGACGCTGAGCCAGTAATTATATATATATATATATATATATATATATATATATATATATATATATATATATATATATATATTTTCTCAATACGTTAGTACTCAGATTCGAACCTGGTCCCTTTCATTTGCAAGTCTGACACTTTTACCGCTGAGCCGAGTAATTATATATATATATATATATATATATATATATATATACGATGATAATAAACTCCCTCATACTCTTCTTTTTATTAAATTATATTTATTATTTATATTTATATTAATATTTTTATATTAATTGGCTAAACTCTAATATTATACACAGTCAGAGAACTTAAGACTCATCAAAGGGTATAGGGTTCAAAATTTAGAAGAAACTTTATTTTTAAATGACAAAATAAATTATTATTTATTTGAATTATACTAAGATTTTGAATATAATAATTATAGTTAATTTGATTAATGCACATTGAGTTATTGCCCAACTATATTTTATAGTATCTAACTTGCTCAAAGAACCTGAATTATAATTTTTAATTTGCATTAATATATGTGTCACACCCTGTACATAACAAAAATTCTTCAAAAAGCATACTTGGGCATGCGCTGTGAATACGCAAGCATGTGACTTTTGCTTACAATAAAAAGTGAAATTCGACATACATGTAAGTATAAATACGTTTGAATTTAAACAATATTATATTAACCATTTACAATTTTAGACTAAATAATGTTTCCTTTGGACGTGCATATACGTTGTCGCACATCATGTTTGTTACAAAGGATGGAAATTATGAACACAACAATGAAATATCAATGTCAACAATACAGTACAAAATCATAACTCACATAAAATGTCCTCCTTCTCTGGTTACTGCTGATGAAGTTGATTGTAGAAAACAGCTCCTTCGAACTCCAACTCTGCTTCTCGAACATCCAAATTTTCTCCAATATTAACAGCTTATACGTTTACGTAAGTTTAACTAATGTTATTATATTTCTGATGAAACTTTATTTTTAGGATCATCACACTCCTTCTATTTATTTCAAAATAAATTTTGAAAAGCATGGATAGTTTGAAGGTTATTATAAATTAAACACGCTTCCAGTAAATAAGGTGTATAATGATGATAACACGAAGAGAACACAATTAAATATCCATAACAACGTAAACAAAATAAACTTAAAACAAAACAATGTCGAAACTGCGGAAATATTTTCACTTACTATCGAAAACATCCGATTTTGAATTTTAAAAAGGTAAACTAACCTTAATTTAATTATTTCCCGACAAATGACTATCACTTGTTTCTTTAACACTTCCGATACTAAAATCGCACTTTGTTTTTAACGAAGTGACGTTATTTTGTTTAAAAATGATTTCACAAAAAATTTGGCAACATCTTACTTTAGCAAGCTGTTGAAACAGAGAAAAATTAAGAGAGATTGTAATCCTTCAGCACTTCTATATATATGATTTTGGTTAACGACCAAAATATTCGATTGTTATCTATAGTTACCGACAAAGTTTCCTAAATTCTGATTGGCTAAAGCAATTTTTACATTACGATATAATTTCAAACTCTCATAACTTTTGCCCCCTTAAACCTATCTTATAACTAAAAACATATTCATAATCTACATAATTTTCCCCATAATTTAAAACCAAACACGAACTAATTCCTACAATTAATAACCAAGTTAATTTTCACACTGAATTATTGATTTTAAGCTAATTTTATGTACTTTACAGGCCTGGAAATGATTTCCACATCAATATGGGATGCTACTACACATAAATATTCATCTTTTACATGCCTACGGTCAATTTGAAAGGAAAATTATTTTAATTTTTCCAACACTCTTAGAAACTAAATTTGACAAAATGGTCACAAATATAGTGAATTTTGACTTGAAATTGAGGCTACTTTACTATTTTTACCTCTTATAATTTATTTTACACAAATCGTCTCAATTTAAAATACTTTTTACATAAATTTTATGTGAGGAAATAACATAACCTCATATTGTTAATACAATTTTCAATGTATAAATTCACACTTTTAACCACTATAACTCTTTGTGAAAGTGTTTAAACTTAATGTTTATGTCTCAAGTTAATTTATTTTAACACTTTCGTAGGTTCATAAGTTCTTCTACGACTAGTGTCGAATTGTTGCAAATCACTAGTTTAAGGTCTATAAATGTTGATTAAACACAATCATTCCAGAGCTGCTGCTTAATTTATGTTTTATAGTTAATCACTAATGTAATTGTTCTGTTTTTTCGTAATTTTAGCACTGATATACGTTTATCGCACTAACACGAATGTTTTCAAGATTCTTGGCTGCGTACATTTAAATTGTGACATTGATACCAGCCTATATCTAGTTTTAACATTATTTTTGTAAACTGCAGCATGTATCTCATGTCATCATGGAATATTATGTTTAAATAAACTTATTAACTAATTATGAACTTGAATTAAATCATAACGATAACAAACATACCCTATACTTAAATGTAATATGCTGTCGATTATACTTATATTAACATTTTATTATGAAATATTTAAATTAACATACCTCTCAATGTTAATTAACCATTCCTATCTAGAATTATATATAATGAGATGTACCATTTGTACAAACTAAAGAAATTATTCACTATGTGACTTGCATAGCTACTCGAATGTAATTCTAATCATCTCAACATATATATATATATATATATATATATATATATATATATATACAGGGTGTCCCTCGACGAACGACATCGATCGATTATGGAAAAGGTATAAACAGGAAAAATCTGAAAATTTGGCTACTTACTAAAGTCGATAAGGGACATCCATCTAAAATATTCTCTAGATTACAGCACTTCCGGTTATAACTGATACTACCGACTTAGTTTGCTAGTGAATAAGTTCTTAACCACATTTGCGGTTGTGTCTTATGATTGTTGTTTCCTTTCGACAAAAATTGATTAATATCATTCCCAATTACTCAGAAGACTTTCTGTGTATTTCCAAAGTGACCGCCTTGACATTGTATATGTCGAGAGAACTGTTGATTTCTAGGTACATCGGTTTAAAACCTTTGCTAGATAGCAATTGTTACTCAATTCCGTATTGAAAACTGTTTCCTATTTCCCGATTCTAAAAGAATACACCTTTTTTCACAAAATTGTCCTGTTCATACCGAATTCATATTATTCGAGAGAAACTCGTACTGAAATTTTTACTCATTTTCTTGTAGAAAGCTAATTAATATAAAGTAAAACTTCTGACTTTAATCATTGCCTTCCTGAGTATTTTCCAGCAAAGAAAATAATTATAAGTTCTTACACTTATCCATTGAAAACATTTATATTAGAATACATTTCTAAAATTTACATTCAGTTCCTGAAAAGTTAAAAGTATTACTTCTCTTACAATGGTCGCGATTTCAATTGCTCAATGTGATTAGGTTGCAAACACCTCATTTTACACTTAAATTTGATATTTTATCAAGTTTCTAATTTTAGAAGTTGAGGATGTGGAAAACCAGCTATATAAATGTTTTCAATTAAGAAAATTCGATTACTGTTAACTACAAGTTAACGTTAACAAAAATAATGAAACTAAGTTTTCTTTTAAAGCAATTGCTACCTAGTTCAGTTAGTTGAAAGACCCGTTATTTTTTAAACAAACTGCTTATATTGCCGGAAATAACCCTTTTTTACTGCATTGGCAAAACTGCAATTTTTCCTAACCAATCGTAATTTTAAAACACTTAAATTTTTAAAGTGTGAATAATAAAGACACACGTGTGTTGAATCTGTACCGTTGCGACCATTGCTTTCATATCTACACATTCTTTAATTTAATTAACAAAAAGATATTTTGTTTAATTCCACATAAACAAATGTCAGCAATTTTAAATTTTAATTAAATACCGATTCTTTTGTACGTACAATTTTGGGGACGAATTGGAGTAGTAGGACTTCACCACCAAGTGAAGTTTTCAGTATTCAGTTTCATGCTTTTATTAAATAGTTTTGTTAACGTAAGAAACTAGAGCGTTTTGTTACAGGCTAAATACTCACTAGAGCATCGAGCCCGTAAAGGTAGTTTGTGCCACGACATAGCTCAGTGGCGTGGGCGGGGTTCCTAAAGATCGCAAAAGGGCACTCGCGGCAACTCCAAAATCGGGTAAAAATTGTCAAAAAGGCGCCACCTGTTAAAAACATTTATAGAGGGAAAACGTCATGAACTGATGTTATATTGGCCTAACAGGAAACCAAAACGTTCACTTAAAAATCTACTACTTCTACAAAGTCTACTCCAAAAATATTAACCCTAGGTTCACCTAAATTTCAATAAAATCTTAAGCTGTATATATAAAAGCCGCAAAATGGGAAATAAAACCTAAAACTCACTAAATATTTTGACAAATCTACGTCAGAAATTATTAGCTCAACTAATCCAAGAATAACTGGAAATACTTATTTAATTATTCAATTAAAACGAAAAGTATACGTCACCACAAACTAAACAAACGCGATCAAAAATCTATGAAATTCAGAAATTTATCAAAGGTCGATAACGGGATGTAACACTTAAATTCCAAAATAAGTTACCAAGCTGCCATAACAAACAATTATATCCGCTTACCTGTTCGGTAATTCAGGCACTAGAATGTCTCCAATCGATAAGTCGATACCAATAAAAATACTTCAAAGATATCTCGCAACTTTTCGAGATATCCTCGTATGCACCAAACTCATACCACGTTATCTAAATGCATTACGTCAAACCTTAATGATTCTCGTTTCTCAAAAATTTACCTTTAATTAATTACTTTAAAAAAACTTGAATTACTTTCGTTAAAATTTATCAAAAACTAAATGAACGATAAATGGTCGTTGTTGCTGTAAAGAAATGTTTGGCTCAAATATTTCATCAAATGAATAGATTAATATCTATCAATAAAACAGTTATAAACAATAACAATGATTGCATATTATGACATTTACATCACAAATTTTGGTACAGTTACCTAAAAAAAATATTAAATTTCGCAATTCCAAAACCAGAAATCTAGAATAAAACTAATATAATTCAACCGGCGCTTGCAAGTCCCTTTAAGCTCAGTTACCATGTATTATAAACAAATACCTTCCATTAAATACAACAGAAATAATACAAAATATCGATAATATAAACTTTCGATACACATAATTTGTACAAATCAGGATATAAACAATAAATTGTGAGGATGAATACGCCTCTTTCCAGTACGATAGGTTACATAATCAAGCGTTTGCATCCTCCCACATAAACACAAAAAATAATTAACACACACTTTATTATTGTCACCAAAAATTAAGAAAAATAAGCGTTAACTTACCTAACACCAACAACAAACAGATGTTCTTCCTCCTCTGAACTACAATAATCGGTCGGACAACAAGTACTGAATAATTCGATAGTTGGCTACTACGGTACGCTTTCCATGTGAAATTTCACAAACGTCAAATCTTATTCATATTTACTCGAAGTTAATTTACGGCAGTTACTTCAACCAAAACTATGTTAACTAATTCTTCGTTTGATTCAATGTAAATGTACAACTATTTACAAAGCGTTACTTGAATAATTTTACTCATTCAAACTTATTATTAAAATTCGGTATATTTATTTAATCGGCGTCTTGTTATTAACGATATTTACAAAGCTCTTGACCAATATTATGGTTATACTTAAACAAAAAGCTTTCTTTATTTACAACGATAATTGTTTGTTATGCACTTGCCATTTACACGAAGCCGTCAACTAACACTTGAACTATTTACTTTTGATCCGCACACCAGTTGCAAAGAATTCCAAAGGAGTTAGGGCCAGTACCATTCAACACTGAACCCAAGCTCCATGGACGGGTATATGTCGCGATAGAATAAATACTCCAGGAGGCGAGAGGGCACAAAATAATCCTCCAATTAAGGTAACGAAATCAAATTTCCACGGTAGCTTCACTTAACCTCCAGACAGGCGTAAATATTTCACTACCTCCACACACCAACCTTCGTGTATGCGACAAAGCGCAAACGATCGTTGGCCCTTACGGCATCATTCCGTCTGAGGACATACATTGAAAAATTTTTCAGTTACGCTATATTCGATTTTAAAAACGACAACCAATCATACTCTCATTACCTTCAAAATTATAAACGCGGTATAAACGATAGACCCCCTTCCACAAATGAGTAGTCATATAGGGTCGGTTCTGACTATACAAGGTTTCTATTGAAGTCAGTTAATCTGTCGTACACGTGCGTAATCCTTTGCTAATCATATGGGGCCGATCCTGACTCACATGGCTAGTCATATAGAGCCGAAGCTGGCGAGAATTTCAATAAATGTGCGAGTGAAAGAGAGAGAATGTGTGAATATCCAAGGTCACTGCTCTTCAGTGTATGCTCTTTCAAGGTCAAACTTTTGGCGGGAAATTTAAATTTTTGGAGCGAAAAGTGTAAAGCTAAAAATAGAAATTGCATGATCATCATATTAGAAATCCAAAAATAGAATTGTCAAGGTCAAAGATCATTGACCTTAGAAACCAAGAAGTAACTAAATTGAGTCAAGGTTAATAGTCATAGGTCAATAAACTAAAAGTAGGTCAAGACGGGGGCCGTCATCATATTACAATTCTTAGAAATCTAAAAATAGTTTTCAAGGTCGAAGAGTAATGACCTGCAGGGGGCATAATAAATAATTCCAAAACATGATGCGCTCCCGAATTTTTTAATTTACGCCTAATTCTCAGTAAAACAAACATGATTGTGTTTTATAAGTGGAAATTTATCCATTTAATGTATAAATTTGTCAAAATATGAAAATGGTCCTTAAATTAACCAATTCAATTTTTAAACAAAAACCGCGCTTAAAACACAATTTTCTTGTACGTAAGGAGAAACACACATGCATGTTACTGAACCATTTAAAAAAATTTAGTTCGGTTAGAACTCGAAATTTTCAATTTTCAATGGGACACAAATACTATGCATAATGAACTGCATTAGGAATTATGGGATAATGTGCGCAGTTATTTTGCATTGTATGCAGGTTTGAATGCAAACAGTATATTTATCTTTAATTAGTCAGCATTGTACGTTAAAATTTTGCAATCATAATTTTCGCCTTATAATTGTTTTAATTACATAATTTTTATAATGTGATTTATTATTATTAATTAACTCTTGAAAATGATTATAGTGAATTTCCTATTTTTTGACTTGGAATAATGAAAGGTAAATCCATATAAATAAAAAATTATTTATCAAACTCGCGCGTAATAATGGTCGAATACCTTCTCTCTCACATATATCTACTCTCTCTCTCTCTCATACACCGCCAGCAAGTTGGTATATACCGTAACCAGTCTATAATTGTTTCCTTTCACCCTTGTACATTACATTCTTGTTTTATATGCAAAATTATGACGTTTAATTTTGATGACTATTCACCTTATTCCGCAATTTACATAGTTATAAATAAATTACTGCTTGAAGTTCTACTGGAAATGTAATTCTTTGCATTATAGTGAATGTTTTAAATGAAAAATAACGCAAAATAAAACAAGCTTTACCTAAACAATATCCGTGTAATAAATAGTAAGCGCAGTTTTTGGTTTTGTGCTGCATCCAACATGTGTTTTATACGAAAATTATCATTATTCATTACCTTTAGATTTTGATTTATAAACTGTTTTTAAAATATTCTCGCTGTCGAATACCTTCGCTCTCGCACATATCTACCCCCTCTTACTCATACACAGACATCGATGCATCTATGCCCTCCAATGCACGCAACAGGATTTCCGTTTTTAGTCTATTTAATCTGATGCTACAAAATAATTAGGTGGATTAATAATATATTTATCAAAATAATCACTACACAAAAATAATAAAATACGCAAGGTATACTTACTTTTCGGAGAATCTTGCAAAAGTTATTTTTTTAAGCTTTAAAATTCATTTAATACATTTTTAGAGGTTAATAAAAGTTTTCTGTGTACCTTATTTTCGGAAAATCATCCAAAATTTATTTGTTATGCTTTAAAATTCATTTAATATAATTTTAGAGGTTAATTAAGGTTTTCTTCACTTGTAATTTCATTTTAACTTTCTTGATATACGTGGTAGGGATATTGGATGTAAAGGATATCACTGGAATTAGATAGATTTTATGCTTAAAGTGTATGATGCACATGCAAATAATTTGAAGCTAATTATATTTCTTTTTGTTTTAACTTTAAATAAAATCACTATTAAATAGTTTCAATGTTTACATAAAAGACTCGAGATCTATGTCCTCTAATGCACGCAACACGTTTTCAGATTTTACTACAATTTAATTCTATAGTTGGCTTTATACGTTTCTCAAACTGTTATATTAATAGCAGGTTGATGTTTATATTTTAATTTTTCAACTTTCACAAAATTGTTTCAACATCTTTAACAATTTTAATAGATATTACTACTGACGAAGATAACTGTAAGTGTAAAAAAAACAAAAAAGATATGTAGTTTATTAGAATTATTACAGTTTAAAATCTTTTACTACTTTGTAATTGCATAAAGCCAGCGGTAAAGGATAATTTTAATTAAATGTAGGTAACCGTGTCTTAATGCTTATGATTATTCTTATTGCAAAAGAAAACATAATGTAAATTAATTTCTAATAGAATTAATAAAAAGTAACATCACTATACAGAAACTTTTAGTATTAATGGCAAAACAAACAAATTTCATCACATATACACATAGTATGCGGAAGCAACATTGATACAATACACTTCGCAGTATTATGAAGGGCTGTAATTTGTGTATTAATAATAACAGTCTTTACTATTATACAGTGTGGAGAAAAAGTCTGGAACACCTGAAATATCTGGAAAAAATACGTTTTTTCTCGAAACACCGCTCGAAGGGGCCAAACGGTATTTTAAATTTGTCGTCTTTTGGAGTACTTTAATGCTGTGTACCGGGTGGGCAGATAAGCGAAGTAAGCAGCTGTATCTCAGGACCTGTCAATTTCACAACAATAAGAAAATTTTTTTTATTATGAAAGTGGTCATGAAAATGGAAATTATTTTGAAGTTCCGTACTTCACCGCCAGGGTGCGTAATTAAAAATTAAATTTTAAATTTCTCCCAAAACTCCTACATAAAGATATACATTTGCTTACATCGTTAGAAAGTCTAGACAATTCTACATAATTTTGTTTAAGGTTTATTGACGTACTGGTCATAATAAGAGTGGGGGAAACTATTGCCGGTGTAATCATTAAAATTGCTGTAAATTCTAAACCACTTATTCAATTATAGTAAAATAAAGTTTGTTAGGAAGATCAATCTAGATATTTTAAATTGCCATTACACAATAGTTTCTAATAAAAGTGCTAGAGGGCGCAATCTATTATAAGTTTTTTTTCATTTTACTCCGAAAATTTAAATCACACGGAATATTTTTGACATCGTATCCGAAAAGTAGTTTAAACTTGCAAGACAAACGTAACAACCGCAAGTTGATATCTTTGCTCGTTTTAAAGTTATAGATTCTTTTAACACTTTAATGTTAAACAAATAGTTGTTTGTTAATTGAATTAAGGACCAACAATGATTTTTAAGGTCTATCGCCGTCGCTAGGGGGCGTTAAGGGCAAAAAAAAATTGTTTCTACGCTTTTTTTTAATCTATTGCAATGATGTAGGTATTTATTATATCAAAATCAAAAAGTAAATTAAATTTGCCAGAAAAATAATACAAGATTTAATTTAATATTGTTGTTAGCTAAATTAAAGATTAATTTTAACGTGGGTCACCCTTTACAGTTCAAATAAAAACTGCTTCTTTGAATCGCGCAGCTGCTAGTTGACGAATTAGATCTCGGATTTTGTTTTCCATGTCAAATCTTGTGTCGGTGGAGTTTGGAATACAATGTCCTTGAAGCGACCCCATGAGTAGAAGTCGAGACACGTCAAATCGGGTGACCTGGCCGGCCAAGGAAATGGGCTTCTCCTTCCTATCCTTCTTGAAAATATTCGTTAAGGGAAAAATGTGCTGGACAAAAACTGCTGCCTCGAATCACGCAGCTGCTAGTTGACAAATTAGACCTCGGATTCTGTTTTCCATGTCAAATCTTGTGTCGGTGGAGTTTGGAATACAATGTCCTTGAAGCGACCCTATGAGTAGTAGTCGAGATACGTCAAATCGGGAGACCTGGCCGGCCAAGGAAATGGGCTTATCCTCCCTATCCAGTGTTCTTGAAAATATTCGTTAAGGGGAAAATATTGTTGATACATGATTCGCTTAATATCCAATGTCACATCTTCTAACAGGACTGGCAACTCATTTATTAAAAACTTTAAGAAGATATGACCAGTTAGCGCACGATCAGAAAAATAAGGAACGATAATTTTGCCGCTTATAATGCCACACCACACGTTTAACCTCCAACGGACTTGGTGCTACACTCCTCGCATCCAATATAGATTTTCATCAGACCAATAATGAATATTATGCGGTGTCAAAAATATACCGGGTGATTTAAGTTTTCGGAGTAAAATAAAAAAAAACTGATGTTATAACAAATTGGGCCCTCTAGCACTTTTATTAGAAACTATTGTGTAACAATGGTAACGGAAATTTAAAATACCTGCATTTTCTTCCAAACACGCTTTATTTTACTAAAATTGAATACGTGGTTCAAAATTTACTGCAATTTTAATGATTAAACTTTCAATAGCTTCCTCCACGCTCATTATTATTGTCTAGACTTTCTAATAATGTAAACAAGGGTATATCTTTATGTAGGAGTTTAAGAAGAAATTTAAAATTATTTGGTTTTTAATTGCGCCCCCCTAACGGTGAAATACCGAACTTCAAAATAATTTTCAGCATTTTCTCATGGCCACATTCATAATAAAAAATTTTCCCGTTGTTGTCAGATTTAGAGGTCCTGAGACACAGTCGCTTACCTCGCTTATTTGCCCACCTGATACAGTAGCATACGTTGAAGAGGCCAAAGGGGCACCTTTTTTTAAATGACAACCCCTATTTTTTGTTCAATATAATGAAAGGGTATTTTTTTTTAATATTGTACATACATTTTAATATGCTACATAAACGAAGTTTCGAGAAAAATACAACTAATGTATCAACTGTGAAGATTGATTTATTTATAAATAAAATGAAAGAAAATAAATACATTAATTAATAAGGAGTCCAAACTGTTGCCCTTAACAATTTGACAGTGTCCTAGTCTAAAAACGAATTCTTTCTGCACTGTCAAGTATTACCGGCTCGATATTGTGCCTTTCAGTTACTTGAAATCTTCTTTGTTTTCGGGTTTGTTGCTATAAATATTGATTTTTAAATAACCCTATAAGAAGAAATCATAGAGTGAAGATCCGGGGAAGGGGCGGCGACTTTATAGCCCGACATCGCGCTACCTATCGGTGCGGAAATACGTTATTCAAGTATGTGCGAAAAAGAAGAGCGCAATGAGGGGAGGCACCGTCCTGTTGTTAGTAAAGTCTGCTGTCAGATATGTCTAGTTCATTTGCATTTGGGTATAAAGCAGTCAGTGTTGGAATCAAATCTCGTTGTAAAAGTTTTCATTAAAAAATACGGATTGTGTTTCTGGCTATACCTGCTCAAACGTTCACTTTTCTTGGATGCTGAGTATATGACTCTGTGAAGCCATATACCTATACCTCTGTCTATTCATCCGAAAAAATAATACTTTTCGCAAACATGCTGTCATTATTGCAACGTAATTGCATGTCGTCGCAGAAATACACTCGTCGATCAAAATCATCGTCTTGTAATTCTTGAGTCAATGTAACTTTATAAGGGTGAAATTTATGATTATGTAACTGGAGATACTAACCATTCACCAAAATAATGCCTTCGACCCAAATCGGTAGATTAACATAGGGCCAGTCTTTTGATTTACTTGATTACCACAATTTTCTGCTAGCTTACTTCCACTGAACATCAATATAAAAATTTTTACAATGTAACACTAATAAAAATGATCTCGGACGCCAAGTTATTTTTTTTTAATAATGCTCGGAATAACTAAACCGAGTTTTACACTAAAAATTTTATCAACATGTAAAATAATAAAAAATAACAAGTATGTTTATTAGTAGTTAAAATTTAGGGTTATATAAATCATATCTTAAAACTAGTTATAGCCTTAAATTACTAATAATCATTAAAAATAAATACCTGTACAATATATACAAAATCTTCTTGAGGATCCCTGGTATTAAAAAAAATGGTGCAGAATTGTAAACGAAGATGACGTAATCCATCAGTCAATGTTGCGCAATTTATTGCAATAACAATGCTTTTATGTTATCAGCCACACCCAAACTGGAATTTTATTTCTCATAAATTTGTCTTCAGGAAATGGAATAATCCGTTTAATTTTTAAATAAATATTGCAATCATAAAATGAAAGCGTACGCAACAGTAAAATTAAATGCGTACTTAAAATGTAATTAAATTGTAAATCGAAGTAAAATAAAAGTGCCTGAAAAGAGCAAATGTTTTAATTTTTAGTATAATGCGTTAAAAGATATCTTACCATCAAATTAATGGAACTTTACACTAAAATTTAGGTGGAAAACCAAAACAAAGCTTATTGCTTCAACATTCATCAGGAAGTAAAAAAAAGGATGCTTTTTAAGTTAGATGATGTAGTCGTGCGCAAAAGATATGAGCAGAGAATTAAGTCACGATGACGTAATGCGCGAATAAAATGATCAGAAAAATAATTTATGGAAGTGGCAGTATAAACACTATAAATGCAAATTAAGTTGTCTACCACATACCTATATTTCAATAATTAAAATTTTTCTTATATTTACACAGAACGAACGAAAGACCTTAAATTAAAGTATATTTTAATACAACTCCAAAAAGGGTTGTTACAACCATACATCATAGGAATTTCTATGCGATCCTTTTCCGAAAGAGACATTATTACCAATGTTTTTGATTGACGTAACTGACATTAAATCAATCGTTTCAATGCCTTTTAGGTAATACTAAAATAAATCAATCTTCACAATTAATAATATTAATCCTTTTAAACTGCAGCATTAAAAAAAATGTGCTCTTTCATTGTATTTAACAAAAAATTGAGGTTGTCATTTTTAAAAAATGCACTCCCTCTATCCTCTTCAACGTACGCCGCTATAGAATTAAATTATTTCCAAAGACGACAAGTTTAATATACCTTATGGCCCCTTTGAGCGTTTTTTCGAGAAAACGTATTTTGCGAGCTATTTCAGGTGTTCCAGACTTTCTTTCCACACTGCATAGGACACTAGTGGGTTCTGTAACATAGCGTACAGTTGTGGTACATGCGTCTATATATCTTTACAATTGCATTATATCACTTGCTGTGTGAGACATGATCCAGAAGTAAATCGTCTTTGGCTTACTTATAATACATACAATGATATTCAGTTAGATAATCTCTTATAAGAGATTATCAATTTTTGTTACTTAGTTTAATTCTACATACATTGTTTTTTCTTGTTTCTTAATAATACCGCGCTTAATTGCTACTGTTTTTTTTACTGCATTGAAAATTAGTGTACACTTTTTTTTTCTTTTACAGTGAGAATGGTAACAATATGTTAGCCTAGATGTTTAATCCTCACTGATCCTTATGTAATTGTAGAAAAAGGCATGTAGTATTTTTAATACATCCGAAAGGCTGCTTTATCTGTTCTTACACAATGACTCTTAGGCTACTAATAGTAAGGTAACCTTATTTAGAAGTTGTTTACTATCGTAATTTTAAGCTTCAAAGTTACGTAGTCGATTATAATGCACCAATATACGTGTTTATTTAATTTTCAGTCTAAAATAAAATTCTTGCACCCATATTTTGGATTATTAGGCTTATTTCGCATTCTTAATAAATAGCGTACTCTTTTGGATCGTTTAAATTGGTATTTGGTTTCTTCGAATATTACGCTAATATTATTAAACGTACCGCTCAATGTTAATAGTTGGACATATAATGAAACAGTTTGACGCTTAAAGTATTTCTTTTAATGTATGAAGAAATTCGAGATTTTGTATTGTTATTGCGTACCAGTTAATATGATTAAATTATAGAATTAAATTGAATATTGCGGAAATTTCAGAGTTGCTTGTAAGAAACGTATAAAGTATTGTTTATTATTTTAATAACCCGTTGAGGAATTGATTGAATAAAGCTTGCATTCAGAAAGGTTATACTCGTATGCTCCAATGGAATTTTTATACAAAAACGTTGAAGGACGAATTTCTTTTGTTAGTTTTTAATATACAATTCATTAAAGTGATTACAAATGTTAAGGTGGTTAGCCAATACTATTGAACTTTAAGATACTATACTGGTATTTGAACGACATAGAACAAATCGGTGTTCACGGTGGAATTAAAGGTTTATTGAGCAAAGTTTTGGCGTAAATATTGCAATATCGATATGTTAGGTTGAAAACTATCGTTGAATTACGACATGCTTATCCTGACAGTAATTTTTCTTCATGTTGAATGAAGTATAGCGCGCAAAAATTAGGAGTCAGGTGGTGATTTTAAGAAGATTTCCTTTCTAGGAAGAATAAACGATAAGTAAGAAAAATCTAGTCGGTGTTGAACAACACGTTTATGTTTAAAAATTTATTTTTCTAAATTGCCCATATGGGTGAATATTGTTTAATATATTTGCATAACTTTTGTGTTGTAATTATATTCTCTTAGAAAGGGATGAAACTTTTAGTTATTTATAAGGTTAGATCACAGTGCTATAATATATTCGTGCCGGAATGGAAATAACAGATATTCTTCAATTTGTTATAGTGTTTGTGTTAGTAACTGATATAAAAGAAAAAGTAATACAGCAACTTTGGTTGAGCGGAATTAATTAACAGTGGATAGGGATAAAAAAGGTAAATTTAATTTCTTGCTATATAGTGAATTTACGAATTGAGTGAAAACTAAATACAAGTAAGGGTCATTTATAATGTAAGTACAAGCAAGAATAAGACTGTAACAATGTCAGTTATAGATTCCTCAATTAGTTATATGTTGTATAAATTTGGTACTTACATAATACACAAAACAAAGATTTATTTTAAAGAAGACTAATTATTTAGGGCTAACACAAGCTCACGCCTTTATATTTTGTTTTTATGCGGTATCAATTAACAAGAAGCAAACAAATTAATTAATGGGATGTCTACTTACAGATCGATTGTATGGTACAGTACGCACATTTATGCGAGTAGAATTGTATGGTAATTAAATTATCATATATCTCACATCCTCTTTTAAGTTTGACGAATAACGGGCGCTTCATGATAGCTGATTTGTAAATTACTTGTACTTAGTGGACAATGGTTTATTTCACATACAAGAGATAATTTATTAATTTCAGAGGAGCATATCCATTACCGTTATATTCAAGTATATTCCAGAATTCGATACTGTGGTCTATTCATGCACCTATTTGGTAATGATACAACAAGTCAGAAGCGTTGCAAATATTATTCAAATGTGATGTTTTCAAAATTTAGTGGTTGACGAGTTTGTTATTTCTGATAAAATGAAACTTAATGAGTATATGCAAAGAAAGTTTAACGTACTTTTTAAGAACTTAAGGTAATTTTCCGAATTTTGTAAATGAAGTTTGAGGTGTTTATCCACCACGTGAGATGGGGAGAACAACGTATTTCATATCTTCCCTGGAGGGACGCTTAAGATATCCAAGCTCCTTCAGTTACAGTCATGGATTCCAAATATTTAGTATGTATGCACGGTGGGATTAAAGATTGGTGCGTCCAGGATAGAATCGAAATGAGCGGATTTAGGGTTTGAGGAGGAAGGTACTGCACCAGCATTGACCTAAATGGCCGAACATGATGTGCGTATACACACAGTTCATGTCGCTATATTTGTATGAGGAAAACCCCCTGAAAGTACCACATACAAGGTAGACGGTAACGGTAATCGAGGCTATTACCTCCCGAATGCTAATCTGGTTGTGTTACTATAGGCTCACTGGTTCGGTCACCGAGTGGGTGTATATCCTGCTTCCTGCACCCGATCTAGATTGTATTATCTTCCTCATCAAGATTTGCCGATAAATGCAGTGCCGTCCTTGAACTTTAATTACCGAATTCAGCTTCATTTCATGGTAAGTAAAGGATATATGATGCATTATCTTAGCTGCTTGACGTCTTACTGTGGACAAGGTCAACTACAATTTCTATTTAAAAAACACAATCTTTATCACTTAAAGGTGGGCATATATTGCACTATAAGATACTAATAACGTAACTTTATATACACCAGAAACTTTTTAGTGTATATTAAGGAACGTAGCACGCCCGTGCTAGGTTACTGAGCTTTATAAAATGAACATGCGAAACAATATAATTATAGTTTAAAGTTATGAGATACATCTACGTTTAAACATAAAGTGTGTGTTTGTGTGCGTTCGTGCATGCTTGAGTGCGTGCGTGCGTCAGTGTGTGTGTGTCTGTTTGTGTGTTTGTGTGTTTGTGTGTTTGTGTGTTTGTGTGTTTGTGTGTTTGTGTGTTTGTGTGTTTGTGTGTTTGTGTGTTTGTGTGTTTGTGTGTTTGTGTGTTTGTGTGTTCGTGTGTTCGTGTGTTCGTGTGTTCGTGTGTTCGTGTGTTCGTGTGTTCGTGTGTTCGTGTGTTCGTGTGTTCGTGTGTTCGTGTGTTCGTGTGTTCGTGTGTTCGTGTGTTCGTGTGTTCGTGTGTTCGTGTGTTCGTGTGTTCGTGTGTTCGTGTGTTCGTGTGTTCGTGTGTTCGTGCGTTCGTGTGTTCGTGTGTTTTGTGTTTGTGTGTTTGTGTGTTTGTGTGTTTGTGTGTTTGTGTGTTTGTGTTTGTGTGTTTGTGTGTTTGTGTTTGTGTGTTTGTGTGTTTGTGTTTGTGTGTTCGTGTGTCTGTGTGTCTGTGTGTCTGTGTGTCTGTGTGTCTGTGTGTCTGTGTGTCTGTGTGTCTGTGTGTCTGTGTGTCTGTGTGTCTGTGTGTCTGTGTCTCTGTGTGTCTGTGTGTCTGTGTCTGTGTGTCTGTGTTTGTGTGTTAGCGTGTTTGCTTGTTTGCGTGTTTGCGTGTTTGCGTGTTTGCGTGTTTGCGTGTTTGCGTGTTTGCGTGTTTGCGTGTTTGCGTGTTTGCGTGTTTGCGTGTTTGCGTGTTTGCGTGTTTACGTGTTTGCGTGCTTGCGTGTTTGTGCATTTGTGCGTTTGTGCGTTTGTGCGTTTGTGCGTTTGTGCGTTTGTGCGTTAGTGCGTTTGTGCGTTTGTGCGTTTGTGCGTTTGTGCGTTTGTGCGTTTGTGCGTTTGTGCGTTTGTGCGTTTGTGCGTTTGTGCGTTTGTGCGTTTGTGCGTTTGTGCGTTTGTGCGTTTGTGCGTTTGTGCGTTTGTGCGTTTGTGCGTTTGTGCGTTTTGCGTTTGTGCGTTTTGGGTTTGTGCGTTTGTGTGTTCGTGTGTTCGTGTGTTCGTGTGTTCGTGTGTTCGTGTGTTCGTGTGTTCGTGTGTTCGTGTGTTCGTGTGTTCGTGTGTTCGTGTGTTCGTGTGTTCGTGTGTTCGTGTGTTCGTGTGTTCGTGTGTTCGTGTGTTTGTGTGTTCGTGTGTTCGTGTGTTCGTGTGTTCGTGTGTTCGTGTGTTCGTGTGTTCGTGTGTTCGTGTGTTCGTGTGTTCGTGTGTTCGTGTGTTCGTGTGTTCGTGTGTTTTGTGTTTGTGTGTTTGTGTGTTTGTGTGTTGTGTGTTTGTGTGTTTGTGTTTGTGTGTTTGTGTGTTGTGTGTTTGTGTGTTTGTGTGGTTGTGTGTTTGTGTGTTTGTGTGTTTGTGTGTTTGTGTGTTGTGTGTTTGTGTGTTTGTGTGTTTGTGTGTTTGTGTGTTTGTGTGTTTGTGTGTTTGTGTGTTTGTGTGTTTGTGTGTTTGTGTGTTTGTGTGTTTGTGTGTTTGTGTGTTTGTGTGTTTGTGTCTGTGTGTCTGTGTGTTGTGTGTTTGTGTGTTTGTGTGTTTGTGTGTTTGTGTGTTTGTGTGTTTGTGTGTTTGTGTGTTTGTGTGTTTGTGTGTTTGTGTGTTTTTGTGTTTTTCTACTTGTGTGTTTGTGTGTTTGCGTGTTTCTGTCTTTGCGTATTTGCGTTTGCGTGTTAGCACGTTTGCGCGTTTTCGTATTTGCGCGTTTGCGTGTGCTGTGTGTGTGTGTGCGTGTGCGCCGCGCGTGTGCCTGCGTGTGCGTATGTGTGTGTGTGTGTATATGTGTGTGTGTGTGTGTGTGTGTGTGTGTGTGTGTGTTGTGTGTGTGTGTGTGTGTGTTGTGTGTGTGTGTGTGTGTGTGTGTGTGTGTGTGTGTGTGTGTGTGTGTGTGTGTGTGTGTGTGCGTGCGTTCGTACTTGTCATTGTGCCATATTTAGTGAAACTGTATTAAAAAGTGTTGTTTCATGTGTGGATGAATATGAAAATGATTTGATTTGTTTTTGATCTTAATTAGTAATTTATGTTACATTTGATATTCTGCTATTCGGTGTAGACATAAGTAGATATAAGAATAATTAGAGGTGGTGAGAATAATGTATTGGTTTTCTTTGTCATTTGTTTATTTCGAATAGACCTTGTTTACTTAACGTTTTATATTAAAAGGCACTGACCTTTCTGTTTCTTTAGTTACCGATATTCGCTGTAAAAGCATCAAAGTTTGCCCATACTGATCTGAGTGATTCAAATTCGAGCTTAACCATGGGGATTTCGCTTATTACGAGATAGTGCATAGGTTTAAATTTGGAACTATCGCTGAATTTTACGTTCATTAATAACCTGAAAAGATACTTGAGCTACCTTCTTATGTTTTTGACTTATGGCCAAAACGACGATTCGATTTTGCGGGACCATCTTCAAGTTCATTATTTTTCATAGGCGCCATAATTAATATTTAACCCATTTGATAGGCTATTTTAAGCCATTTTTAATGATATAAGATAATTCATAAGTAACTTGATTTATAAGAAAAATAGTAACAAAAATACGTAATAGGTATAAAAAAATCAAGTAGGCTCTGTTATTCATTCTGGACGTTATTATGTGGGTAGTTAGAGTCCAAAAAATGTACTGTTTCATCTTTATTATATTGAGTATTGTTTTAAAATTTCAACCAAATGAACATGTGCTTTAAACAAACAAACAACTGAAGTAAGTGCTCAAATAACAAACTGTTTTCATTAAAACGTAATTGGCTTCTCTTTCGCAAATTATCAATTTCTCTTTGTATTGCCCATCCTGCAATGAAATGAAATACCTGCTGTAATGACTATAAAATCTCTATTATTAGGCATGTTCTTACATAACCTATTTCTTACTTTACCCCAAAGGAAATAATCGAGTAGGCAATCGCACAGTGCTCTGGTTCCCTAAAAAATTTGTTTGGAGCAACTATATTTTAATATTCTATTACGGGTCCGCTTTTATGAGGAAGCGCTTATCCTGCTGCCACCACAATTCTCCTAATATATTGAGCGGGACGTTTTCTAGATAAACTCATAACTGATTATTTAAAAATTTGAAATATTTATGAGCATTTAACTTTTCTTCGATAGTGTAAGGTTTCAGAAGACTGTTATGCCACATGGATTTATAGAAAATCTTCCTTCGTTTTTGCGCTGTTTAACAATATGTGGGTTTTCTATAGCCCGGTAATGTCCAGATCACTTTATTTAAGAAGTTATGGTCTTCGTTCACCTACCCGGTTCAAAACTTTAGGCTCCTCAAGTCTCCTTGACGCAACTGCTGGCTTACGTGTATTTATAACGTTTGAATTTTTCATTTTTTAAAGTTCTCCAGACTTTTGTTTGCGGCAAATTTCAATTATGCGAAACTTCACAAGTGGATGTAGATCTGTTATTATTGACCTATGATAACATATTAATGTAAGTATGCATGCATGTTGATTTATAGCAACATACTATCTTAAGCTACATCGCAGCTTACTGGCAATTGAAATTTTTATGGTCGCCACAGTTGAAATTGTCAAACCTGAAAAGTTAAAGTTTTATTAAAGCTCATCATACTTAAAGTATTTTCTTTTTCTTCGTCATTCATTCTGTATCCATATTTATTTCAAAGTTAAACAAAGGAACGATAGTTTACCAGATTCCTGTTAAACTGTAAAAAGTAGTTCACCCGGGGTTGCTGTCATTATGGGAATTACTGCAAATACGTCCTGTATGCTTCTGCGGCATTGATGACTTTTATAATACTTTTGCAACATATCACGTTTTTCATAACTTCCCAGTGCCATTTTATAAAAACGAATATTAAGCGTATAATGAATACTGTGTCAATTTTGTGTTGTTATTAACAAGTACCAACTTTGATTCGATTATTTGTTTACTAGACCACTTGATTTCTTATACTTACTACATAACTTTATTAATGTTTCTTGTAAATCATGTTACTTATGGAACATGTTATATCATTACAAATTGCTTAAAAAATCCTATCAAATGATGTAAACATCAAATATGGCGCCCGTAAGAGAAAATGAACTTAATGATGGTTCCGCGGAACCGAAAGGTTGGATGATATTTTTGAAAATATATCGTTATTAGCTATGAAAAACTGCTTTAAGAATATGAAAATGTAAACTTTCACCATTAACACTCATAATAAAATACTTATCTTTTTTGGGATTTTTTAATGGTGTACTTTAAATTATACAATCTAAACGTTTCGATAACACTTACAGTTATCTTCGTCAGTAGCAATGTTTGTTAAAAATTGTTAAAGATGTAGTAAACAATTTTGTCAAATTTGAAAAATTCAAACATAAACATAAGCCTGCTATTAATATAACAGTTTGAGAAACGTATAAGCCAACTTTAAAATTGTAGTAAAGAATAACTAGGTCATTAAAATTAAATATTGTTAAACTGTCTTAAAGATGACAAACCAGAACACTCTCTACGACGAAAGCTAACAATGAAATTTGCCAGCCAAAAAACACATTTAACAAAATTTAATTGAGTTATGATGTAAGTGTAAAGTTGTGAAAAACTTCAATTTTAAAATGATAGAAGCATTCACAAATCCAAACATTACATCAAAAAATAACCCAGTTAAATCTAACAAAGAGATATCTTTATCAATAATTGGAAGTGTTATTAACAATGAAAAGCACAATGCAGAACGTTCTTTGTAATTTTTAATTTTTAAGAATGTTTTATTATATTTTTAAAGTGTTTAATAATAAAGTCGGTATGCGCGATAAAGCTATATCGTAACTTTCCTATTTATTAGACATGTCAAAAACAAAAGGAGGTAGTTTCTTTTCAGAGTATTAATCAGGATAAAGTTTAGCAAAACTTACAGGTTATTTTGACATCCTGTGTGGGTCTTGTGATAACGTGTGGAACGTATTTTGAATGTAAATGAAGTTAGTTTGCACTCTTTATTACCTGGTTAGTTTAACTACTATTAGTCTGTTTACAATTTTCTTACTTTCCCTTGTAGGATAATACTAAATTACTTAATCGTTACTGTCTAAACCCATTACACTACTTCCCGTATTCGGCAACGTTTTATTTATGGGCTTAGATTATTTTTCTTACTGGGTGCTAACATTTGACATTTTAACATGTGTTTAGGATAGAGTAAAGCGTAAGGGCCAATTATTCCAAACTACATCAAATGTCAGTTCAGTTAAACTTTCGAGCAGCACTATCCCAGTTGCACCAGTGCCAGTTAAACTCAACGTAGGTGAACTGTTGGTGGGTATTGAAAATTAAAATTTCCCCTAGAATTGTGACATTTCCGCTATTGTTATTATTTGCATCAATTTATCTCTTTGCAACGGAGAATGGTGTAGTTATGGCGAATAAGATGAATTCTTTTAACAAGCTTTATTAACAAATATAAGCACATTCTAAACCGTCGAAAGACAGTAAAACTTTACGCAAGTATGAGAACATAAAAAAAGCTAAGGCAAAAACTTGCCGAAGAAAGGAAGTACGTAACTGGTACATGCGGAGGACCATTTAAAGAACTTAAGTTTAGTAAAAATGAAAAGACCATTAAAACATTTTGGGCTGTGAATTAACAAGTTTTCAACCGAAATTTGATAGCGATGTAGGAGAATAAGTATTAATTCTGTATTATAAGTGTTTTGTAACTATGATTTCATTAGTTGAGTTGATCGGCCTATTTCCATAGTTTTCGCTTTTATAGCGCGACGTTTCGGAAGCGGACACTGCTTTTGTCATCAGGTTTAGTCCTGAGAAGGACTATTTTCGCACTTGAGTCGAATTCACATATGATTTTTTCCCAAGCACTTGACTACTCTCTCGGCTGTGCCACTGAGTAATGCAATATATATTTTTCAGAACTGCGCTGGTGTATTGCGCTTAAGCTCCTTCCTCATTATTGGGATACAAACGGGTTTCATTTCTACACTAGCATATTGGATTTTCTGCTAGTGTGATGTATGTGGCTTGCTTGAGTTCCCGGCGAGTTGCGTTCTCGTCCTTTGCCACTGTCTGTATGTTATCCTATTGGATGCGGTGGTCTTCATTCCAGACATGTTCGGCTATTCTTGATCTTTCTGTTTCTTCTTTGCGGATGTTGTTCTTATGTTCCTGAGTTCACTCTCCTATGATGCATGGTAGGTCATATACACAATTATTGGAATTCTGGTCTTCATTGTGTGGTTTGATTTCGGTTAGTATTAAAGTATTAAAACAGAATTTTATGCAGTATGTCCAGATGTCGTTGTTTTAGTTGCTTGTTAAAGATATCTTTGTTATTATCAGTGATAGAATTTTGCAGTTTTTACATTCACGTACTCCTTTGCTGACCTAAATCTCAAGACAAAATAGAAAATGTTGTATCTTCTTTTGTTTTTGACTTATAGCCAACCGTCGATATTTCTACAGTTATACCTCGCTTAATACTATTATACTGATATGTGCGTCAACGGTAGTTATGTATTTCGAAGTACCGAATTCAGTAGCGTGCTTGGAATTTTTCTATAGGGCGCGGTTTTTTGGTAATAATATAAAGTTGCATTTTTTTAAATAGGAATCATAGTTGGCTTGGCAATGATCAGCTGAAGTTCTTTCTCAGCTTTTCAAAAATATAAATATATACATTCCTGAAAAACACCTTCCAATATTTTTTCAACAAGGTGCCCCAGCCCATAATGCTTTGGAAATAAGGAATTATTCAAAAACCGTTTCCCAAATCGTTCGATTCCAACATTCCATTCGATATTATGACGATTTTCATAAATTGTGTATTTCATAAAACCCCATAGGAAGAAGTCCAGTATTGACAGATCTGGATGCCATAACACCGAACCGAACATTGCAATACAACGATTTGGAAAACGCTTTTCTAAGTAATCCCTCACTACCAAAGCATTATGGGCTGGGGCGCCGTCTTGTTGAAAAAAAATACTTGGAAGATGTTTTTCAGGAATGGCTATATTTATATTCCTGAAAATCTAAGAAGGAAATGCAGCTCATAGTAGCCAAGTCAACTATGATTCCCCTGTAAAAAAATGCGAGTTGACACTATTACCCAAAAACCGCACCCCCTAGAAAAATTCTAAGCACACCAAAAAAATTCGTCACTTCGCAATATATAAGTATTGTTGACGAAATATAATAGTATAATGGTATTAAGTGAGGTATAAGATCTTGAAAAAAGTGTAGAAATAACGACGTTTGAATATAAGTCGAAAACAAAAGAAGATACTAAATTTTTTATTTTGCCATGAAATAAATATACGTCAATAAAGTAGTACATGAATGTAAAAACTGCAAACCTCTATCTTTGATAATAACAGCGATATATTTAAAAAAAAAACAACTAAAACTACGAAATCGGGACACACGGTACTTTTCGTTATAGCAGATCATTTTCAGAGATACCTATGGAAGTAGTGAATTTTGAAGGATCAGCAGAATTAACTTACAAAACACGGTAGACACACAAGCGATGGAAGCAAATGCGGCACTAGGTAATAAAGTTTGCGAATTTTCTATTCCTACAAAATGCAGTACCCACAGAAGAATCTCCGCCCACTCGTCCTTCACCCAGTTTCAGTAACTAGGATCTTACATCCCCAAGATGTTGAAAAGTAAGAATTCCTCAGTGCTAGGAAGTGAAAGCACGGTAATATTCTATAGATATAAAAGTTTCTGATAAGTAAAGCTAAATATGGTGTGGAAAATAGATTTTCTTCATGGACAGCTGTTTTACAAAGGAAACGTTTTTGGAAAAAGAAGCACTGATAATGAAACACCCGCAAGAGAAGCACGATCAAACTATGAATCTTGAAAAATTAGAACACCAGGAACGAATGGAATGGGATCCCGCAGAGCATGCTTTATTCCTTGATTTATTTCATCCGCATTAACATTGTTGTATCAATAGCCCCCTGCAATTTATCGCTTACGATAAAGATAAATAATCATCAATGAGAGAATAGGATAACCTTTAATTAATAACACCAAAGCATCTTTCGATAGGGTTTCACGTTCAGGTTTGTACTTCATTATATAGGTTGTCCACTTTAGTATCAGTTTTCCGCAATAGTGTTAAACGTAATTTGTTACAGCGTAGCCTGGATCGCTAACAAGTAATTCATCACCAAAAATATTTGTTTCAAAGTTGTTGTTCAATCTAGAAATTCTAAAAATGGTGGAAATTTGTGCAGATCTTGGCCATCTACTAACAATATCTTAAATTCTTATTGTGGAGACATACGCAGCTTGCATGTTAATCGAAAATAAAACGATTTATCTTGGAAACTGGCTTACATTTAAAAACCTTGCAAAACTAACCGTCTTTTTTCTTCATTTGCAGGCATACATATATAATAAGGGCATAATGATGCAATTGCACCTGTTAGTTTTGCAATCAGATGGCTTACAGGGACATATCCACACTATTCGGATCTCAAATTAGTTTCAACATTGATCCAGTGTCCAGAAGTCGTAGAGTTATTCTGTACTTAAAGCGTGATTCCTACAAGAAAAAGTATTGAAAAGTGTCTTGTTATCACAAAAAGTGACTGCATAATTACAATTTAAACAAATCTTACATATTTATCTTTATTAGGTAGATGAAATGCCTTGCGAAATTTTATTAAGGACATATCGAACAATCGGCTTTGATAACCCATAGCGCTATCTAAATTCTGCGTCATTCCATTTTACAAAATTTTCTGGCTTTTCCGGGTGTGTTTTCCTTCGTCTAGTTTGCCTATACTGAAATAAAAACCCATAACAATCTGCAAAGCATGATTATCCCACAAGAGACCTACTTCCTCTACCATTCCCAAAAAATCTTCGTCATCTGTTAGTCCATTTAACACCTCGCGTTTTGCCATAATTCTTTACAAACTGAGAAAATTAAAATAATTTTCATTATATATGCAGGAATTGCAGTTTTAAATTATGCATTGATAAACAAAATTATTTCTGATTGTAAAATTAGGTTTCTCTATATGTTTCACAGCTTCGAATGGATATAATGAACCTCAATTATCAGTAAATTAATTACTTGCTTTCCTTCTACGACAAAATCTCAAAAAATGATCTTTTATTTAATTTTGTTAAACAACAAGAACCGATATTAGGAATTAAGAACTCTTAGTCATTTGTTATAACGGATTGAGTAATCGTGTGAAATTGGTTGAAAAGTGACTAATAAACATGCATCTGATTTATCCAGCTTGAAGTTTCACCAATTGTAGTTAAGACTGCATCAGTCTGCGGTTGAACGTTAACTAATTTACGGAGGACTTTATCTTATAAAGCGTAAATTTGTCATTTATTTTACTGTCTTTGACTCAAAATTACATTTTCATTTACAGAAATGAGATATCTTTATAATGAGACTTGCAACTTCATTAAACGATGGAAAATAGTATGCATGTAATTAACTAGAATTCAATGAATTCTATATTCACGGTACACGACCGTTACCTAACTAAAATTGAAATTCATAGCATTTATAAGAATATATTGTAAAATGTAACGAAGTAAAATTTTTCGAGTAATTCACAAGGGAGTATCAAACTTATTTTTACTTATTTGAACCACGAGTGTCATCAGAAGGCGAAACTGCGTGGGGTGCTAAAAACTTAAAACATTTTCACGTCTTTTGGGAGTCTTTGTATATTTTTTTACTTTGTGCTTTGTAGATTTATTTTATAATATATATATATATATATATATATATATATATATATATAT
Source organism: Vesta saturnalis (assembly GCA_036346205.1). NCBI lineage: Eukaryota > Metazoa > Arthropoda > Insecta > Coleoptera > Lampyridae > Vesta > Vesta saturnalis. Next base: position 4,073,080 of record JARFJB010002298.1, on the reverse strand, counting down.
ATATATATATATATATGAATTTTGGTATCAAAATTAAGTGAATACAAACATTGTTAAGGAAATATGTATATTTCTGAATTCATAAAATATTAATCTAAATTCCTGAAACGTGTTCGTTCAATTTTGCATGCACGTGAACGTGTAGGTACATAAAACTTGCATTGCCATTGCCACAGCTACTTACACATTTTCCAAAAAGAAATCAATTTGTAATACCTGGCAAGTTTTACGTACACATTTTAATTTTCGTTATTGTTTTTCTTCCATGTGTCTGAACTGCTGTGTTATACCAAAGATTAATTCTACAGTTTTAAAATCAAACCTTTCAATGTCTGTAAATTAAAACTGTCATCCGAGCTTCTAACTTTAACAAGTAAAACTAACAAAGGCAAGCTTTGAATATAACGAAATATAGATCAATTTCGCTCTGACGCTTGATAAACCATTACATTTTTCAGGATAAATTAGACGAGACAGGAAACGTAATTTGTAGCTAAAGAAAATACGTTCTACTCTTATTGCACTTAGAATGGAAAAGAATGGACAAGTAAAATCCCTTGGGAAACACGGGCAAGTTTAAGGCCGGATATTCAAGATGTAGAGAAGGATTAAGAAGTGGTCAAACAAACACAATTTGCGAACGTTCTCTTTAGAGCTTTAAAAGTGTTGTTCGTTTACTTGAGCGTTAATCTTTGTTTTTCACTCATAATCTTCTTTCTTATTGATTTTTAGATTTCTCTAAGCAAATCATTATGTACTAATTACAAGCTTTCTTTTATCTTAGGAAAGGAAACTAACTTTATCTATATATTACATTTGTAAAATAACCAGGTTTTACAGATAACACTGTGAATTTGCTTTTTAGACAAAATGTTACTATCATTATTAATTATTAGTTTCAACTTTAATGTATTAATACTAACATTACATCAATATATTTTGTGTGCTTCCGTCAGGCACACTAGCTTTTCAATCCATAAATTCATCCAAAACTCATTCTTTTATGTCCTGGGACATTAAAACGTTAAACATTTTAGTTGGCACCACTGATTGTTTTTATACTTGATTATTTTCTGGCAGTTCTCATACGCGTTGGAGCAAGTTGACCTTCAGTGCTATTTATGCGAGCATCTACGTGTCTTGGTTACACTGGCAAAACTATCTTTTCTGGCCTAGCGATACAAATAGCTATCATCTTTAACCCTACACCCATGATTAGAGTTGTGCACATTAAGCTATCAAGAAGCACTTCGGTAACCAAATGAAATGATATAACATGACATGATAGATATGATACGATATGATACGATATGATATGATATGATATGATATGATATGATATGATATGATATGATATGATATGATATGATATGGTATGATACGATATGATATGATATGATATGATATGATATGATATGATATGATATGATATGATATGATATGATATGATATGATATGATATGATATGATATGATATGATATGATATGATATGATATGATATGATATGATATGATATGATATGATATGATATGATATGATATGATATGATATGATATGATATGATATGATATGATACGATATAATATATGATATGATATATGATATGATATGACATGATATGATATGTTATGATGTATGATATGATATGATATGATATGATATGATATGATATGATATGATATGATATGATATGATAATATATGATATGATATGATATGATATGACATGGCATGATATGGTATGATATGATATGATATGTGATATGATATGATATGATATGATATGATATGATATGATATGATATGATATGATATGATATGATATGATATGATATGATATGATATGATATGACATGACATGACATGATATGATATGATATGATATGATATGATATGATATGATATGATATGATATGATATGATCATGACATGGCATGATATGATATGATATGGTAAGATATGATATGATGTGATATGATATGATATGACATGGCATGATATGGTATGATATGATATGTGATATGATATGATATGATATGATATGATATGATATGATATGATATGATATGATATGATATGATATGATATGATATGATATGATATGAATATGATATGATATGATATGATATGATATGATATGATAGATATATATGATATGATTATGATATGATATGAATGATATGATATTGATATGATATGATATGATATGATATGATATGATATGATATGAATGATATGATATGATATGATATGATAGATATGATATGATATGATGCATGATATGTATGATATGATATGATATGTATATGACATGATATGATATGATGATATGATATGATATATCATGATATGATATGATATGATATGAATGATATGATATGATATGATATGATATGATGACTGATATGATATGATATGATATGATATGATATGATATGATATGATATGATATGATATGATATGACATGACATGGCATGATATGATATGATATGATATGATATGTGATATGATATGATATGATATGATATGTATGATATGATATGATATGAATGATGATATGATATGATATGATATGATTGATATGATATGATATGATATGATATGATATGATATGATATGATATGATATGATATGATGATGATATGATATGATATATGATATGATATGATATGATATGAATATGATGATATGATATGATATGATAGATATGATATATATGATATGATATGATATGATATGAATGAATGATATGATATGATATGATATGATATGATATATATGATATGATATGATATAGATATGATATGATATGATATGATATGATATGATATGATATGATATGATATGATATGATGATATGATATGATATGATATGATATGATATGATATGATATGATATGATATGATATGATGATATGATATGATATGATATGATATGATATGATATGATATGATATGATATGATATGATATGATATGATATGATATGATATGATATGATATGATATGATATGATATGATATGATATGATATGATATGATATGATATGATATGATATGATATGATATGATATGATATGATATGATAGATATGATATGATATGATATGATATGAGATATGATATGATATGATATGATATGATATGATATGATATGATATGATATGAATGATATGATATGATATGATATGATATATATGATATAGATATGATATGATATGATATGATATGATATGATATGATATGATATGATATGATATGATATGATATGATATGATATGAATGATATGATATGAATGAATGATGATATGATATGATATGATATGATATGTAGATATGATATGATATGATATGATATGATATGATATGATATGAATGGATGATATGTATGATATGATATGTGATATGATATGATGTATGATATGATATGATATGATGATGATATGATATGATATGATATAGATATATGATATGATATGATATGATATGATATGATATGATATGATATGATATATGATATGATATGAAGATATGATATATATGATATGATATGATATGATATGAATGAAGAGATAGATATGATATGATATGATATGATATGATATGATATGATATGATATGATATGATGATATGATATGATATGATTTTATGTGATGTGATGTGATGTGATGTGATGTGATATGATGTGATGTGATATGATATGATATGATATGATATGATATGATATGATATGATATGATATGATATGATATCATATGATATGATATGATATGATATGACATGACACGACACGATACGATACGATATGATATGATATGATATGATATGATATGATATGATATGATATGATATGATATGATATGATATGATATGATATGATATGATATGATATGATATGATATGATATGATATGATATGATATGATATGATATGATATGATATGATATGATATGATATGATATGATGATATGATATGATATGATATGATATGATATGATATGATATGATATGATATGATATGATATGATATGATATGATATGATATGATATGATATGATATGATATGATATGATATGATATAATATGATATGATAGAATATGATATGATATGATATGATATGATATGATATGATATGATATGATATGATATGATATGATATGATATGATATGATATGATATGATATGATATGATATGATATGATATGATATGATGATATGATATGATATGATATGATATGATATGATATGATATGATCCATGACTTTTTTCTGTCTCGGTATATCACATTTATAGTCAGAAATTCTTATTCCCTGATATGTTTTCTGCAAAAAAGGTTACCTTGTAGATGTCGCGTCGAGCAGCCGTTTCTGTGATAACCGAATTTAAATATTTCATTCCGTAATAAAATTCATCATAGCAACGACTAAACATTTAAGTGTTGTCATTAGTTACCAAAGAGTATTGTCAAACAATTCAGTCTGACAAATATTTATTGTAATTTTAATTACCATCTTTAATTTTTCGCTAAGGCTGTACCGTACACTAACGTAGACATGACCGAAATGGTATTAGTTCATGATTATTGCCAAGGAAATGGTTGTGGTATCTGTTGAAGTACACTAAGAAAGATTTCCAAATGGACGCGTTCCAAATCATCAAACATTTGCGGCTGTTGATAGACGTCTCCAAGCAACCGGTAGTTTTGCTCCTGCTACGGTTGATCATGGACGGAATCGTATTATGGAAACAGCAGAGATTGAGGAAGGAATTTTGGAACGAGTTGAAGGAGATCTGAGTCTGAGCGCCAGACACATTGGTTTGGTACTTGACGTTTCTAAGGATACGGTTAACAGGACTTTAAGAGAATAGCTGTTACGTCCATTTCACCTTCAAACAATACAAGAGCTTTTACCTAACGACCCCGAGTTAAGACTACGCTTCTGTCTTTTTATTAATGAAAAGAGATACAATGATAAAAAAAGTTCATAGAAAACAAGAAAGGTATGACTAGTTTACATAATGAACACATTTATACTGACGAAAACCCGCATTCTATAAAGGTTGTGCATTATCAAGGTGAATTAAAATTAGCGTGTGGGCAGGAATTATTGACAGTTTTATCACAGCACCTCGTTTAAATGGTTTAAATTACGCAGAACGTGTAGTAAACTTGCGAAATTTATTTGATGAACTTCCACTAGTTAGGCAAAATATATGGTTCATACACGACGGTGCACCACCACATTTCATGCTAAATGTCAGAAATCACTTAAATGATAATTTTGGGAATCGATGGATCGGCAGAGGGAATAATGATCTTGCAAATTGGACACCTCGCTCACCGGATTTGACGCCCATGAATTACTTTTTATGGGGAACACTTAAAAAAATGGTATATTCTAAACTAATAAACACCGAAGAAGGATTGTGGGCGCAGATACAAAATTCAGTAAACATTTTACTGTTAGATGCAGTGATGATGGATAGTGTGTAGTTCAATTTCTCCGTAGAATTAATCTTTGTGTACATAAAAACGGTTACATTGTAGTATAAAGTCGTGTTGTTATTAGCCGGTTGGTCCTTAAACACGCATCAAACTTCTTGGGCCAGTTCTAAGCCTGGATAAAGTGTGAAGGAGGGCTATGGTGAATTTTAGTACGCAATGAAACATTTTAATTCTACAAAGTGTACCTTTTTGAAGCGAACATGTCAGGGAATAAGAATTTCTGACTTGAAATTTGATATACCGAGGCAGAAAAAGCGGCTCGTGATATAATCATCCTCGTTTATTATGGCCTACATTATACGCTCATTAAATAATATACTATAATACACGTAAAATAGCATAATAATTAAAAAATACATCAAAACTTAAATAGTGAGCTGCTGCGATTTCTTACATCGGACCTCAATTTGATGTTAAACGTTAATTCAAACTTAAATTTTAATTGACGTTCTATAAGCCGCATCTTAATTTATGAAATTATCAATATTGACAAAAATATTACTTACCTTATCAATATGGCTTCCTCGTACAAATAATCACACAAATTAAAAGTTCTCTGGTTGAATGAAGAAAAACACCTGCACAGTTAAAACAAAAGTACACAACGTCACAGACAATAGGTCAGACGGAACTGCATTACATGAAATTTAGAAAAAAATGTTTTGCTTCTTTCCATTTAAAGCAAATGCACAGATGTTTTTTATGATGTCCTCTGGCCGCCGGCGCCGCCCACAACTGAGTTACGAGTTGTAAAATCAAAAAACATTTTCAATGGAAGTTTCTTTAAATAAAAAATTATTATTAATTTTATAATAATTTCTTTAAATACTTTAATACAGATCTAAATAGGTACGTTATTAATTCATTTAGCCATTTATCTCATTTTAAATGTTTTAAATGTTCAGTTCTAATAGATTTTTTTGTACCTTTTAATTTTAGTTAAAATTGAAAGAATAATTCCTATTACAAACATTGCCAATAATTAATTTTACTTGGGTATTCTTATTCTGGAGCAATTTAAAGGGTAAAATGATTCTCGGAAATATTAACAACTTAATCTTATATTTGAGAGAGAAGACATTTCCTGTTCGTAATTTTCAACCCACAAAAGAAACCCCTTGGTCATAAACTCATAAAACTCGAAAACGCAAACATCTGATAAACAGACTGAACGGTTCGTAGGATTTTAAATAACGGACACAAAAAGTGAAAGTTAGAGGTCATCCTCATCGGTGACAATCACGAAGAAAAGCTAATAAATTTATCCCATCGCCGGGCCCTTTTGATGTGCTCGGGCCCCGGGGTAATGGTACCGGCTCTCCCCTCTCGTCGGGCCTGTCAGTTGCAGAAACGAAAACCGGTCAAAGACGAATGTTTAGTATTATTGGCGTTTAAGGACCAGGCATAGACTAAAACACAAGAGACCAAAAATTTTCCAACTTTTTTAAACTGTCGCGCCCTTCTTTATACACTGACTGTAGCACCTCCGGTGTTTCCTTGAAGAATTGAAGTTGAAAACTGTACAATCTACATGACAATCGGTGACAAGTCAATAATTGACGGAAATACATAGTAAATGGTATCTTACTGCTGGTAGTAAGCAGCGTGTTCGACCAATTTTACTCATTACTCAACAGTAAGCATGCATTAACCTAACTCAACGTGAGCTCTGTAAAATCACTTTTAGAAACTACTTTACTACTTTACTAAAATTAAAAAATTTACTGTATTGATAGCATGTGAATGTGAGATAGCAATTCGACAATTACTAACCCTTTGTCGCAGTAATACTTTAAGCCACGGCTGACCAGATATTTAGAAATAACATCATATAATATATAACATTACTAACAAGGTAAAAAGGGTTTTACTGGTGGACAAAAGGATATAATACCAGTTACATTCTGGAGCCAGGAAAACCCGTTACCTTGCGTGTATTGTTATATAATTTATTTGTTACTCATTTATGATGCAAATAGAACACAATTTTCGAATGTAAATAATGCTACTAATTTGTAAAACTGACAGTTAACTTCCAAAAATGTCTGGTTACCTTTGAAATCATTACTCTGACAACGGCGCTTCTTCTTTTATACACAAATCGTTTTTAACATACCGCTTTACCGGTTGAAAAGTGAATGATTCTACAGGTTTACTTTAAGCGGTCAGAAGTAACAAAAAAAGGAGACAGTAATGAGATGAAGCGGTCAGTAATGGACCACTTTCCAATCTGTGGGGGAGCTACTATCGATTTAAACTGTCAATGTCAAATTGACAACTTGATAATTTTAATAAAGGGTCAAGGGTATGAAACGATTTCTTTTTCTCACCTGGGTAGACGGTGAGTGAAAGCAAGCAATAGGTGGTATCAAACAACAAGTCTTCTTTAATAAGCATATTTAATAAGTGAATTATTGATAACAAGTAACGACAAAACCAATAGAAAAATAGTAAGCATAACATTTATGGCTTTTCATTAAAGTAAACATGAAAAGTCGCATTGTCACGACCTTCAACATTAAACGAGAAGTCCTAATGGATGTGTTCCAAAATTTTTTGATTTGAACTGTATAATGTTGCTGGTTCTATAATTGTGAATAAAATCGTATACAAACCTCGGCAAAAGTACCATTTCCCTGTCTCGAGAACTATACTTTGCGCCTCGGTATATGTACTATATTTTATTGTTTATCATTTTGTTAACACAATGTGAACAAGGTACGGTAAAAAATCAACAACTTTCGTCCCTAACCTGTAAATTTTGAACTAGTAGCTAGCTGGTTAAGACTGACTTTCAACGACAATAAGCTGGATTGATTGAAATTTACAGATGAGTAACAAATAAAGTAAATTTATTTCATACTGTACTGGAATTATCAGTTTTACGTCATCCTCTAGTATACTGTAAAACACGTTTTTGCGGTATAGTAGCTTTTTACAGTACACTAGGGATTTTACCGTACTCAATTCAAAGGCAACTGCAGAAAAAATATATTAACAAATTTTTAGAAAATAAACAGATACAGAATTAAAATTGAATTGAAAATAAGACTTAAGATGAAATTCAACTGAAAAATAAGAGTTAAAGTCATTTTGGTATGTTTAAATTAATATTAATGGTACAACTTTCATTTCCATTAATTTGAATTGAAGGAATTTTCTCACAATCACACACTGTTGTGGATCGAGTATCAGTGCCAATTACAACAGTCTTTACACACGTATTGCCTTTGGAACTGAATGTATTTAATTCAGGGCTTGAATTGCATTCAGATACAATTTCTGAAGAAGATACTGCTTCTGGTCGTCTCGTAACAACTTCAACAAAACTGTGTCCACCTTGAATCATACGAGAAACTTTATTTTTCCCTTCAAGGGAATCTTCAACATATTTTTCTGCGATGGTGCTGCTTTTCCATCCACCAAATCGCTTAAGAACAGAAGTATCGGCTCCCTAATTGGCAAGGAGCGTAGAACCTGTTCTTCTGAGCGAATGTCCAGTGTAGGTTTCAAGGTTTTCTAAACCCAGACACTGTGCGATACGTTTTGCCACTCCACCAATTGTGTGAATTCCAGCTCTTTGATTGATGCACTGTTCATGCCTGTAGTTTTTGAACGTAAATTTACATATTTTTGATATAGCTCCAAAAATTTAATTCTGTGTGCTTCTTTAATTACCCGCGACCTATTAGTTTTTGTTTGAGGAATAGTAATAACCATTTGAGAAGCAGTGATTTCTATATCGTTTAAAGACATTTCGTACAGTTCTTTTCTGCGACAGCCTCCAGCAACTCCAATCATGGAAACTACCTAAAAATAAAAAACGATTCCTTAATAATTTGCTCCCCAATGCATAAAAATGTTTACTCACTTTTGTGAGAAGATATTCTTTATCAGGAGCACTTCTTAGAAATTCATAAATTTCTTCTCGGCTGAGTGTTGTTGCTTGTTTAGCCTGATGACCAACTGTTTTATGTTTTAAAAATGATTATAGCCTCGAGAATCTCGAAATGTTAATATTCTCAAACACGAGCAACATCGACTTCACCATGGAATATTTGCTCCACAAAGAAGTACCACAATATTTTGTAGACTAAAAATTTAAAAAGTTTCATTACAAATACGATTTATACTTAAAATACCAAAAAATACTCACTAAATCATACAAATACGCCAGCATAGCATCCTCATCAATTTTTTCTACATTATGTTGTCGTCACCATTCACTAAACACTTCATATTCCTTTTTATAACGCTCTTCCGACTTTACGGGAATAAGCTTGCCCGTAGCTTGCCTATATTTTTGTGCAATTTCTTCTGAATGCTGGTGCTTTGCGTTCTCGTTCATTTTAAACGTTTTAACTGTTTGAAAAATGTAAACAAGTCACCTTAGCAACTACTCAAACTATGCCAACCAGCGGTTTTTTTGTTATAATTCGCGAATGTTTGATTGTTTGGACCTCATTTTTGGCTTATTTTAAATATTTAAAATTTTATTTTCAGTATAAAATAAAATACGTTACGTCATTCGTCCAGTGAAAAGATATTACGTACTCATTACGCAATAAAATTAATTACTTATTCGTACGTAATATCTTTTTTACCGGACTTATAACGTAAAATACTATTATCTTTTACTCAATAGTAAACGTGCATTAACCTGAGTAATTTATTCTATGTAAAATCACTATTATAATCTACTAACCTGTAATAGTTATTTACTTAACTAGCTCGGAAGGTTAATTTTGCCGCATGAGCACTTTGCAACACGATCTCAATTGTATATTTGTGTGTACATTAATATACAGCATATCCATGAAATATACTTGCTTATATACCATAGATCATGTCAAGTCTGACAAACGTATATGCATATAATGTACCGGGTGGCCAACTAAAAACGGCCGTCGGCCATATCTCAGGAACAGATTATAGCACAGGTTCAGGAAAAAAAATGAAAGAAGAAAGTGCCCTCGAGAAACGCCTGGAAATTATTTTCACAATTGTAGGTCCACCGCTAGAGCGCGTATTCAATTTTGAAAAGCAAAATTTTTTAAAATTTACTCAATTAAGGGGCATATTAAATATTATAATCAGATTCCTCGACAAATTCTGCATATTTTTTTTAGTTTTAGTCTATCTCTTCAAATAAGGGGTGGGGGAGAGTGGGATCCTTGTTACGAAAAAACGCCTTTAATTCAGGTTCTGCTTGACCGATTTTAATAAACTTGATGTTGTTTGAAAGAGCTTTTGTTAAACAATAGAAAATTTGTAAATTTGAAGCAATCTGATTAATAACATAAATGCTAGAGGGCGCTGTTTAATATTTATTTAGTATTGTCTTTTCCCTTTACAATTTTAAATGGAAGGATAAAAATTTAAGTAGGTCTTTAAAAAGTAGACTAAATTAGTTATAAAACAGTGAAAACTGCAAGTCCATATCTTTTTCCTATCCTGAGATATCGTAAGAAACAGGTAAATGGCGGGAATTGTTCTTCCAACGTCTAGTAGGCTAGTTCGCGTTAACGGAAATTATTAAATTTAGCCTGGATGAAAAGATCTTACACTGGTCTGCAGTAATTTAAACTGTTATCATACTAATGTTATGGTTGCCGCTAGATTACCTAAATGTAATGTTGTCGCTACTAACAATGAGAACAAATTATAAAATAATAATGCAATAAATCTAACAATTAAAACCTTGAATAAATAACTACGTAATTAGTGTCGCCCTAGATGTTCGAAATGTCGTCCATCATTTTCAATGCATGAAATCAATCGCTGACGAGTGGAGAGAGCAGCAGTTTCAATTTCTGCCCTTGAAATACTTCGTACTGTCTGTCGTATTCTTTCAATCATGTCAGCTCATGTTGTGGGTCTATCGGCATAAACGAGATCTTTTATTCGACCCCACAAATAAAAATCTAAACAAGCTAGGTCTGGAGACCTTGGTGGCCAAATAAATAAACTTTCACGTCCTATCCACCTTTCAGGGTATGATTGATCTAAGAAATGCCGAACATCTCTAGAATAATGTTCCGGGCACCCATCATGTTGCAAGAACGTGTCACGACAAATGGCCAAGGGTACGTCTTCTAAAAGAAGTGACAATTCGTTGCTTAAAAAATGTAAATATCTTTCTCCATTAACAGTCTCATTAAAAAAAGCCCAATTATTTCTCCACCTAGAATCCCGCTCCACACATTTACAAACCAACGACCCTGATGTTGGACCTCCTGCATCCAGTGGGGATTCGTTTCAGACCAGTAGTGCATATTATATCGATTTACACTACCATCACTATGAAGAGTAGCCTCATCTGTCCACATAATTCCTGAAAGTATTTCAGGATCGTCGTGTATCATATTTGAGAGCCAGTTGCAAAAATCCAACCTGATATCGAAATCTTGAGCATTCAAACTATTGTGTAGGACCATGTGATATGGGTGCAATCTAAAATAGTATATATTATAAAGTAATCAGATCAATAAGACACATTGAAGTCCTTCGTTGTTAGTAAACGAAAAAGGACTTTAGATACATTAATTCTCGTAATGTTATTACGAATTATTTCGCCCGGCCTCTCATTATTTTTTATTATTGGTACCTTTTTACTTTACTTTGCCTCACTTAATTATCATGTTGTTAGTTAAAATCTATTCACATAGCATAAGATAATTTCATTAAATAATTTGGTGTTTTATTGAAACTGGACATAAAATGGCGGCAAATACATTAGTCATGTTGTCACAAGTTAACTTTAATGTAATGACATTTTAGGTATGATGAAAATGAGAAACATATAACGACAAACGAAAAAAATTAAAACATTTTTATCCTTATAATACCGAATAAAGCAAGCATTAATAAATAAGTAGTCACCTGCGTTCTCTTAAAATATTTTGGACGGTGGTTCGACATATACCCAAGTCTCTAGATATAGCTCTGGTGCTTAAATGAGGGTTAACATTTACATATGCTAAAACATCAATAACATTTTCCTTTGTTCTACCACTGCGTTGTCTTCACTACACAAGAAGACCCATATTTCCAGTAGTACGCACACGGTGTGCGATTCGGAGAAAAACTCTTTTGCTGTGATGCCGTCTGTTTGGGTACTGCAGTGCATACACTCTAGCAGCAACGGTTGCATTTCTCATACATTCAAAATAAACTGCCAACATATCAAATGCTTCTTCATGTGTAAGAATCATTTTGGTACGAAAAGGTAAAGAAAGTCTATTAAATGCAACACGATGAATAATTTTTGACATATGCGTGAAAATCATAGCTGGCTTGTTTTCAACAGGGAATTTATTTTATATCCTACATGGCCCTCTTTACTAATTTGGTTTTCATCAGTAAATCGTAATTCATATTTTAACCTGCATTTGTTGTTGCTGGGCAAATATCGGTTTTTATTGATATTTTATGCTTTTGATTTACTAACACATCGCTTGAAAACAAATATAACATTCTTATATAATTAAAAAAACTTTAGATTTATCACATTATTTTATAATTTGTTCTCATTGTTAGTAGCGACAGCATTACATTTAGGTAATCTAGCGGCAACCATAACATTAGTATGATAACAGTTTAAATTAATGCAGACCAATGTAAGATCTTTTCATCCAGGCTAAATTTAATAATTTCCGTTAACGCGAACTAGCCTACTAGACGTTGGAAGAACAATTCCCGCCATTTACCTGTTTCTTACGATATCTCAGGATAGGAAAAAGATATCGACTTGCAGTTTTCACTGTTTTATTACTAATTTAGTCTACTTTTTAAAGACCTACTCAAATTTTTATGCTTCCATTTAAAATTGTAAAGGGAAAACACAATATTAAAAATATATTAAACAGCGCCCTCTAGCATTTATGTTATTAACCTGATTGCTTCAAATTTACAAATTTTCTATTGTTTAACAAAAGCTCTCTCAAACAACATCAAGTTTATTAAAATCGGTCAAGCGTTTTTTCGTAACAAGGTTCCCACTCTCCCCCACCTTATTTGAAGAGATAGACTAAAGCTTATTAAATAAAAAATATGCAGAATTTGTCGAGGAATCTGATTATAATATTTAACATGCCCCTTAATTGAGCAGGTTTTGAAAAATTTTGCTTTTTAAAATGTTAACTGTGAAATAAGCCCTCTAGCGGCGGACCTACAATTCTGAAAATAATTTCCAGGTGTTTCTCGAGGCCACTTATGTTATATATAAAAAATTTTTTCGCGAACCTGTGCTATAATCCATTCCTGAGATATGGTCGACGGCCGTTCTTAGTTGGCCACCCGGTACAGTGCATATTGAATAACCAGTGAAATACATTCCATGTAAGTACCTATATCCAAGGATCCCAACTTAATATTTATTGCATATACAATTATAAAATTATAACGCTATGTGGGTAATTAATGCAAATTACGCAAAATGCTCCCTCATTTCTTGAGCACAAATGTATACTACAGTAAGTGTAATTAATAATTTTTTAACTTACTCCATTAGAATATTTACGTATAATATTAATCTTAATCAATATTAAACTTGAAACAGTTCATTATTAAAAGAACGTAAATAGCTAGTTTATACCTTGTAGTAACATTCTTACTTTGCAATAAAACTTCGCAACTAGAAATCTGAAAATCAGAAACTTAATAAACACTTTATACATTGCAGGAAAAGTTGAATATTTTTAATAAACCTTCATTTGTGTATTACAGTAAAGCTTTAAGAGGAATAGGATTAATGCTGTTACTTTAGAAAATTTACTGCTTTCAGTACGAGTTACATTTATGAAATTAATAATCTAAATTAAGAACTTGGCTACAATTTATTGTCGTACATATTTGGAATCATAATGTAGATTTAACTGAATTTATTTAGGCATCATGTTTGTGTTAGACACCGAAAATTTACTGGATTCATTTAAATAAATCTTCCTAAAATAATTTCGACTTTCTCAATAGTACAACAAAACTTTTGCATATCCAACAATTTCACTAATTTGCATTTTGTAATAATTTAGAGAAAAGACAAATTTTTATAACAGAAGCTTAAGTTGTAAAATTTTATATTGCTTAGAAGGGTTATAATAATGGTTTCATTTTTTTAAGTGCCATCTTGTATTGCATTTATCATAAGTTGTATGAAGCATTAGCTGCAACATGTGTATCTAATTTATAGATTTTGTCATTTCATCCTTCGTGTAATACTCATAGTTCAATTAAGAAAGCAAAAAAAGGCATCTGGACTAAATCCGCGAAAAAAAAGTATTGACCTTCGGTATGTGACACTTTTTTAATTTCCCACCTAAAGGAACAATTACTGTAATCGGATCAAATTCTAAATTGAACTGAAACCAGAAATATTAGTTTTGAAGTTACCTTAGTGCAAAGAGGTAGTTTCTGAACAGCATCTGTAAGTGTGTGCCTGCATTTTTACACGACTTTAACTCACACACACACACTGTTTGTATGTTGTTGTGTGCGTCAAAATTTTTAATCGATTTTTCGACCACTTCTACAAGTTCAATCGACTTGAAGCTCTCCAAAATGATGTATTTCCGATAACAATGTAATCTTTTAGCATTAATGGTTCATAAAAATGCTTAGTTGAACTATAATTAACATAAATATCTTTGAAATGAGAAAATAATAAGAAAGACATTTTACAAAGGGGAAAAGGAAAAGGGCCACGTATTTAATTCCCTCCCCAAGGGGGAGGGCGGGTTGCTCGAGCTTTCCAAGCTCCTTCAGCCACAATCATGGATTCCCAGCATACATACATACATTACGTATATATGCATGGTGAGATTAAGGGTGGGTGTAGTCATGATAGGATCGGAGTTAGGGTTCTGAGTGGGAAAATACTATCTCAGCATTCGCCATGGTGCGCATATATGCAGTGACCATTCCGTTACATGTGTATGAGGAAAACCCCTTGAAAAAACCTCATACGAGGTAGACGGTAACGGGAATCGAACCCATTACCTCCCGAATGCTAAGCAGATCATGTGACCACAACGGCCGTACCACGTTAAAAGCTACGATTCTCGTCAGAAAAGACAA